>CM075184.1:28391593-28869093 GCA_037577475.1 Chaunax sp. Z400 | reverse complement strand
TCTCCAAATCTTGACGCTCAATCTTTAACTTGTATCTTTAAGTTTCGCAGAGTGTCTGAACCGAACCTGGTTATTTTATAGCATCCCGACATTCTAGGAAGGACATTATGGCATCATAATCTCTATTGGCTTTCATCTTAGCAACAACAAGATGAAAGCCAATAGAGGTTATGATGTCATCATAACCTCTATTGGCTTTCATCTTAGCAACAACAAGATAAATCTTTCATCTTGTTGTTGCTAGGATACCAGTTTGTACCTGTTGTGCAAAACATACACAAATTATTATTCCTCACACTAATTGATTTTACTACTAAATTGTAGGCGTTGCTGTGCAGCGAATGATGATGTTTCGCCGTGATGCAGGAAGTTGTTATAACTCTGCTGTTAATGGTCCAATCTGCCCCAAACACATCTATACAGATAAATTTGATAATAGTGACAGCGTCACCTAGTGGCAACAGGAAGTTATATACTTCAGAATTTGAATTGCTACTATCAGGCCGTTCACCACAAAATATTGTGAGTTTGGGTCACATGGTGGTGTTGCGACATTTGATCGTCGCCATGAAAGAGGAAGTTGGTGTTGAGAGGCCAGGGAAGCTCAGATGCTCACCAAAATTGACACACTCGTCAAAGGTGGTAGTACTTACAATCTCATATGGTTTACAGGATAGCTTGTGGTAAAATGGCTCCACAGCGCCCCCTGTAAATCTTCAAATAAGCATATCCGAGTCTGTGTTTAACCTACATATATGAAATTTGATAGATATGTTTAAAGTCCCACCCTGAAGACATCTACAAAACAATATTGAGTAAAAGTGATAGCGCCACCTGCTGGCAAATGCAAAATATCCAAAAATTGTCTCGTGACAATTTTTGTTTGATTTTAATTACATTTTCATGGTGTGGGCTTCACATGATATAGTCAAAGACGAGTCAAAATTATTAGGTGATGTCTAGCGCCACATAGTGGACAAAATGAGGTAAATCACAATCCCTCCATCAGTGTCCATAATGCATGCAGATACAGAGCCTTACATTTAACCAGGTGTGCCATAGTGAGGCTGAAGTTGGCGTACGGCTCAACGGGCACAAGCCCCGATGGGCGCTGGGGTGCGAGGGCCCGTTCAACGCTGCTTGCAGCTTTAATTTTCATTGTATAAAGTCTGCAATATAAGCTTCTTCACTTTGACATAAATGCATATATGCTTTTCCAGGTACCACAGAATACATTTTAATTTACTGCAATAGTCATGTGTGGGAATCGCCATCAAAACACTCAATATCAACAATCAATCCACCTGCAAACTGCCAAGTCAACTTAGTTGCTAATTATGTATTGATGTGATTAGATCATAGTTACATCTATAAGAATGACAATCATGTCATGGACACTCCAAAGGCTGCAGAAAGCATACATTTTCTGTGACATTAAGTATCACGTATATTGATAATGGCTGTGCCTTTGATTTGGTTGTACACTTAAAGAGCTGGTATTTCATAGAGATCCTCTTATAGGTAAAGAAAGAAAGGAAAAGGGAGTGTAAAATGGTTTAGATCAATGTCATCAGCCAGGTCCCGACTAATGAGAACGGCTCTTACTGTAAAGCAGAATCAGACTTAAGCTCCTCAACTTGTTGACAGCTGTGTCCTTGGTTTGATTGTATGAGGAAATAATGACTTAACCTCAACACCTGACATTACTGTTATTGAAACTTACAACAACTTACAACATTGCCACAACTTTAAGGCCTTCAAAATTGGTCAACACAACAAACAACGTATGACAAAAGATCTAACTTGAATAAGGAAAACACTAAAACTGCATGTTTAACTAGTTCCATAAGAGCAATAATTAATTTCTCTCCCTCTTGGGAAGAAAGTCTCAACTCTGCAGAAATCCCCCTCCGATGACTATTTACTGTATTTCCAGAGGTCTTGATTGAGATGGAGGAACAGAAGATGCCTAGAGCCTCTTCACCCTCAAATAATCAGCTTCAGGCCTCCTATTAACTCTTCCCCAAAGAACCATGTTTAATTGCCAAGTGTTGATTAGAGATTTAGAGGGGAGGGGCAGCAGCAGCCTATTGCCATTTCATTCTAAAGCCATTTGGGACTGGCATGCCACAACATGATACTCATATACAAGTCCCTCCTGGGCATCCCTGATTTCTTCACTAACTACCAACAACAACAGAGTTATCCCACTGTGAATTTAAAAAAAATCTGAGAGCAGAAATGCTTGAAAGTATGAGAGAGCCATTCTATAAAGTAGGTAAGACAATGGATCACCAGTTACCTAACAACGAATGAGATTATGTATGGATTTCCACTGTGGAGGGTCACAGGGGCAGGCATCCCCTGTATGCACAATCACATGTGCAGCCACCCCTTGGATAGATGTAATTCTCTTTGTGTGATAACGGTTCTAAACATGCATGAGACAAGAGGAAGGAATCGTGGGAATATGGCAGATGATTAAACCATTCCAGCTCACTATGTTTAGACAATAACAACCATTCATACTGACAATCACACTGTGGAGAATTTAGAGTCATCAATTCACCTTTATTGCATGCAAACTTCTCCAGGTCTGGATTTAAACTCAGAACTCGTGTTTTTCACACAAATGTCAATTCAGTGCTGTTATGAACTCTGCTGCATGCTTAAAGGCAGAGCAACAATACTGCTGCATTTCATTTTTGTATCTTTTTTTATATGGAAAGGTGAGGCAGAATAAATGTACAACATTCCTGCCTTGATCAGGTAGTGTAAAAGTGGCTTATGGTAGTGTAAAATACTAAAAACTACAGAATTGTACTGTTCTGTACTACAGTTTGATTACACTCCTAGACAGTTACAGCATATCAAATAAAAGTCTGTTGTCATATTTTATGTTACTATTGAATTGACATTGGACTAATTGTTTGTCATTTTTCAATTAACAAATGTCAAAGAGTGTATTTGCAGTTTTCTTCTGTTAATTATCATTGTTCATTGAATATCTTTAGACTGTTATTCAAACAAAACAAGCAATATGAACATTTCATTGTATTATTGTCACATTTTTCCTGCATTATAAACGAACAAATTAATCAAAGGAACAATCCAAATAACTCCCTTATCACCCTGTAGAATTTTTGAAAAATAATTAAATAAAAAAATTAAATAAAATAAAATAAAAAAGATCCATATTTGGTCTACTTAAACTCAATTCAACTAGCAGAGTTCAAATAAAGATATCACAGTGTCTATCTTTAAAATGTAACTAAAATCACATGACGACAACTCTGCACATCTCGAGCACACGGGAATCTCTTAGGCAGAAAAGAGTACACCATGTGCAGTTTTAACCTAATTTCCATTCAGATCTGATATGGATCAGACCTAATCCATGCAGTCAGATACATCTGAAACAAACAGGTAGAAATGTACGTTTCAATATTCTGTACCCAGAGGCTTATTCTGCACCCAGAGATTCATGGTGGAAAAACTAGCATCCGGCAGAATGACAATTAATCCAATAAAGATATTTTTCATCTCAGTGGGGGCCACACTTTAATCCATAGTATTTAGTGTGATTGTTGCTCTCTCTTCTTTGTGTAATAGTTAACAGGCTGACTGATTCCTTAAGAGCTCATTTAAGTCCGCTCACTAGATTCTGACAGCCTGGGCATTTTTCACATGGTGCCACATTGTAATAGAATTCTATTCAGAAAAGATTATACTCGGGCTTTCTGATGATAATTTTTCACCATCGTTGACGGCAGAGCTTTTTTCATCTCCTTTGCTAATTCCCATACACTTCTAAGATTCATTCATAGACTGATTTTCTTCATCATAGTCGCCCAGAGG
The DNA here is from genome assembly GCA_037577475.1 of Chaunax sp. Z400. Classification (NCBI taxonomy): domain Eukaryota; kingdom Metazoa; phylum Chordata; class Actinopteri; order Lophiiformes; family Chaunacidae; genus Chaunax; species Chaunax sp. Z400. The sequence continues at coordinate 28,865,235 of CM075184.1, read as the reverse complement.
ATGGCAGATCCATCTACATTTAACTGTTACCTGTTACCAGCCACATGTATGACAGCTCCATGCTCTACTTTTTACGCCTCATTCACAGCGCATGAATACAAAGCCTGCGTCACATCATAACCAACATGAGGCATTAACTGTAAATGTGGCACTGTTGCTGTTTGGCTGAACACTGATCAACTTTTTTTAAATTTCTTTCAATAAAATAAAAAAAAATGATATAAACAAAAATGTGATGTAGCTGCATGTTAGCAAATATACATTTTTTTTATACATCCTCCCATGCACATGTGAAGTTTGTGATTGTAGTGTATTGCACAACTACCAAAATTCAACAACAGTGATTTGTGGGGCTGCATCGCATCATTGCAGATAGTCACAGCTGCTACATCAATTCATTCTACTTCAATTCATGCTACTTCACAGACTTGTGCTGTTTGCAAATGCTGTAGTTTTATCTTTCGAACACAAGAACTCCAAACTGCAAACAAGAGATCCATTTCTGCTTACCAGCAGCCAACAGCAAAGAGACTGGTGGCACTTCCAGCATTTACAAATGATTCTAAATGCCAGATTCCTTGTAGTTCACGGTCTGCAACTTGAAACGATTGTGCATGTGTGGAGTCAGCACCCAAATGAAGTGTTAACAGAGCGACTCTGAACACTGTAATGTTTCCAAACCAGAAGAGACAGTAAGACCCAGATTTAAAAAAAACTACATTTAAAGGCCGAGCTGTGAAACATGTGTTAAACATATTTATAAGTGTTTAAAGACGTGTTTTTTCCTCTGAAGTTTCATGACACATTAATGAAAATCTATTAACAATAAAAACATCACGTTAGCCTTATTGCTTTACGAGGCGCTAGGATTACTTACACTAATGAGACAGCATAAAATCCCTCATTCTAAGAGACAGGTGTGTTAAATAACTCGGTGTATGATGGCAGGTTGGACACAATGCTGCTGCGTTGGTGGTGTCTCAGTTAGCAGATTCTCCCCAGGCTGAGTCCTAGCAGACAGGAATAGCTGTCCCTGTCACGGTGGCCTAGTGGTCATCAGAAAATAATCACCCGTCCTCTAAAACTTCAGGGATTGACCGACGGATTGTACACTTCTAGAGTGTGTGGATTATGGTATTAGTTTAACACGGGAAAACAAATGAAATCTCCAGGATGCAGATCCCGTTGTCACGCATCTGATGCAAGTACCGATGACGAAAGGGTTTCTGTCTTTGAAGGAACTAACCCCGATAAGCAGAAAGGTGTTGTAAATGACTGTCTGGCTCCCACAGTTAGATGAGCATGTGATGATAGCGCATCTAGGAAGCACCTTATCAATAAAACATGTGGAAATATAAATGAGAGAATCAACATTCTTTAAAATTAATGACAGTCTGCTGGTAAATAATTTCTGCAGGCAGGCTTCAGGGGAAGCTGTGGGAATGCAGGGGAGCCTTTTTTTTTTTTTTTTTTTACCTACGGGAGATTCTTAAGGTGCTGTGTGGGGTGATCCCCGAAATGGCAGCAAATGGCTTCAGTAGCACATACTGACTGGAAGTAAGACAGGTCAACTGTTCAGTCTAGTTGGCAGTAAGGCACCTCTAAATCTGAGCAGCAGACAAGTGCAGAGTGCCAAGCTGGAAGACGGTTTGAGTAGCGCTACTCATATCAGCAGCATCAGTCATGCACTTATTTAAGTATGCTTTTTTTTTTAGCTGTTATTGTATCCAGTGCACATTTAAATCAGCTTATCTGTTCCTCAGACTGTCTACCTGGGCTTTTCTCTCGACCCTCTTTCATTCCCACGTTCCCTCTTTTATTCTGGTGCAGTCTCTACAGCCCCTCCCTCCTTTCCCTGGAGGTCATCCTCTCCTGTCTCCTCCCACCACAGACAGTGGGCAATGTGGCGGCCTGGCAGTTCAGCTCGTTATCGCCCATGCTGGGCTCACAGAGGGCATGGCACTGTGGAGCAGGGCTCAGTCTTCACAGCCAGCTGTCAAGGCTTTCCTTTCACTGCACTGGGGAGCCTGTGGTTTCTCTCTTATAGATGGATGGTTCCACAGCAAAAACCCATTCAGACAAAAGTAAAATGTCGCCTTGCAGGAGCAGATGAGATGCACGCCTAATTACACCTAATTAAACCCCTAATTACGGTGCTTTTTTTGTTCCTTGTCGAAGAAATTTAAGTGTTTCTTCAATGAGAAAATGTTCATTGTAGGTAAATCATTTAAAATCCCATTGGGTGAGCAACATGCCACTCAAATTTGCTGGACTAACAGGATGAAAAGTCCATAATAGTCCAAAAAGACACTCCTTATAATTCCAGAACTCGCCTGAGAATCATCAAGTTTTCCTCACTTCAAAGTAATGCAGTGATATTTTTCTGCATATCCATAAGTCTACAGTAAACCTGGCAGAAGTAAAAACACAAATATCAAAGAAATTCATTTGTGAGGTGAACCGCTGCATCAAACAACAAAATAAAAGCAAGGTTTTCGAGCTGAGGATGAACCAACGCTGCCTTCTTTTCAAAATAAATCAACACCGCCGTCAGGAACGTGCCATGTAGACTCACCTTCTCCTGGTATTGCCGTCTAGATGAGTCGAGTGATTGGATCAGTGCTGTCGCGTGGCCCACAAACATGGCGTAGCAGGTAGCTCCCACAATCATGCTGAGGATGGTCAGCCACACGTCTGTCATGCCCACCGGGGGGTACATGCCATACCCAATACACAGCATGTGGCTCATAGCTTTGAAGAGAGCGTAGGAGTACTGCTGTCCCCATGTGTCATTCTGCATGAAAAAGGGGAGAAAAAGAGCAGATGGGGTAAGTTAGGGTGAGTACATTGGAACACCTACTTTCTTGCTCATTCTCATAAAAGCGTTGATGGCACATTAAAGTTCAATGATCACCCTGACGGCTCCCGCACAAGCTCATATCCTGTAAATGGTGAGCATCAAACTGTCTTCGTTCAATAAAGAGCAGCTGGCAGGCTCAAACTTGCTTTTCAATATGCAAACATTTGGAGCAAGCAGACGTTTGGGCGAGAGCCTAAAACAGAGCCCTGAGAATAGGTTGTTGGAGCGCGAGGCACTGGAGGCATGCATGACACTAAGTAGGTCAGCTATTTAGAAAAATGGGATTTTGTGTGAGTTTTCCCATTTGTAGATAAATTGTCCCTTTTCCTTTAGATCCCGGTGGAAGTTCATGGCAAATCAATATCAACTCTCTCCTGGGGGTGACATGTCCAAATTGCTTTCAAACGCATTTCCACAGTGGAAAAGCCGAGAGAGACAGCAATTTCATTAGGGGCCCTCCTGAAAAGGTAAGGAGCGATGACCCAGCAAGATAATTGGACAGCTACTGTAAAAGAAGATGTCTTCTAATGATTCTAATCAGAACCAGACCAACTGTGACTGAGCCAACACTAACAAACTCTTTGTCTACCAGGTGATGTCAGCAGAACAGGTGGAGCTTTCCATCAGAGAGGTGCCTGCCCCTGAGGCTTGGATTCATTCAAAAAGATATATTTGTTATTCTGTCAAACTGAGAGCCATTCGTATACGTAATTCAGTTAATTAGACAGTGTTTCCTGTGTGAAACACAACAAACTCCATTTTGATGTTAATGAGAGACTACATCCCTCACACAGGATTTTAAACTGAGTATATTACGAGCGCACTTCCTCACATCGCAGGGCCTCTGTTCTCATACTGTAGATGCAATCGACTGCTTTTGGGTGTAGAAATCTGCGGAGGCAGCCGGTGCAACCTCTGTGTACTTTACGGAAACAGAAATCTGAGCTGTAACAACATGAGACGAAGAAAATGCCTGATATAATCTAGTCAGAACTACATGAAATCATCTTGTGTCAAGGCATTTGGTATATTCCACTGTTATGGAGATAGATATGTGGTAATACATTTAAAATATTGAAGACTGGAGTGGCAAATGTCTCATATGTCACTATTTAAATGTGCCTTTCTCTGTTGCGGCTTTGTGCATCATGCAGTATTTCTGCTTATGAAAGGTACATAAATATTAAAATCATGTGTTTTTTCAGAATAAAGCAAAATGATAAGTAAAGCAATCATGTACTTGTTTTCATTGCTGCAGAAAAACACATCAAATCCAACCTCTCCATACATACCGCACTGAACCTTAATGACGAGTCACAGTTTACATTATGTTGCCTTACAGCTCAGCCGTATGCAACTTATGATAAAGGCTCTATGGATATTGAACTAGTGCTAAAATACATATTTCATGGTGGAACAGGGAATAGAAACATCAAAATGGAAGGAATGGTGATGGTGAATATTTATCTTTAGCTTTTTCCTAAATCCAGATAAACTGCAATGCAGGTCAAAAAGGCTGGTTTCTTCCCTAGTGACCCTGAGCAGGACCACCTCACCTGACTGTGTGCATCTCTGCACAGACAGGTGAGGAAAACAAAAAGTGTGAAACATCTCAAGGGACGCTGTTTGCAACATCTGCTGTTTCTTATGAATAAATAAAATGATATGAGCATGTCAGGGAGGCAGCGAAGCATGATGAGTCAAAATTCATCATACCTTAAGTGATGTAACTACTTATGTGACATCTGCTCTGGCACATGGAGACGAACATACAACTGAGGAAAAACTGGTTTGTGTAAAACTCAGAGATGCTTCCTTAAATTTATTGTTTTGTTGTTACAAAACAATAAATTTAACAATATAAATAAAACAATAAATGCCTTTTTTCTGGGCTTCTTTTTCTGGACTTCTTATATATATACATATACATTGTCTCCCTCCTTTCACAATAAGGACAGATATCCAGCGCTCCAAATAAATAACAATAATCAGCAAATTCAATAAAAGAGGGCAAATTTAGCAGACAAATATATTTGATTCAGGGCACTAAGATGCCATATATCCAAGAAAAGCTTTCCAAGGATGCTAAAGTACATTACAGTAACTATAGGGGCACTCAGAGAGTGCACACCTCCTCCAAGGCCAATAGTTCACTCTTCTATGACATGCAAATCTGCAAGCAAAACCTCAACATTAATATATTTCCCTACTATCAGACCTATGTCAAACTATGAATGTTTGTAGCTAAAGAAGCAGCATCACTTTTCAGGCATCACATATAACTACTAGAGTTGTGAGGCAGTATCTGCAGAGACCCACATGTGCCTGTTGAAAGTCAGGCCTGTAGTTTTTCTGTAATTCTGCTGACAAACAGTCAAAGAAACCAACAAAATTACTGAAGCTGATGGATGAGATAAGACGGGGTATAAACTGATTCAAACACTTACCACCATCTTGTTTTTGGACACCCAGCAGTCCGCGGGGAAGTCCTGCAGCATGGGCACCAGGAACTGCAGGCAGCCATCCCAGTGACACAGCAGCAGCATCATGCCGATCAGGTTGACTATCCTCACCATGGCGCTGGCTAGGTCATAGGTCATGTGGAAGATCTGAGGGGTCAGAGTGGAAGGAAGCAGGAAACGGGTCATAGAAGGACGACTCGGTCAAATCCCTGAAATCTCTCTAGATTGCAAAACACACAGACACACCATCAGAGCAGATTTCTAGGATTTCTAGCAACTTCTAGGCCTATTCTTTGATCGTGTCAAGTGCTGTTTTTGTGTTTTAGGAATAAGATGACAATGTACTTAGTTTGTTGAAATCTTGGCCTTTTTTATTGCACATGGATAAGCTAGAGGATGCAGATATTGCTGCAATAAGAACAGTCCATTGGGGATGGAAAGCAGAGTGGGACCAGAGCTTTGCCTCCTCTGCTGCTGAATCGCTCTTATCGTCAGCCACTCAGCCAAACACAATAATGGTACATGGGTAGAGGTGGCTACCCTCCTGGGGTAAGGCCTTCGCAGGCTTGACTTGTTAATCCTAATGATAAATATACTCATAAGGCGCTGTAGGACTTCTGGGCTTTTGTAGAAATTAATGGCCTCATCCATTCAAAACCTCTTAATCCCATTGAAGACCATTGCGCACTGCTAACCACTCCACTCATATTAAAATCCACTCAGTGCCTTTTAAGTGCTTGTGACTGAGAGGGAATGTCCCGTCTTTACTTTGGTGAGCAGTAGGCGAGGATGATGACGATGATAAGGAAGACGACGAAGAACATTAACATGCGTGTCACCCAAACTTGCATCTTTGTCCTTATTCCTAACACGTCTGGGCTTGTTTATTTTCCTGCTTCCATCTGATTGCATGTGCATGTTATGAGGGAGGCTGGCAGCGACCAGTGCTGGACAGTGCGAGTGCTGCTGCACCAAATCACTTCAATTTAGCTCCATCAACAGGCTAGCATGAAGCCAGTGGTGAGCTAAAAAAAAAAAAATGTGCACAAGCCAGGAGCAAAGCCAGCTTCTCTCTCAGGGTGGATGGAGACATTCCTGCTCAAACACTCAGACATTACACATTGAAACCTAACGTGTCCCTCTACCACTCTGTCCCTTCCCTTCTTTCTTAGGGCTGCTGGTCAAAATGTTTAACCTCAGGCACATCACCTAAGTTGCATCAGTTGCCCAGCTGCACCTTTCCTCGCTCAGCCCACCACATCTTCTAATTTTCAACAGTCTGCTCACAGCTGCATGATAAATGTGAGCCGCTGTTTGTTGTTTAGCAGTCCGTCTCTTCACAGTGATAAACAAGTTATGCTATGTAATATGCAATGTCGTGTGATGTTGACTTTCCTGCTGTATAGCCATAATGGCATTCCATAACATTAAAGTGATAAATTCACTCTGTGGGGACTGAATTAATGAGGTACCCTTTTCCATCGCCCACATTGAACATGATATATTTTTTCATTCGTGAAATTGGATTTCCAGACAGTTTTAATGTAGAAAAACTTGCAAAGTACTAAGCGAATTCAAAGACAGCGACTCCTGCCATTAAGTGATCGATAAAGATATGGAGTGTACAAGCGCATTCTTTACATTTAAATCTTATTTTCAAGTCAGTTATTTGACATTCTGGCAAACTCACCATTCCAATATTGCTTTTACCTTCAGGACAAGACTGCATATTTTGTCAAGGGAAAAGAATAAAGCTTTGCAGCTTCCTCTTTAAGCATAAGAGGAAGCTGCAAAGATTTATTCTTTACTTTAGAAGCAGTACTAAAGAAGCTGAATATTTAGATTTAAGGGTAGGATGCATAAAATACCAAATGTCTCAATAGATTTGTTTTTTCCCCAGATTCCCCCCCCCCCCCCAGATTGCTCTGATCAAGGATACAAATGAAAGACGTGCTACACTGATCACACATCAAAATTATCTCACTTGTCATTAACATGTTAAAACAGTTGTAAAATGTCTTCTGTGGTTCTGGGGGAACTTTTTAAGTTTGAGAAAAAAACCACTTGGTGATGTCGTTAGGGTTATCTCACCGTGTGCTCTGGGACATCTTTAACAGAAAGCCTGGGATGGGGTTTTTAAGAGGTTTGGGTGTTCATCAGGAAGAGACGGTCTCATGATAGACTATTGAGTTGAATTGTGTGAAATCCACTGTTTTCAGGACATGTAAAAAAAAGTCAGGATCTGCTTCTGCTGCATCGATTTTGACCGTTTCTTTTTTTAACATATCTCTTTGTGAGTCTTCTACTCTTACAGAAATACCTTCCGAGTTGGATAAACAGGCGTTTCCTCTATCATCCAAAATATTGCTTCTAATTTTAGGACATATCTGTTCTTATGGAGCATGAAATGATCTACTGGCTTCACATTGTGTGGGTTGCTCCTAAAAATCTATTCAGTGTCAGTGTTTCTGAAACAGGATAAATTCCTTTCAGTATCTTACGGCAAAGCATGAAAGACTCATTACTGTTCAACAAATAACTCCGGCTACATTCCCACTGTAGATGTGCCCTCAAAGACCTCTGGCACTTAACCACTGTGTGGAGAATAAAGCCTGGGAGAGCTGTCACAGTAATGCCATGCAAATCTCCAGTTTGTAACCCAATCTCTATACTGTCACTGGATGAAGGTGATTCCTCTATCTCTCCTCACAGCCGCAGTCAATTCAAAATACAGCCATGCCAGGCAGGAACAGACTTTCTAGTTACGGAAAAATTGTTCCCAAGATTGGCTCCGTTACAAAGTTGGATCATTATTGAAGGATCATTATGCCGAGGCAAAGGAATTAGGTCTCTATCTCTTCTCACTCTCGTTTCATTTCGCTCGCCTCTTGTATGTTAGATAATGGCCACAGGAAGGAGAGGGACTGTGGATGTGTAACAAAGAAACACACTGTATTTAAGTATTTAACACACAAAAAAAGACAAATGCGAATGCACGCACGGTTTGCACACGGGGCATTCCTCAACACGGTGTGTTGCACGGAGGATGATGGATCGCTGACCGCTTCCATTTAATTGATAGGGACACGAAGTGAGCCTGGCAGTATTAGCATCAGCATAAACAAGAGCTTTGATTAATGAAGGCACGCAGATGCAACACTACAGTTTCTTTACAGGGGCTCTCACTACCCTCATTAGGCCTCTCCATGTGAAAGACCACACTGATGCTGCGCTTGCCTTTTTTAAATGAAATACATGCGTTAAATCACATGACCTAAATTAACACCAATGTAATGGTTTCATAAACACAAATAATGAAAGGTCAGTGGTGGAGTTGTAAGCACTTGGAGATGGAGGCTGTAATCTATAAACAGTAATGATGTGGGGAAAAGTAACTTAAACCACCGTCGACAATAAAAAGGAAATGCGCATTGATTATTAAACCACTGTTAAGATACTACTTCAAGTATAGTAATACACCGTTTTGCATGTAAATGTGGCTTAGCCTCATTTTAAATCCCATTGACTTTATCTTGTTCTGTACTACTGTTATCAATAAACTAATAAATAAAGACCCATAAACATGACAGGGGTTATAAATAGGGCTGTGTACTAAAGTCATCAGCTAATATCCTCGTGGGCCAGCTATCAGATCCAGACATGCACTGAGCGGATGAAGGCAGCTGCCGAGTCATCAAACATATGGAGTGAGAAGAGTGGGATCCAGGTGAGAGAATAGATGCACATGTCCCACGGTGCTGATGGTAGCTGCCCAGACAAAGTCGACGTAGCACTATTCTGAAGCATCTGGTGTTCGCTGCTCTGACTGCTAATGATGATGAATGTTTGGCATGATGGCGTCTAGACACATAAGAGGAAACAAAAGTCTTTACTCACGTTTTTCTGATGCCATTTTGCTGACTGAACCTCCAAACTCTTGTTTACCTCCGTGCCATTTACCTTTGACTTTCACTGCTAAATTTCAAGTGATATGCTTTATTTAAAAAGGTTGCTTTATTGACTTTAGTTGGCTTTGCATATTTCTTCTAATCAATAACTTTAATTTGCAGTTATTTAACAATTAGCAACACGATGGACATTTAATTTTATCACAGTTTTTGATTGTGGTGCGATCCAAAAAAATCATCGACTGGACAACTCCCTAATTAAATAATAAATTACTGTGGTTAATACTCTATTAAATCATTTAATATTTAAGTAATAATCAGTTTAGTGGTTTCTGGTTTTAAGGGTTCAGTACTGATATGTAGTGGAGGTCAGTGTGTTGTTTCATTTTGATTTGTTTGTACTACAATGATACATGTTCTCAAGTCTTATCTTTATGTCTGAAAATTGTCATTTTCACACATTTGAACTTGTCATTTTAATTACGATTTTTATGGATATACTCGTTTGTTGTAGTGCCATCTGTATTTTCTTTAGAAAACTAGTGCTAATTTTGCACAAGCGGTGCCTGTATTTATTGCTTTTATTAGATTCAGTGTGTTAATTGCCACATGTGTTTGAGCGAGACATGATTTCCCTGTGAAGAGTAATTAAGAATACCCACCAAATCAATCCACGTGTGTCTGTGTTATTTTTAGTCATCCATGATGATGGCAGATTCTGGGAGCAGGGCTGTGGGCACAGGTTAGATTTCTCACTATAAATGCCCCCAACCAAAATGTCACGCTCATGCATGCTGTCATGGTGGACGAAGGACACATGGAGAATGAGAAGAAGGCCTGGGAGTGGACCACTGGGAACACCCTTCCATCATCTGTCTGAACAGGCCTGGAGGGCTCGGATCACAAAAACCACTCTCACTCTGCTCCCTACAAAGATGCGCCATTGGCTTTGTGCAGGATTACACATTTCTCTGTAATAGTTTTTTAAGCAAATCCTCTGTGGGTATTGATATCAGACAAGGTTTATTCAGTGTTGAGGACCTGTCACTATTGCTGGCAAGCCTCATTGTTCACTTAATAATAGCCCATTAAATCTATTCTTCCTGCTTGCCTTATCTCTGAAAGACCAGTCCTTGGCCAAGGTAATGGGTCACTGAGTAGAGGGCTGATTAGCTGATTTACCTCATTTAAATGTTTTTGTATGGATTTACTGAGCAGAAATGAAAGACGCTTTGCTTTTTTGGACTCATGGGACAGTCACATGGCTACCTTCTATCAAAGCACCTGAGCTTTTTTACTGACGGATCATTTTGTTTCTCCCTAACTGCAGCGCGCAGCAACTTTAGCGGGCAAAGACACAAATCTTCACAATTCAAGACGCCAATATTGATAGAAATACTCTGTCACCTTGTAATAAATAAATACAGGTGTTGTCTCCTTAAGTCAATCAACTACACGCCTTACCATGAAATATCCCCTTCTTTGTCTTTCAAACTCTCTGCACGCCTTCAGTAAAGGTCTCAGCTCTTGTCTCATAAAATCAACTCCTTCCACGCTAAAACAAAAAATTATGGCTCGGCTTGTCGAGACGGTTCTGTTGTCGGCATGTTAGCTTAGTCACCTTTTGACGTTGGTCATCGACATTACATTCCTCAATCTTAAGCTTTATTCCCAACAGCGAGTGCATAATTACTGATTCACAAATTGTGGGTTATATTGTTAAAATGACCACAAGTCAGCATCCCAACAACTTGAGCATTGGTAGATAGATCATTTGTATGGTTTAAGTAAAAAAAATGGAACATTTTCAGTGATAGAGACCACTGGGAGTGTCTGCTTTCCTCCAGAATTTGTGGGGGAAAGTTATTTATGGCTGTGGAATACAAATTGAGGGAGTGAGTGCAGATTAAACGGAAGATTTTTAGACAATTTTTACAGCTCCCCTCCACTCTAACGATGACATCACCCATTCTAACTCCCTATACTCAGTGCAATATACACCCATTATAAATAAAACAGACCAAAATTTCGCCAGAAACTTAAACTGCGATTTCGTGCAAACCATGCTAAGTATTATTATTACCACAGTGAAGCCTGAAGTCTTGTGACCTGTTAAAACTTTTAGTCAGATTTATTTCTTGTTGTTAAGGTAATGCAAAGGATCACGGCTCCAAAAAGGTGTGGGTTTGAGCATGGGGATATCCCAATTTTCTACATGGGATAATTTTTCACAGTTTTTTTCTAATTCAAGACCAAAAGACAGAGCATATCACTCTTAATCAATCTGCATGTTTTGATGTATTTTTTTGCACGTGTTGCAACACTACAGGACAGGGGAGGAAAAGAAACTTTAAAAAAAAATAACAAACCAAAAGGATTTGTGCTGGATTAATTACAGTTTGCAGATACTTGTGAAATAAGAGTACTAGGGCACTACCTTAGTACCACAGTAATTTATGTGTCTTTTTTTTTTTTCAGTGAATCACTATGTAGTTCCAGTTCCTCTCCTGAGCTCAATATGCAGGTAAGCAGTACAAAGCAAGGTCAGTGTGAAGTGTAACCAAAATATTTAAATGGCACACGTTGTCTGAAGTGTAGCTCTCAATAGGAAAAAGTCAAAACGTCAGTGAGGTGGTGAGATTATTCTGCAGTGACAGAAGACATTTTTGAAGCAAAGCTGGCCTTTCACTCTCTCTGCCTTGCTAGCATTCATCAGCTCACCTCGCACATATGTACACACAAACCACTAACTCGGGCATGACACATGGAAATGAGCACACCTTACTAGACATGAATGATGATTAATATTTTCTGAGTGATGAGATGTAAAATAATGAGGTGACGTATATGTTGTGTTACCAGTGAAGCAGACTTTATAATGGACCAAGTGACACAGATGAAACGGTTCCCCTGCTCTTGCTTTACCAACAGCTCAAAAATAGCTTCAATTCAGTGACTATCAAGTTTATAGTTAATGCTAAAAAAAAATAACCAGCATTGCAGTGGTGGCAGCGGGTTTGTGGACTCGTAATTTGAACAGAGTTTTGAACTTTTTCCAGGGGACTAACAAGCTGACTGTCTGCTCCTGCTACAAGCTGACCTAAGCTGGTGAGTCAGTCGATGTACCGGTGGAATAAAATGAATTATAATTATGAAACAACAATAACAGATGACACATGAGAGTAACTGGCACAGTGGACATAACCTTTGTCCTCCTCATGGATTTACACACTGCTTCATGCTGGAGTGCTGAATGGGATGATCGCATGGTAAAGTTGTTGGCATGCTGCTCAAAGGGGATTTTCCTGGCTCCCCAAAAAACCGCGAAGGCCGTTCCTGACATTCTAGGTACTCTTGCACTAGTCGTGCTTCTCCCAGTTGAAAGAAAGAAAGAAAGAAGGAAGGAAGCTTGCCCTCTTTCCTCCCCTTCCTTTGCCGCCTTATAACACATGCTGAACATGTGACAGCTGACTGTCAGCGAGTCTCTTAAAGGATGACCTAGCCTGCATGCATCCCTGCCTTTGTTTCGGGCTCAACGGTACAGCAGCAGGCCTGCACGGAGGCCCAGGATCTCCCCCAGTGATTCATCTGAACTTTAACTCTGCCTTTGAAATGGCACCACAGAGTGGTGTGATTAATGTCACCACTCGTACATAAACTGTTCTTGTGCCAGTTGAATATTTGAAAACCGGGAACTTTTCAGGATGCCCTTGGGCAGCTCTGGGGTCGGTCGTTTGATTGGCAATCGGCTTGCTATTCAGCCATCCCAACTGTCCATGTGATTTCATGCACTCGGCTGTACACAGGTGACGGCGCTGCATCCAAACAGGATAATTAATTGATATTAAAAAAAACAGTGTTAGTATATGAATCTGAAATTAGGGCAAAAGTTCACATGAAGAAAATAACCATGTACTACCACTGTTCATGTGAACTTGAGAAATCCCCAGTCTATAAAGAAAAACAATTAAATTTATAGCACAAACCTGCTGCTTCAATCATTTTAATATTCGATTTTCATGAATGACATTGAAGTATTTCTACCAGTGGTGCCAGAAAGACGGACACATTGGGTGCCGGCATGGAAATTATTATGTTGTTGACTGTGACTGTTTTAATGAAAGACCACTTTATTTCAGTAACACTCAAGTCAAATGAAATTTCCTGGGGATGAAGCAGAAGAACACAATCAATATATCATCCTATTCATCGCTCTGGAGCAGGTCTACTCCATGTGTTTTTTATGGTTTATGTGTTCTATGTAGTAATCATTCATGTGTGTTCCCATTGAACTGCACTCAAAATGTAGATTGGAGTGGAAAATATCTGTAAAAAGAAACACATTTAACAATGGGGACCACTGATATTTCAGTGTGTATGAGATGTAGCTTAGAGGTACACCAGCTCCCTATTAAATAAAAATGTGGATTTGATCCCTGAAATCATCAGCAGTGTGAACTGCAGCAGGGCAATAGAACATCTGTATTATGACCATGAACGCTCTTCACTGACAAACTAAACCCTGATGTCAAGGCTCCACTATCCACTGCCATTGCTTCAAAGAAATACAAGCTTGAAGTGGGCTTTGGCTGTTTAGAGGGAGGATAGGTGGAATGACAAACAGCATATTATGAAGCGCTGAGCCTCCAAGAAGTAGTCCTAGCCGTGGGTTGCATTTATTTTCTCTCATTGTGTCACTGACCCGCCAAAGCAGCCCTGACTGTCTAATAGGAGACAGTGGAGTGTCTTGTTGTTGACTTCAAGCTGAGACTCGGATGCTTCATTTTGCACCTAAACAAGATCCATCCATTGAGAGCAATGGAAATATTTTTTTTTAATTATTGATGCAATTATAATCAGTATTATATTGCAGAAATGCCTCTCTGAGCTCTGTGGTCCCACTGCTAGCTGAAAAGGCACACAGAGGGGGAAAATGCTAATCAACAATTCAACTTCATCAACCTATTGGTGACTAGGGTACAGCTAAAGAGACTCTTATGTAATCAGAAGCAGCATCTATCCATATTTCCTTCTCAGGAGGGAAGGGGATGGTAGAGAGCTCCGCAAACACACTCGCTGTGTTTGACTAGCTTCAGCAGATAATATGCTGATGTGATTGTCAATCATTGGGATTACCATGGTTTCTCTGCATCTTTACCTTACACCCTGTGGTTCTACTCGTTGACATCCAGTGAATCTTTGCAAAGACAACTAAGAGTAGCACACAAAACACAGATCATACAGGAAAATGGGCAACATTCAGCACAGTTGTATACAGTTATCACACTGAGGTGCTTTCTCCTACCTCCTCCCACTGGTGGATGTAGCGAATGAGTCTAGAGAGGCGCAGGAGTCTCAGCAAGCTGAGGATCTTTGTAAAGCGGACAATCCGCAAGGCGCGTGCAGTCTTGTAGAAATCTGAGTCGATGCGCGTTTCCACAATGAGGAAGATGTAGTCCACAGGGATGGAGGAGATGAAGTCCACCACAAACCAACTCCGCAAGTATTTGATCTTGATCTGCTGTGGATCCAGGATAATCTCCGTGTTGTCCTCCTTGACAATGCCCGTCCTGAAGTTGAGAACCAGGTCCATGAGGAAGAAGGTGTCGGAGACCACATTGAACACGATCCAGGGAGGCGTATGCTCGTCCTTGAAGAACGTGATGCCCACAGGGATGATGATAAGGTTGCCCACCATCAGCAGGAGCATAGTCAAGTCCCAGTAAAACCTTTTTGGAGAGAGGAATGTAGAGAGGCAGAGATGGTTTGGTGAAAAAGGGAATGTTAAAGTCAGAACAAAGTCATACAAATCAAAATACAATTTTAAAATGATTAGAAATAGTCTATTTTAGCCATGATTGTTACGAAAGATAAATAGCAGCTAAATTCAAAATAAAACCATGCAAATAAAAATGTGTTGTGTGTTTGGATAAGCCTATTAGTGTGTGTGTGCGCTTAATGTTTGTATGCTTCAACCACCTCCTGGGGTAGTGGGGGTAACGAGTCTCTGGCACCGTTATTTTGGGGGTCGGGGGAGTTAAAATTTCCGGAACCCCTGATATAAACGTCTATGCCTGTCATAGTCATCAAACAAATTGAAAATGGTGGAAATATAATCTATTCTTTACTCGCACCGTACAAATGACGATCAAAAACTACATTAAAAAGACAGACTTCATATTAATAGAGTAATGTCTTATTATTAGGATGTTTATGTGTTACATTTACAGTCCTTTGCCATGTCACAGTAGGAAAAGCAAAGTGTCTAAACAATAAAATAATGATGGCTCAATTCCATTCGGTGCTTCACTGTCAGGGTTCTGTTGTGCTTGTTTGCTCATTTTCACAATGTCATGCTTTGTGAGACATGTGAAAACAAACAGAGCCGTCGTTAATGGTATTAGTAAGACCTCTACTTTCACTAAAATGACTTGAAGTTGAAAGTCTATCGTATATTCACTTGTTTTTCTGTGACTGAAACCTCCTTTTTCACCTGCCTTGTTCTGGTATGATCAGAAACCAGTGGTTTATACTGGTATAGATCACATACTAATGTTACAGATGTGTCAAATTACTTTTGCTCGCTCGTTAACCGATGTACAGATATTGTGAAAGAGCACAAATTGAATTCAGATTTCCTGTATTTTCCTTGACGTTGTTTGCGATACTTTATTTTACATTTTCCTTGATGACGCTCAATAGATATTAATCCTATCTCTTCTATCAACAGTGACCTTGTCAACCATAGCAGAAGTATATAAATATAAATGATCTATCCAGCCACAGATTTACAATCTCATATGTGTTTTGTTTGTTTGTGATGATCCAGACACGGTGTCATAATAATAACATATGTAACCTCCCCAGCAGGCCAGACGGCAGCTTCACATTACACCTATTTGTGTTTGGACTGTAAATCACAACTCAAAGGTCAATGAGGGATAACTGTTAATTACAAACTGTACCGTGACCTCATCCATCTTCCAAGCCTGTGTGGTCGGATATAAATTACACTCTCTGCTGACTTGGTAACTGAATCCAGATTGGCTCTTTTGTGTTAAGGGTGATGCATCTTGCACCGTGGAGGGGGTTCTGCATTGTGCACTGGTCCAGAGAGCTTGGATGACTTACAGTGTTCTGTCTCTGTGGAAAACCAATTTCAAGAGCTGGACCATAAGAAATGATGAAGGACATGACACACAGAACAGGATGCATTTTAGTGCAAGCTAGTTTAGACTACGGCAAGCTGCTTGTTGCAGCTGATGTGGATATTTTTCATCGTGGGTTCACCGTGTGTCAAAGTAAATAAATGAATAAAGACCTCTGGTTCACATCAAGTCAGGCTGAGTAAATATTTACAGCTTGCTACATACAGTACTGTCCATCCCACAGACCAGAAACATACAGATGTATATCAGGTGTCTTCTATTTTTTTCCTCCAAGACTTTCTTGGGCATCCTGTCTTAACATTATTCTACATTTTCCTTGATGATCAATGAATATGCGCTTGTGCACCGAGCTTGCTTTTGTGGATGATGTACAATTTATAATTTCATTGAAGATTAGTCCGATCGAAAATGGCCTTTTCTCTTTAAAGACAGTCTTGTGGTGAAGCACATCAAAAGCTTTCACTTAGAGTAATATTTCCCTTACATCTTGTTTCCCACTGATGCTACTACAGTCACCGATGTTTTATCCTTTGGCAGACTTGATCACACAGCTAATACTATGAGGTTGTCTTCGCTGACAATGATCATTTTCCTTTGTCTTTTTGTGAGCATGGTTGCACCCTGTTGCTGATGCATTATGGAGTCATAACAAAGGACATCAGTGACGGGCAGCTTCTCCTTGTTACTTTTTGTCATGGTTACTGTCATGTGGACAGACGCTATATGACTTTCAATACATAATTACTGCAAAATACTACAAAACTACATATACAGCTGCGCTGTAGCAAACACAAGAGGTGTCAAATGGCATCTCACACTTACACATTCATGCATATATATATACAATATACAGAGACACACATTTCAGTCTGGGTGTCTGTTGTTCACACAGACACATATACGGTATATACACATAACACAGAGGAAGCAGTGACAGTAATTGGAATTCTTCAAAGTAAAAGGGTATCTACTGTTTCAGCTTCTTGTCAAGTGGAGTTATATTTAGACAGACTCTGCCAACATTGTGTTTGCTCATGTTAAGACGGAAAGCCCGTGAGGACGAGAGAAACGGAAGAAACACAAACATAATGACATTTGTTCTCCATATTGCCATGTAATGTAATATTAAATGCTTGACGGCCTGTGCATTTGTATAAGATACACAGCTTAATAATCGGTTGTAGATGTGCTCCCAGTGCTTGACAGGGTCAAGAATGAAATGTGGATATTTGTTTCTTTTAGTTGCTATGTGTATATATATATATATATAAAATATGAAGTTGTACAGGAAAAAAAACAAGTCAGCTAACAGTTAGATCATGAATACCAAAGAAAGGACACAGGGTCGAAGTGCCAGAAAGAATAAGAAGACAGAATGCTGGTTAAGACTTTTGAACTTCTCGGCAAAACACAGCTACTGCTGCCACCTGTCTGAGTAAGTCTCAGTGTAACAGCAGCAGCTGTGGGCTCATTGTGACAAATGCAACACATGTTCCAACACAAAAAAGAAAAAAACACATCAGATCACGGCACTTTTTCATGGTATTATAAGACAATGTACTACTGGAAGATTTCTTGGGATATGAATATGTCTCGGCATGCAGAATTTCAAAGAGCTGTGTAGGAATCCCTGTGCAGTGTGGTGAATGTGTTTGTGTGTGCGTGCATGCAAGTAGCACAGGTTCGTGATTTCTTCTTTTCACTCTTGTGGTTGCCTCCTAATGGAGGTCAGGCCACCTAAACATAGTAGGGATCCATTTACCGTCTTTTATTATGCACTAGAACCCTGACATAGAAGAGCATTGTTCTATAAATACAGCTGGGTGAGTGCAGGACGTTAGGTGGACATTTCAAAGGCATTAAACAATCCCAAATCTCCGTGTGCATCCCAAACCACAGACTCGCACTGGATGATGAAGTGCCACCTGTCTAGGAAGAGAAAAAGTAAAATGCAGTGACCTAGCAGTGGTGAAATGAAGGTGATGTTCCAAGGTGGAGGGAAACATCTCATTTTTTTAGTCTCCTTCAATATTATTAGATAGTTGGTAGCAGAATACATTGTGATGCCTGGGCTATTCTAGGAACAACCCCAACACATAAAAATTGCCAAACTGGCAATATGTTTAACCCTGGTAAACATGGAGAGAGCTTGTATGTGTGTTCATTACTGACGTGATCATCGGGGGAATGTCAAAGCCATTTACATGACAAGGAAGCAAATGGCAGACCTCTGGCAGGTAGACCCAAAAGGGAAAAAAAAAAAAACCTGAACTGAGCAGATGTGAAAGTAAAAGCAAACATTTCCATGATGTGTGTCACACAAACTTTTGAAAATGAGGCCCAATGGAGACACATTGGAAACATTGAGGAAAAGAAGCAGCGGAATAGCTTACACCTAAATTGTTATGGTGTCAAGTGAGCCCTGACATTTTGTTGTCAGTGGGACAGAGCTACAAGTCACTCTGCTCTCTGGTGGGGTGACCAGGGACAGTAGGAACATGTTGTCACCCTCAGAGTGCATCTGACAACACGACAAGACTCTCTCATTGTCATTATCCTGCCACACAGGCACAGGAGAGACAAGAATTGTATGTGTAAGTGTGTGTGTGTGTGTGTGTGTATATATATATCTATATATATATATATAGATATATATATATATATGATATTATTATTATCCATTGGCTATGCTGGGGTAGAGTGATGGCATAGTATTCTGTAATGTCAGGTAGTGGCAGACAGCATTTAACAGTGCCTTCCTTTATTTGTGCACCATACTGACTGAATGGGAGCAGCTGAATAACAGCGGGTGTTCCCAGACTACACTCCCATGAGGGCTCCAGCAGTGCACTGTAAATGTGATTTGGGCTGATTAAATGATTGAAATTAATCTGTTTTTGCATGAAAAAGCAGTTTGCCGTTTGAATAAATTGTATGCGTGTGTGTGTGTTTGTGTGTTTGTTTGCTCCCATCTTCTCTCTGAAGCTTTTTTGTGTTAATGGAGGTCCAATGTTAAAGCATCAATAGCATAAATATCAATAGTATAAATCATTTTGGGCTGCCTTTCACACAGTTCCCCAATATTTTGACCCCGAATCAATTTCTAGAAATAAAGTAAAACTAACCAGGTTTCAGCTGATACAAAAATACCAATTCAATACAACTGTTTTTGGTTTTTTTGGTTTTTCATATTTGCATAGCTGACTGTGTGGAACTGATCGGGATTGAGTGAGTAATGTAAATTGAGGAACTTGTAGTAGAGATGTTCACAACACCAACATCCATGACGAATAAAAAATACTCAAGGTGAATCATGTGGATGCAGCGTGCCGTACAAAGCCAAAGTGCAGTATCTGCAGAAATGCCAAAATCGAGAAAGCATCAAAAATAAATAAAAACTCTCTGAAAAATGCAGCAGTAGAACAACAACACTCAAACTGATTGAAGAGGATATATGGGATCTTTAACTGGGGCAAAAACATTAATTTTGCAAAATTTGCAGATACTGCACTTTGCTTTTTCACTGCAGATTAAGCCAATGAGACTTATTTAGTCTAGTGTACTGAATTAGTGCATCACTACAAACAGGACTACCTAATTTCAGCTTGTATGTGTTTGTGTATGAATATTTGTTGCAGAGGAAGCAATAAGTCATCACCTAAACTATAGAAAAGAGGTCATTCTTCAGAGCCTTACGGAGCCAATAAATAAAATTGCCCAATATGATTGGCAAAAAGATGACTCGTGTTTTCCCTTTGGGCACCTCTATGATAATGATAGCTTAAATCTGGTCAGATAAAATCACACGGGTAAGGGAGAGTTTCCATTCTTTTTGTCATCCAATTTGTCTGAAACACGTGTTGGGTCTTATAATGTTTCTCTCTGAAGCAGAACTGCTGGTTGACTTTAATTATAGAGGCCATTCAACAACCATTAGATGTTACTGTAGCTGTATAATTTAAACCCGATTCATACATTGCTATTTACAGGCACAGATTCTAAATCCATGCCTGAGGTGAAGAGTTTACTGTGTAGGTAATGCTAATATTGCTAATACTGCAATGCATAAATGTCTTCTGCCGCCTCTGATGTTTAATAGGCTACCCTGGGTTAATGTAATGATGAATGAATGAGAGAGACTAAATGAAAATCAAGCATGAAATGCTCTTGTGGGGGAAAAAAAAAATCACTTCATTTTATATAAACTGCACTTAGCCACAGGGAGAGGCAATCTATGAAAAAGGCTGTCACACTTAACAGGAGAACAACATCTGTAACAACGTGTGTATCGCCTGGAAAAGAACAGCCCGTTGCTTTTAAACAAGCCAGTTGGCAAACAAAGTAAGATTTAAACGTCTAAAAGAAAAGAAAAATCAGGTTAAAAGGGTTAATCCTATTTTTGTTGTCAGCCGCTCCAATGAACTGTCATAACGGCGCTTTCTTTCCTGAGCACAGCCAGCAGGCACACTGCAAGCATGTCACCGACACTGGGGCTGTGCAGGCAAAGGTGGCTATATTTAGGTGAAGGCACACTGTTTTATCAAACCCAGGTTAAGAAGACTTTATCAGAGGGAGAGGCAAATCTGCCCCACCTTATGCTACGAGAAAACAGAGGGATTTACTAAATACCTACAAAGGGGAGAGGAGAGGCAAAATCAACTGAAAGGAGTCAACCTTAACACTGCAAAAGAGATCTATAAATAAGATTACAAAGTAGCTCTATGGGAGGACATCAAGGTAAGGGTACAGCGTATGACTTTTCATTCGCCTCATAAGCTCCGTCTGGGACTGTTATTCATCACAGCCAGAAGAAAGACAATGCTAAACACAATGTCAGTTCGCTGCAGTGGAACATTTTCTAACAGATAGTGGTCTGAGCTCTTAAAGGCAAGCACTGACAAAGTAAAATAAGAATATACCAACAAAACAAACACAAGCTAATACTCAGAAATGGATCTACAGGTCCTTGGAGTCACAGGAAGACTTGACAACAACTAAATGAAAGTTATTAGTTTTTATACCAGCAGCGATTATAATCATGAAACAAAACATAAATCCAATCAGCGTGTAGTGATGCAGTTATTTTTATTAGTTTTATTAGTAAGTCAATCTTTTCATTTATATCTCATCTGTCTGCGTCGATTTGATATGCATGTCATTAAAAAAACTTGCATGTCATTGCTGCAGCTTCTCTGTCAATAAGACGGTGTGTTCACAAAAAAACACAGCACATACCTTTAACTATAGAGGGCACTTGGAGAGCACATACTGCACCTACAGCAAGCAAATTTACGGATGACGTCTCTCACGAAGCCCCTCACTCAAAAGAGCTTCCGTTATGTGAGAAACGCTTTTGTCATTCCATAGTAGGATTCATAAAAATCCATACCATGTTCTGCATAAGCCTCAAAATTGAATCGCCTGCTCCCGTTTCCATTCAGGGCCCAGCTTTCCACACTGAAATCGATCACATAACCTCCTCCAACTCTTCTTGGCAGAAATGATAATGATCATTTCCTACTATTGGTTTAGCAAAAAAAAATTAGTGGCTAGTTTAATTTTACTACCTTGATCTGCTGTGTGTGTGTTTTCATTTCACATCTACTGTATATTCAAAATCTGACATGTGGCCATGAAATTGAGAGGTCTGGAACAAGACTATTCGTCTCTGAGAAAGTCTTTAAATGCTACAGTCCCAGACACTCACTAAGACATTGTGAAATAGGTTCTGCCTAAACTTGCACTGATCTTTGAATACCTCAGAAGTGTGTGTTAAGAGCTCTAAATCATGAAATCAGCAGAACCACTTTGCAAACTGACCAGATGTAATCCCACTGAGAGGGATGCTCTGAAGTAGCCATGTCCGTGTTTCCTGTCCCCTTCCCATGCCTGTGGGATTTTTTCTTTGTTGCTCTGTTTCTGCAGAGGTGCCTGGCACCACTAGTGGCTATTCAGTCTCCCGGTCCTTGTCTCTGTGGTCCTTTAGAGTCCTTCACAGCTTCCCAGAGCACAACCTGCTGCCTATCTGCTCAGAGGAACAAAAACCGAGCACAGGAAGTCTACCGTCAGCCCTCTGTGGGGATATAATAGAGAGACAGTGAGTGGCAGGGCTGTACAGTATAGAGGACATAGACAGACATTTCTACAGCTGGTGCCATCAGCATGCACTTATCCTCCTAGCATATGCCAGTATCTGCCTCCAGTGTTGTGGACTGTCATTCTGCCGCTAATTGCATCTGTGTTTTATCATGATGCCTTGTTATCTCCCAAAGGTCCTGAGGGTCATGTCAAAGCAGTCCCCCTGTCAGCCAGCCACAGAGTGTGGAAGAGGAAACACTGGCCAGTGTCTCCAGGTTGAACTCAAAAATACCCTCCCTCGACCCTATACTGCTCTGTTTTACAGAAAGAGAAGACAACTGGCGCAACGGGCTTTCTCTCTCCGCTGTCTATAATACCAAGAGTTGGTCACACCGTACACCATCACCTCATGCCCTTGCTCTGGGCTGCACCACACTGGGCCATTATCTTCATCACTTCAGATGCTGCAAGCAGCAAATGGAGCAGCCATAATAAAAGCCTTTTCCTATCCATCTCTGCAAACGGTGATCTGAGGTCAAAGGGCGACAAGGAGAGAAGGGGCACGAAAAGAGAAAATGAGGGGAGAGAACATGATGTAATAATGAGAGAAAATTAAATTTTGTACACTGCAAGACTGGAGTGTAGGGACAGCCAAGATAGGGAGTGTATGAGGAGTGACAGTATGGTCTTCTGGACATATAGGAGGGGGTGTTTTGAGCATCATACAATAGTGGAGGTACATAAAAAACAGCGTAGAAGCTGATAGAAAGCATTCACTAAGAATACACACAGAGCATTAAATGAAATCAAATCAGAGAGGAGATGCAATCTATCAGATTTTTTGCTGGTCTGCGTGAGTGAGCAAAAGGGGGAGGCTTATCTGACCGTTAAACCGAACAGGGCAGGATTTATCGTGTTGCCTTGTTAGCTCTATAATATCTCCATTGTACATGTTAAACAGGATCAGGGATCGGATCTTTCCTGCTGCCTGCCTTTTCAATCAAACACGAGGCAACTTTGAAATGACCAAAGTTGATGAAGAGGACGGTGAAGATAAATCAAGAGAACATACTCCGGACGGAACAATCTGTCTCCCACCATTTCACGTCTCATAATCCGGCCATTTGTCTGAGTCTACTGGACACCCAGCATGAGGCAGGACCAGGGGATAAACATTGATCCAGGGAGGTATTTCCTGTGAATCACGGCAGACACGCACAGAGGTCTTTATTCAGCGCACTGGACTCTGGTCCTCTCTGAGTGGAAAAGCCACCGTTCACAAAACGCTTCAGCCTTCCATCCATTCTTACAGAGTAGACCGTGGAGAGGTCCTCTCAGGAAATGTCATCCACCTGCCATTCCTGTTCTGCACTGATGGCTGGAGAAAGTAAATATAGCAATGGCAATGGATTCAATAAATCACTGTTAAATTATAAGACATGTGGAGCTCTCACTTTTTGCATCATGCATCAAATTACTGTACGGTTCCACCTTAGATATACCGTATTGTTTAATCATTTTTTCCATACAAAACCCTAAAAAACTAATTTTGTTAGCTTTATTAGATCATTTTGTAAAACTCCAAGGGTAAAAACGGATGAAGAAGAATGAAATGTAAGGACAGTCTGTTACATAATAAATGGTCATTCCCCCCCCGAGTCACCTGCAGAAACTGATTATTGTTTCTGGCGTGTTCGCCTAATTGGCTCTGAACTTAAGAGAACTATCCGGTGAAGCTGTCATTGAAATGGCTGGTCTCCTTCATTAAATTTAAACTACTTTTTATATTTTCATATGGTGTTACTCATATTGTGTCCATCCCCTAGAGCAGCATATCAGTCCCAGTTTGACATCTTGGCCATTTCCTATCCGGGCTGATAGGAAAAAAGCAATCCAATTTAAGAGAGACAGGGGCTGTGAGAATCCACCTGGGACACAGGCGGGGCTGAAAAGGTCAACGTGTGCGACGTATGGAAGAACCTGTGCGAGGAAGAGTGAACAGGCTGGAGCTACTGTGCAGCATGCATGCAGAGGTCAACCAAAGGATTGTATGATTTGATTGCTGTACCATACAAACTAAGAAATATTGGATAATTTTAGAGGGAGAATAAACACTAAACTACTTTTCTCCAACTGAAGGACAAATCAGGATTAAATCCTCTTTGTAATTAATTCTTAAGTCTATTTTAACCTGCATCGGGTGAAAAAAGGACATCCTTTTGTGTCTCAGGTCAAAAACGGTGACATAGTGAGGTGCCTTATAATGAATATTTTTTTTAAATAGTAAATCCCTCCATCTGCCTTCCAACTAAAATCAAACTAGAGAAAAGTATAGTTGAAAATAATATGTCTCCCACGTATGTGTGTGAACAGAGTGCCTGACATCAGTGCCTGATGAATAGAAGATGTCAGAGAGAATCAATAGCATAAAGGAGGTATTCTAACCCAGGAAACCTTAATTATTCATTCCCTCATGTTGACACTGCATGAAGTACATTCCTTGTGCTTTCTTGATCGCAAGACAATGAAAGCAATTTCCAAATTTCCACTTTTTATTCGCAATAAATTCTACCATAATCACACATGAAAAGGAAAAGATATACTACAAGAATATTCTTCAGTCTGGTTATCAATTACGTGATGATGCAGAAGGCTGAGTCACTGTAGTGGCTGTAATCAGAGTTAAAAATGCCCTCTTGGGTATCATGGGAAGATTCCACCTAATCTGTTTTTGATGTTGATTGCTTTTTGACCGGCACTGATTACGTGTCAAATGTCCGATTGGAATTAAAACTAAATGTGCAAAATGAGATGTATAACCATATCTGTTATTTAATGGAAAATAATTGTCCAAAACAAGAAGCATGCTGTAAGGCACTGTCAAATTCAGTGTTTATCTCCACAGTTACAATCAGTTGCAGCTCTTTTTGCACAATTTGAATTTTAAGTGTCACAAGGCTCACAAATGCAACCTACAGTACCAATGGTGCTAAAATAATGCTGTAGCAAAGCCAGGGGCAGACAGCGTCAAAATAAAATACAGCATTTTAGGTCTATAGAAGTGTTGGCTCTAATCTCAATCTTCAATTGTTTAATTTAACAGATTTGTATTTCATCTTGACATGTCAGTCAGTGGGTCAATAATTACATCTGTTCGGTGGCAGGAGAAACAAATTTAACACTGAAATGTGTTAAAAAAAGAAGAAAAAGATCCAGGACTGTTCTTGGCTGACTAGTGTTGTGTATCCACCTGGAGAGATTATAAATTGATGCAGCAGTGCAGGGGATGGTGGAGCAGGAAGGACAGCATTACATTTGTCAGGTGACCAAAATACGTCAAGCATTTCCAGCTGAGTGACATGCGGCACTTAACAGAAAATGCTCCTAGCAGGCTTTCCCATTTTCAAAATGTATATGACGTCCAATCAATCAATATAATCTCACCTCGAGATGACCATTTCTTTTCCAAGGTTAAACTCGGCTCTCTGCCTAATATGTAAAGCTGAATTAAATGACACATCGCGAGGGGAGGCACTCACATGCTTAAAAAAAGAAAAAAGAAAAAAAAAGCCATTCTTTTACAGTTGTAATCACATGTGCTGCTTTAACACTCCCGTGCAAGCGCGCCCGTCGAGGTCATGCGGTACCATTCGATCATCCTGCAACGACGACAGGTATCCACCCACCAACCCACCCACCGGCTACACGCGCATCCTCCATCGGCTCCCTCCATTAAATAAATTGTACTGTAATAATCTCTTTGCTCCTAATATTCGTGGATGAGCGCAGCAGTCTATTTTGATTACCCCACTTTCAGGCCTAGCCAGAACCATCTGTAATCCCCATGTTTTACCGTCACTAAATTAAAGGAGGAATTATTTGATGGAGACCAACATGAGTGGAGTGTCATTCATCCTATGTAGTGTCAAAACACTTTTTTTTTTCCTCCAGCACTCTCTTGCAGATAAGGTTTGTTAGACAATAGACATGGTCCACGAGGGACTAAATCCATGCATCTTTTATTTAAAATCTCAAATGAATGCTGCAATCATCATTATTAAGGCTTTAAACAGTCAAAAACTGTTTTAATGTGCAGGCTATACATTGGTCCATTGGATCTCCAGCGACGCACCTTTACCCTCGTGTAACTCTCACCCAGACTATGACTCCTGCCACCGTCACCAGAAGGGGAATCACCCCTCGCCGCAGGCGTGTATGTTTCTCCATCTCATTTTTCAATAAATCTACGGATGGAAAAGCCAGAGGCCCCGTGAGACCCAAACAAATCAATAACTAAACGTACTCTGAAATCAACAGTAATCAACTTGGCTGAAATAGAAAGCGCAGTTTGTTTGTTTTTAAAGCTGATCGCACACAAACACGATACACAGAGATACAGACACACATGCACACGCACTACAGTACAGTAAAGAATACTGTATCTTCAAAATAAAGCCTGTAGCTCTCAGCGGCTGCTCATGCATGATAAGGACTACAAAGCTACGGTGCATAATTTGTGTAGTACTTGAAGAATCTCACAATTCATCAAGGGAATAACAACCATGAGATTTATTTCCCTCAGATTTCCCATAAAATACAAGGGTGCTCTAGGTGCAGGTACAGCACAGCCACTGTTCTCTCTTCATTCTCATCAAGAAGACTGATCTTATCGTCACCACTTCAGTCTTTTGAAGACTGTGATATGCAAATACGCAAAAGTAAACATTGTTATGCTAATGCTGTGAGAAGCTGTCCAAAAAAACCCCCATTGTTTCTATTTGGACTGATGGAGGATATTAAAATGCTGTGGGTCACTTTAACAACACAATGAAAACATCACATCAGAAATTGGGTAAAATTAATAGGTAACAAACGCTTGCAGGAACATAATGCACATTTTCATTTAGACTACACTTTACCTCAAAGGTAATTTAACTATAACACAGCCTTAATGGCCTCAATGTGCACATTGGTGAATACATCTTTTATTGAATGTAGTCTGTGCAAGAAATAACAGGAGCAAAATTGCAAGATGTCTTTTCAGAGGATTTATCTTTGCTACTGTTCAGGTAAGTGTCTTCTGGGACTCAGAACTGGATGTGCGGGTGGAATAAAAGGCTGTTAAAAAAAAAAGTGGACTTTACAGAGGGGACGGAAGGATTCGACTGACTGTTGCAAAGGGATTTAACTGATTGACAGAAACTGCAGGACAGGCAACCCTCCCGCTCTGATAGTGTCTGCAACACGGTTCTAAGGGAAAATGGAGAGATTAATAGTGCCTTCAGTGCCAAAAAAAAAAAAAAGTTCTAATGTGCGACATCTTCATTTCTATCTCTCCAGGAAATTGTGGAAGACTTTCCAACAGATGTGTCCTCTGGCTTCTGAATCATCAATTAATCAAAAGGCACTTGATTATTACTGTCTAGAACCCTGCAAAATGCTGCTGTATTGATGTTAACAGGTGGAGAAAAAAAAAATCAACTAGTTTTCATTATGTATTTAGATAGAGGATCCATTCTCTGAGACGGGTATCATTTTGACAATCAAGCACTGACATTATCTTTTTAAAAGGGCTAAAAAGCATTGTATGACATTTATTCAAGCCTTACATGACCAAGGACATACAAGGTTGATGGGTATTGGCCCGGTTTATGGTACAGCAGCTTTTATATAGGAAACATAAAGCAACATTTTCAAGGCTTAGACAAGAAGGCTAGCAGATATACTATAGAAGCATCCAGTGGAAAGGGGCAGCTATCCTGGCATTGATTATATTTTTCAGCTACCCCAGTAATAACAGTCCTTATTTATAAGACTCCATACATCAGTGATTTTGTAGGAACGCTTGTCTTCTTTTTTTTTTTTTGGAGGGGGGTGGGGGGTCGGCTCCCTGGTTAACTGACCACATCTGCTTCACTGGGAGATGCTCGCTCAGAAGTGAAGGAGGCTGTTCAGCTTTGGATCTGGAAATGAGGCTGCAGATTGGATTATGATGCCATTTTTAATCCGTCTTTTTCCCTTGCAAGATATTGCTCCTCCCTTGCTTCTTAGCATCATACAATACTCGACAAGCGGAGATTTTGCTGAATTCCGGTGCGGTGATGACTATGTGATTTCTTGTGACACTCTAATTTGAGCTTATGGTGCCAAAGCTTTGATGCCGACATGGGAATAAAACATTTAGTCACAGAGACCCTTCTTTTCTCTGGGCTCATTAAAAGGTCCCGCTCATCTCCTTGTGTACTTTAATTACAGTCATCGTGTCCCGTCTCTGATCCTGATTTTGGAGGACGTATCATGGTTCTCCTTCAGTTCATTAAAAATAAAATAGTAGCTATCATCTCAGCATGCTGTACCATTTCCCTCCATCTCACATGGAGACGGGTTTCAAATATCAGTTGACGCCTTTAAATACTGATCAAAAGGTGTCATGGATGTTGATTTCCTTCAGTAATGAGCAATTATCCTTGAATCTACTCGTGAATGAAGGCGTTGCTTTGTCTTTCTCATGTGAGTCACAAATGTACAAGGACCTTTTGCCACACAGAGTTGGCCTAAGCACAGGCTAATTTTTTTTTTTACTCTCCTGACTGAGTGACACATCTGTAGACTAAATTGAGAGTTGAGTGATTATGTAATTATAGCACTGAGTGACTAAACCACAAGCAAACTGCTCTCAGTTTGCCGAAATGTTTAATTATAGGACCCTGAACAAGTGGGTAGCTAGCCTGATTTTTAGGAGCACTCCTCTCTCTGTGCATTTTCATTCATCCTTTTACTCTGATACATCTCACTAAGAGAATCACGCATGCATCTGTTTCACCGAGTGCAGTGCGAAGTCGCTGTTTCAGCATCTTCCTCAAAGACACTTCAAAACTGGCGGTTGGTGCCAAGTTTCTGACCTTTCAGTATCAGGGCGGTTTCCCCAAGCCCCAAATCATCCTCCTTCATGACATTTACCACAGTGAGTAAGAGAGCAGAGGAGGTCAGAGGAAACACAGCCAGCTGGGAGGAGTACAACCGAATAACAAACTTTCTCATGTCTCACTTGATGATGATGATGATGAGCACTCTAAACTGAGAGTGGATTTGAAAATAGGAATCAGTAATAATCAGAGTGGTATTTTATTATATCTGCAACATAATGCTGAATATTCCTGGAAGGGGCTTGCACTTGTTAACATACAGCGGACACTGACAAAAAAAACAAATAGATATAGATATAGAGGGATTCTTTAAACCAATCAGAGATTGGAAAGATTAAACAATATAGAGTTATTCACCCAGATCTGTTTGTACCTGAACTGTCGTACAATTATCTCTCCTCTCTCTGTCACGTGCACATTTGCACAATTAAAAAACACTTTTTTTACGACAACATAAGACATCTTATGCACGAGTCAATCTCAAAAACTAAATTCGAAGGACAATATCCAGTGAAATGACCCATCACAGAGTTCCTCTCAAGACAAACAGCCAGATAAAATGTGTCTGTTTTCTAATCTAGGAAGAGTCCCATTTAGCCTTTTCCGCTGACACCCCGGGCCTGTGAGCAACTCGCACTACAGCTCACATGTCTCTTTGTCAAGTCAGACATCTTGTTCTTGAGGTGGAAAACACACACTTTTGTGTAGAGTCAGTCTCTATATCATCTGCCAGTACGCCGTAATAGCTAGTCAAACACCAGACATGCTAGAAAACATTCAATGTCACAGACAAGGAGAAATACAGCATGTGTAACAGGAACAATCCTCCTATTGATCGTTGTGTAAATGTCTCCACACCATTTAAATGACAGGTAGTGGATGCATGTGTGAAGGAACTGCCAGGGCTGAGACAGCTTGAAATGAAATAGTTTTACATTTAATAACAAATTAGAAGAAAATGTGTCCAATACAAAAAAAAAAAAAGTTTATTAGCTATTTGCAATGCAAACTATGAGGCAGACAAAATTAATTATCTTTAAATTTAGCTGGATAGGCTGAATGAAGCATATTAAGGAGGGACAATCACAGTTGTATAAGATCCATCTTTATATACAAACTTCTGTGTACAATAGTGTGCTAGCACAGGATTACTGTTTTGGTTATCAGAGATGCTAAAAGTGTCCATATGTGTGGATACATTTGAGTTAAAACTGTTTAAATTTACCTGTCATTTACTAAATCAGATGCATATGACCAATAACTAATACTAATAATAACTCAAGGGCACTGACAACATGGAGAATCTGTTGGCCATCAAAAGAGTGCTCATGAACTTCTGTCTGTTTACTCACAACGCTGTTGTTTCATCACTAGAGGAGACAACACAACAAAATGCAGAACTCTAATGTGTTGATCAATTAAATATAGCCCTAGAACATGAATGAATACAAATAAAATGACTTAACCTACTTTTCAAAATAGCATATATAAAAAGGAGAATAAGAAGATCAGTAAGCCTTTGAAGACAATTTGAAGTGAAGGCCTGATCACTAACCCTAATCAATGATAAATCAAGTCCCTTGTGCACAAGTTTTCTTAAATAAAAGAGAAAAAACCCAGAATTAGCAAAGGATGTTTTACCCATGGTTTGTTTAATAAAATGACATGATGTATCTGCAGGCCTCCTGATTAATATTAATAAATATCTTGAAAATAATGAATATAATTCCTCTGCTGTGGTACAGCACTGAAAATCCCTTAATAATCTATTAAATAATTAGTAAGAAATCTTATGTCGCAATAAACGCAATTGATTGCAATTAGGATTTCGATTTACTGTCATCTTCCAATGCAAAGGAGTAAGATACGTGATGAAGGTGCTATGAGGCTCAATGAAACAATGAATGGGCTGTTCTCACCTTATGAATGCCCCAATAAACGAGCCACACATTGAGAAAAACATCTGGGTCTGTGATGCATGACGTTAACGTGACGCTTCATTCTAAATGTTTTGTTGTTTGCAGAGCTGTGCATAAGGTATTTAATTTACCTGAAATCACTGTACGGATGAATTATCCAAAATCCAGCGGATTTAACCCGCTCCTGTTCCCGTTCCACCGCCTTCTCACTTCCAAACATCCTCAGGGAGAACTTGTTGACCCCGGGTTGAAGCATTGCTCCTAACTGTCTGTGTATGAACCCAGCTTGATATAATCTTTCGTCGTCCGGCAGAATTTGATCAATGCCATCCAACTTTATAAACCCTGACTGCTGGTCTGGGGGATCTTTTTGTCCGCCACCGCTGGCCCCTTGCGCGCCTTGATCCGGCGGCCCCTCACCGATAGCTCCAAGGGGGCTCTCCTCGCTCGGGGTGACATCCCCCTCGGTGATGAGACGCCTCTCCTCCGCCAAGTCAGAGTCGTGCACATGCCGACTCGTGATTGACGAGAGGCTGCCCCGAAATCTCCGACAATCTCCATTTGAGCTGGTCTTCATCTGCTTCCCTATGTCCGTCTCCATGATCACAGACTCTCCACTTTTGGTCTCGCCGATGCCTTTGCAGCTTCCCCCAGAGGTCGGCGACGGTGACGGTAGAGGCTTCATCCTAATGCTCTTCCTCCGGGTGTCCTTGTCTGCGTCTTCTCCTTCGCCCATTATAGATGCTTTCTGTCCAATGTGCTGAGGCAAACTGTAGAGCCTTTTACGCATGGAGGAGTGCAACCTGTCCATTATGACATTGAGACACAGTGGAGAAAATGAAATAAATCCAGGTTGTAAGGCTGTAGTGTAGCGATTATTGCCACCAGCCCCGCGCTCCCTATCTGTTTGTGAGAGCGATCAGTCTGGAGCTAATCTGAATCCATGGAAGCCTGCTGCACATGACATGGACCACCGTAGCTCTACTGAAACAGATGAGAGATGCTCCTTTTCATAATTAGAATACCTGACCGTTTGCATGTGTCCTCACGCACAGCCTGGGCGGTCTGCTCGGCCACTGCGTCCCCGATGTACATCTTTGTGCCGTTCCGACATTGTGCGCAAAAGTGGAAAAAACTGCTTGAAAGTCACCTTAGCGTGACATGTGAGGGACGTGCTGGCGGACCGTGATATAGAGAGGAGGGAAAGGTCATGCACGACGAAGGATGCGCTTTTCACCAGATGTCTTGCCAGTTGACACAAAACAACGCGACACAATCACGCAAAATACAGTAGAGCATTCCAGGGACGGCTGACATCACTGTTCCACAGTCACGGTGCGTTTTGGCGAATTGTGAATATTCATGATGCTGATATATTGGGTTGCCATAGGAGCGAGAACTGCAAATAAGCTCAGCCCATCTTGTTTAAAGGGGAATGCTCTTTCCATTCTTAAAACGCTCGCCTGCTCGCTCGAGTTAAGGCTACAGGTAGGCGATGCAAACCCATTGTTCAGTTCTGTGGTGGGCTTCACTGGGAAGAACCAACTAGCCCGTTTGCAATCCCCATGTCCGTCTGATCCCCTGCGTAATTTGCGCACACGAATACAGTAAATCTGGTATAGTCTGGTCTGGTGTTTTATCAAACAGACGCTCATGTGTCCTAGAATTTTTTGGCGTGCTACTGACCTCTCAGATTGTAATTAATCTTCTTCTTGTCATTTATTATTTGTCTAATTAGGGATTAATATTTCTCAATGGTGCCACAACAAATCACTCAGAGCATTTACAAACATTTTATTTCTATTTAGGCTAAGAACAAAATTGTAAAAAAGCTATACTGTCAAATGATGACGTATGATTTTATGAGTAAATGCTTGGCTATCTAATCCTATGGCTCAAATAATATCAACAGAGACCCTGACCCTGTGAGAGTAGAATAAAGGAGTTTAGCCTCAGTGGAAAGAATAATATAAAGTGGCAAAAACTGCAATTATTTGTGATAGATTTTGTCAAATTTCTGGTGTGACATAATGTATTAAGATAATGTATCATTCTGTCTTCTGTTTGCTTGATTTCTTTTCAGCTCTTTGACTTTCATAGTCTATGAAATTCAAAGGAAACATAATAAATGTCATTAGAGCATCAGGTCTGGAGAGCCACACTTACTTACCATGTCACCACCACGAACAAATGGTTTTCCTAAGAAAAAATGGGTGTTATCTTAAGAGATAATGAGTCTCTGTGTATCTATGATCTCCTCGAAACATGGACAAAATTCTCAATCAAGTTTGGAGTACAACAAAATGAATTATGAAATAAATTCATGAAACTATTAGCATGAACTATAAGAGCTACATAAATTGTTAAGACTTTAGTGTAGGTTCAAATGTTGTGGGTGGAAGATTTGGGATTATTTGAAGCATATTTTTGATCCACTGGAAAATGTTTGCTGCCTTTTGAATTCTGTACACATCGAGGACACAGATAGGTCAGGTCATACAGATGACACATTCTTCTTTTATGGTATCTATATGTGTAGAAATATGTGACTAGTTTTTATTGTGATTTCAAGGCCAGACTGAAGGAAAAAGCAAAAAAAAAAAACATAATAGATATAGAAATACATAATAGGATGCAGATCTAATTACCACACAGAGACAGCATCATTATCTGCATTATGCCAAAGCCTTAAAATTACTTTTCTGTGAAACTCAAACTTTTTGCACTGAAGAACACAAAAGTTCACAAACTGACTCAGCCTTCCTTGGTACTGGAATGCATGCATCAACAACCACCAGCTCTGTCAGCATATTTGGGCCTCATATGCCGATCAGTATCAGTATTCGTGTCTTTGCAGTCAGGATACAAGAATATTGTATTCCGAGTGTATTTTTAGTGCTCAAATGTTGTTTTCGTCTATCTGATGGTGTTAGCCTGTCTATACACATACTCTCCTCACATACTCACTGTTTTCAGACATTAAATATCTTTCTTTTTAAATTATTCAATTTGATTTAGGGTACTCCTCCTAATTCTAATAAATTGATGTATGAAAGATTCTCATATAATATGAACATTTATCAGTGGCTGATTGAGGTGGGTTAATAATTAAATCACATTAATTCTAGCCACGTAGCGTTATGTTTAAGTGATATTTACACCTGGTGAAATGAGCCATCTATATGCTTTATCATGATGTTGGATATTTTTACCTTCTCTACAGCACACCAGTTTCAGTCCAGGGTAGATTCCAAAGCTCGTGCCAACCTCACGAGCCAGACGTAGTCAATTGAGCGACGTAACCAATCACAAACAACGCTGACTGAACAATCTTGCTCTTGAAGCTTTCCAACCAGTGTTGGCTTTACCAGAAAATATAAGTAAAGTATTAAAAGAACTACTGGAAATGGCCACAAGTCAGGCATGGAGGTTAAAACGGTATGGGCGTTTTGTTCCAGGCTCTGGAGAAACAGGGGAAAGTCCCTGGAAGGTAACTTGGTGTTTATTAAACTTACCGAACTGCGCTATGCTAGCTAGCTAAAATAAGCTAGTTCTCCTAAGCTAACGTTGCATAGGCTGACATTGGCTGCGTTTAATTGCAGTTAGCTGTGGCAGGTAAAAGCTACAGTAATTACAACTGCACTGGCACCGTTCTTGTGTGCACCAATAAATGAATTAATCTCATTTCAAATATTGCTAATTATATTGTATGTGTGATGTAATGTAATGTCACTGCGCGCTAGGATCCTCACCCCACCTACTTCCTCTTTCTATGGCGACTGGCGAGTAACCGGACCCCAAAAGACTGTGAAACAACTTCATCCACGGTTTTAACTCAAGTAGAATGGTCCAATGTTTTCCTTCCAGCCCTGATATAAGTTCAATTTTGGTACCTGCACGGTGGTTGATATGAAAACAAAATACTCACATGCACTTCAAGGCATCGAAACAGATCTCCGGAAATAGACTGAAAATTGAACAGCACGTTACACAGAATCACGTGTAAGGGGCAAACATCTGTAAATATAGCAGCAGCAAAATGCTCAACATGTGTCTCTGTAGCTCATATATAAAACCTGTAAGGAAATGAATTCAAGTCCTTTAATATCAATTGGCATGTGCTTTGGGATTCTTTGGGAATGAAGGCGCGGAAACAAACCTCTGAGGGGAATTTGAGGAAACGGATTAAATTTTGTATTAAAAAAAATACTATTCTTAGAATTATAATTTGGTTATAATCCAGAAATAGTCGTAGTTGATAATAAAGTAGTGGGTAAAATGTAAATCTCAGTTGGTATTTATAGTATTGTGTATTTTTAATACTTTGCCCAGTGGCATATGCTGATTGGGCATCATAGGTCTTTATTACAGGAAACATTTTTAATTATAGCAGGAGAGGCACAGGCGTTACTAATAGAGGTTAGGGAAAAATGATTCTGAGGTGCATTGTGATTCCCACCTGAAAGATTTTGCCTCAGTGCAGAAAAATCAATAATTGGAAATTTGAAACTAATTTTCTACACATTTTGATCACCGGAAACAGGCTGTTCTGAACTGACTTGATGGGGAAACATAACAGATGTAAAAATATGTGTGCGTTGTGTTGATAAGCTATGGCTACCTCTTGGGATTCCAGGAGGACAGCTGAGAATGTGAGAGAAGATTATGCAGTTAAATGAATCCGTTTATTTTAATGACAGATTATTAAAAATATGATATGTTGTAAAAGTAGCAAGAAGTCATAGTGAGAAAGTAAATTTTGATGCATCGATAATAGTTGTATAATTAAATAGTAGCCCTATGAATTGCAATCCAATCTTGATGTGTCCAGATACTCCCACCCCTAGTTACTAATAACATTAATCATGTCTCTGCTCTATTCAAGTGTCTCAGTGAGCCATGACACCTAAATGGGAATGAGCCATCGTTAACATTATTATTTACACCTGTGCTCATCCTGCTGTGACACCTCGAATTGTCTTATTAGAAAAAGGCTTGTTGTAAATCAGATTCTCTTGGTTTTTGGCTGCAGGCAAACTGAGCAAATTTTAAGACATCACTCTGATAAGTTATGATGATTAGTTGCTTGAAGTAGTCATTTAATAATAATGTGTCAACCACTGTGAAAGACTCATCAAAGTCTGTATTGGGTGCTAATTTCTCACATGATCAAGTGTCCTAATTTTTTACGATTGTCTCATTGCTCACTTAATTATTCATCTTCAAACTGTTATCTATCTGGCTTCAGTTTCCAAAAATCAGACGTGCGTAGAGGAGACTGACATTTATGGGTGCTATTGTGTGCTGTGACATTTTATAGAAGGATGTCTTAAGGGTTGTGGTGCGAAATAACATGCTCAAAGTATCATAAAACAGTAATCATAGCTCCTGAACTGCCTCATTTACCTTGATATGACAACATGATACATCTGTTTAAACCAAAGTCCCTCGGACTTGATGAGGAAAACTAATTACAAAAACCTTCCACTCACTAATGCTATCTTTTCTTCACCAGGTATTTGAGGCAAATGGCAATAAACCAGAAATTGTCCTCAGACTTGTGGAATGTGGATACTTGCTGGTGTTGCAGGGAAAGGAATGCTTGGTAAGGAGACTCTGGCTATATTTGACTGTTTTTCTCCAAAAACACCTTAACATAAAACCTCATTTTCCAGATCTGGATACACTGGGTGTTTAACTTAGATCCAGCCTTTACTTTAGACTGTAGCAGGTGCCAGTAGAAGAAGCACTGCTTTGCACAGGTGTGTTACAGTTTACTCTGATTGAAGCTTTGTAATTCAGAACAAAAAATTGAGACTATTTGTAATCTTAAAGTCTTGCACCTACAATTGTCGTGTTCTGATACTGGCAATATGTAGTACGCCACAGTTATTACTGACTGTCCTTCCCTGTATGGAAGGAACATTGAATCAAATTCTATTAACAATTAGTAATGCTTCTCCAAAATAACTTTTGGGACTGCTTTGTCACTTTTTTTAAATAGTACACACACACACACATATATATATAAATCATTCCAGGCTTGGCCTAGATTTATATTTATGTGGTAGTCCAGTTGTTCATTCATTTACATGCCTTGAATACATTTCTATTATGCCTAAAAGAACATGACCTTTTTTGTCTTGTTCATATGCACAGCAGAGAAATGTCCGACTTGATTTAACAAGTAGGACAATACCATTGGTGGACTATTAAGGCAAGGATTTATTAAAGTCACATGTGAATAAACCATTTCTTTAAGCAGGTAACCTCTTTCTGTATTTGTGCCGCACGGCAGAAATCTGGTTAAGCATCTAGTAATAGTAAAAGTCAATTTTGGGCTTTTAGTAGAGATGCGTGAGATTAGTCAACTAGTTGATCAAGTGTTGCTACGGTGCCTGAAAGACTAGTTGTTATAGTTTTCTAGAGTGTATGTAGGACACCAAAGGTTGGCACCTTTGTTTTTTGGGGTTCTCCTGTGTCTGCTCCTCCCTGGTCCCTGATTGTTTCCACCTGTGTCTCGTTACCTCCCTGTCTATATAGTCCATTTGTATGATTGTCTCAATCAGTTCGTCTGTTTCCTTGTGCTCATTTCCATTGTTCCAACCATTTCCCCTCCTCATCCTCGTGTTTTCAGTGAACCTAGTGTTTCCTGTTAGTTTGGGCCCTTGTGATTTCTAGTTATGTGTGTTTTGCCTTCACCTGTCATTTGGATCTTCCTTTGTTTTCCTCTTGCTTAGATTTTGTTTTAATACCTGTATACCGAATCTGTTTTTGTCTGGGTTTGGATGTATTGTTATTAAATCCCTGAACTGCACTCGCTGCCTCTTGTGTTGTCTGCAATTTGGTCTTGTATTTTGTACTGAGCGTAACATGTTAGGTTGTATGGAGATTTGCAGTGGGTATGAATTATTACATGTCACAAACTGAACATCATTCATGCTTAAACATAAATATATAGAGAGAGAGCGAAGAAACAAAATTGGACTCTTGCATTCCACCAGAGATTACTATGCGATGTTATGTGAGTGATACTTGTTAGCCTGTTGCTGCAGCTCCACAGTGGCTCTAAATTTAGGCTCAGCCACTGCAGCACACACTGAAATTTTACGTTGACATAATTGAATGTCAAACTGAAATATCATGTTTCTCAGTCAAATGTTGCTTTATACAAAATGAGCATCCTGTCATGCTTTCGTGTGGCAAGAATTGGAGTGGAGAACAAGGGAACACACAGACTAAATAGACCAGGGAGGGAAGGTTGATGAGGAACAGGTGAAACTAATTTGGGAAGAGACGCTGGGAGTTTGAAGGAAAAACAGGACAGAGGGATTCAATTTTGCCCCAGTGATTTCTTTTGTTTTTTTTCACTTAATTTGGCAAGTCAAAATTGAAAATGACCGTTTAAACATCAGGGAAATTAGTCGTTAGGAACATCCCTAGCCTGGTTATTTTAGTTATTGTGATCCTTAGAGAACAAAGTTAACTTCCTGCCCTGCAGACAGCAGACATTTGAGGGACTACTCAGTGTGTCATTAATGGAGTTCTAGCAGGTGACACAGCTGTCTTGCTGTGCCAGGGTGCCGAGGCAGACAGATATTCAGGTCACACTGGTGGACTGCTGAGAGCTTTCACTGAGGGTGATAGACTGGTGTGTTACAGAATGGTGCAGTGAATGCTCAGGAACTTTCAATATAGAGAGCTTAATACTAAAGATACATAAGGGCTGAAGGAAACTTTTGGAATTGTTTTCGAAAATGTAAATGCATATATACAGTATGTAATATTCATTCATGCTTAGTATGGAATAGATGTGACAATTAAAAGGGAAAAACAAAGTCTTTTTTTAGTAATTATTTAGCCCACTAGGAGCCACCAGAGCTGCTTCAGTGCTCCTTGGCTGTAATTCTAAAGTTTTTCTAACACTCTTGGGGGTATCAAACAGCAGTCTTTCAAAATATATTCATTAATTTGGCATTTTTATGATGATGGTCAAGAGCACTGTTATCTCCCATATGTTTTTAACAGGGTTGGGAGCTGATGGCTGTATTTCTTTAGTTGTCAGTAAAGCCTTTGAATATCACACAGAGAGCAAACATGTCCACAAAAAGCAGAAGCCTGTTTTGATTCTCTGTTTTTATTTCCAAAATTTCAGAACAGTGTAACACCTACTCAGTGATAAAGTTCAGTGATGAAGGTTGTTTTCAGTCAAATAGGCTCATCACCATATTAAGCCATTGAACATCTGTTTTGATTCCTGTGTAACAAAACTCATCAAAAGCCTCAAAGCTGATGTTACTTAGTTAACAGAGACCCCTGCAGACAGTTTTAGGTAACTTTTTTGCACAGTTTAATAAAACTGTAATGCTGTCCTTTGTACATTATTTTCATCTTGTAAGTTTTATGAATGAATGAGTAGGGATCAGGTTGCTTTTACTTGGGGTAGTAAGAAAGAGAACATTTTACATTCTTAAAATGTGTTTAAATGCTAATCATTAGTTAATGACGCCTATAGATGAACCAGTTTCCTGTCCTGGCTGCTGAAGACATTTATAATTCTCTTGTCTTGTCTTGTCTTAGGATAGAATCCCTTTGCTGTGGGCCTCTGATATTCTCAAAGTACACCAGAAATCAGATAACCTGATGTTTCGATTTACTGCGAAGGTGAGTCGGCAGATTCATCGCAGTCCGGCAATGGGTAGTATTTTCTCATGGTCTGTCTCACCTTGCAAGATGAAGATCATTATTTACTACACACACTAATAAACTAATAATAATCTGGCGCTGGGTAATTTTGTTTTTCTTATGCCGTTTGTACAGTTGCAAGTTACAGCAGACTTACACATAAATTATTAATTATATAAATATATTTTTCAGACATGAGTTGCATGAAAATTTATATTTAACACTCTTTGTATGCCACACAATTTAAAAAAATTTTTTTTTTTTTTTTTAACTCGGTAAGATTCTAATTTCACCAAAGCAACAATGCAGAGATTTTTTTGCTTTGGCACAGTTTAGATGGACAGATACAGATTGAATGTAGTTGTGGTTTTCTACAGGGAGAGGGCCGCATGATAAGGATTCAGTTCCATGGAAGCAGCAAAGCAGAGGCTATAAAGAAGTGTTCAAGTGCTGTGGAAGAAGTGATGAAGTATATACCAGTCACCACTCATACCAATGCCCTGCTACCCTCTAATCAGTCCCCTGCTGAGGACTCTGCACCAGTGATTCAGGTTAACTTTTAGTAAATATTTCTTTTATACTAGATGTTTGTACATTTAAAATGTGTTGCTCATAGAAATCCCCAAAATAGACCAGTAATATAAGTGGTAACATGTAGCTGAGATTCTGGTCTATGTCTTTTATTTTGTTTTGTTTCTTTTTTTCTTCCTTGCATTGTCC
Source organism: Chaunax sp. Z400 (assembly GCA_037577475.1). NCBI lineage: Eukaryota > Metazoa > Chordata > Actinopteri > Lophiiformes > Chaunacidae > Chaunax > Chaunax sp. Z400. The sequence goes on along the minus strand of CM075184.1, from coordinate 28,824,508 downwards.
TTGTTAGAAATGAGGCACTGACCTCTTGTGTCACCATTTATTGCACAGAATTCTATAAATGTAAAGTATAACAGCATGATATACATTTCCATAACTGAAGCTGCCTTGTAGTCCTTACTCAAGGCTCAATCAACGGTGGTGTTACACTGCTGTGGTAATATTCATGAAGAGTGGCCATACTCACTAGATGGTGCTATTTACAATAATGTCTTGTTCTCAGAGGTGACACTACATACAGAGACAGTAGGTGGACTGAGATAGGATATATATAGCACAGGAGCCATTAGCCAATCACAGTAGAATAAATGCTGTAGAACACAGCATGTCCACACACACACACACACACACACACACACACACACACACAGACAGCAACCACGATGTAATTCATTTAGAAATACAACCATTCAAGTGACATACGTTTTAAGCCACTGAATATTGACTCTAACAGTCAAACTAATGAGAGTTGGAGGTTATGTGATCTCCCATGTCTGTCCATAAGATATCTCATTGTCAAAAGCTTTAAATGGATTTTGATAAAGTTTTGTGTAGGGATGGATCTTGGCCAAGTAAGTGTTGATTAAATTTTTGGGTATGAACTTTGGGGTATTTTAACTTTTCTAACTAACTTTTTTCGCCAATTTCATGAAAAATAATAACACGCCAAATAAAAAAATAAGAATACTCAGGCATGGCCAGCTCATGATGTCCCACCACTATGTGCAACTGGATTCAGATCCGGATCATTATCCCAATCTGATGGATTGAAAAATATATATGCCTTGAGCAGGCAGTGAATCATGAACGGTGCATTGTGGGCCTGTAATGATCCGCGTCACCAAATGCAAATTGATTTTTCCTCTGGCCATACCCAACCACTGTAAAAACTGTAATCAAAATTGGTTCATAACTTTTTGAGTAATCGTGCTAAAAAGTCCGACAAACCAATGCTGACAGAAACATGAAAACACACGAGCAGTATGGTTATTTAGAACTTTGATTCGTAGTGATGACTGCAACGTTTAACAAAGTACTGAGAGAGGAGTGGACACTTGGGTTTGAATGTGACCTTTAGGGAATAGACACACTGAAGGAGATCACAGTCATGATAAAAGGGCTTTGAGGGGATATCATTCAATTAGTAATGAAGCCATTGATTGGCTTCTTAACCCTGTGGTGTCCTGCTGTGTTCCTTCAAATCGTTTTTCTTTTGTGCATAACCCTGTCTCAGGAGACACGGCAGGGAGAGGCTGAGGAAGTTGAGCCTGAAGTTGTCCAAGGATCAGTGACAATCAAGCGCCTCACCCAGGTATTGATCTATTAAAGTGCAAATTAACAAGCAACAAAAGGCAGCATCTACTGTGGAACATATTCATTGTAATGTTTTGTCAGATTCAACAAAGAAGTACAATGTTTACTTTGATTTTAATGCAGCACAATGTGCTCCACTGAATAACTTCCTTAAATTATGCTACTCCTTAAATGTTTCCTCTTTTCAACATAAATTTAAAAAATATGTATATTTATTGGATATTCCACAGCATTTCTTAGGAGAGGCTGCTGTGACTCTCCCTGAAGTATATCACCGTGGTTCTTTGGCACAAGCTGACTTGGAGCCCATCGTGCGTGCGTGTCTGCTGGATCCCACCTTCCCTGCATTTGTGCAGATGGTGGAGGAGGAGCTGAGGAAACTTGTTGAAGAGCGATGAATCTCAACAACTAAAGGCAGAAAGTTCACTTCAGTGCAATGTGTTTTTTTCCTTATTCAGTTTGCAGAGAGAGTGCCTGGTGGTGGAGTGGTTCTAGCTGTGCAGCTGATGTTGGAAATGTTGTTACGCGTTATTTGTTATGGTATATGACCCGATGGGGATGCAATGAATTGCACTGATTTTACATCATTAAAGGAAGAACATGCAAAAACAAAAAAACATCTGGATTCATTTTCAAAGTTTTTATTCAGAAAAAAAAATATTGGTCTCACTCATTTGTTTGATCGTGGCTATACACTCTGGTCCCTCTGTTCCTACCTCAATGCAGGTCCATTTCCACCGCAACACACATGGATACATAGTATTGAAACAGGAGTCATGCAGCTACAGCAGTGAATTTTGCTATGCCAGCTTCCAAGTGATCCCACAATATTAAAGCTTCACTGAGTTAAACAAACTGCCCTCCATATATCTATTTAAGAATACATATTGCATAGGATTATAGCCATGCTATACAGTTAAAGAGAGAAAAATAAAAAGTAAAAATAAATTAAATTAGGCAATATAAAAAAAATATTTTTGTTTACAGATTTCCTATCATTTGAACACTCATACTTCAACATATACAATACACCTAACTTACTTTGGAAAGAAAATAGAAATAATACACATATACTTTTTGTTTAGATAGATAAACACACAGTATTCATTTTCTGTAATCACTCTCAATTAAATCTTAATACTGCCAGTCATTGAAGCCCTTGCTTCATAATAAAAGTTGGGTTCAAAGTGGACTCATTGTCACAAAATATATTTAAATATAGTTAAATGATCATGATATGCTGTACAAATTTTGAAGAATAAAACTAACTATATTATAACGATGACTCCATAAAAAACATAATATAAGATACAAAAAAAAAAAAAAAGAAGCCACACGAGGGATAACAACAGAAAATGTCTATTCTGAGTATCCTATTGCGTAATTATTTTGCATGCATTGTACATGATATGTAATACAAAAGGGATCACCTCATTTGAGGATATGATTTAACCAATAAATGAAACACCAACAGCACATTAAAAATGTGTACACCTTTGTGGTGGTTTTAGTCATTATTCATCATCCTGAAATGTCCACGTTAAGACTGAATAAGGCATGCTTAAGACAGCCATTATGTTCTTGTTGTTGCCAGTGTTACGCTGATATTACTTCTCAAAAAATGAGACAAGATATGCTTTTTTCAACACTGCCCAGCTCTCTATCCATCTCTGACAACTTCATGTAGTCAAAAAATCCAGTTCAGCCATCTCATCTGTGAAGAGAAAATCAAGAGAAAGTAAGACTATGGGTAATCCTCACAGTGAGTTCTATATTTAGCACCCATCCCCTTCAACAGTGTCTTACTTGAGTAAATTGCTTATTTTGTATTCCTCTGGCGAATGTTTTTGTCCTTGTGGTTGTTTGTTGAATTTGTTTTCCTAGGAAAGAAGCAGTTATGATGGAGTGACCCAAAGGTAGCTGCAATTCAAATCGCAGTGCTGAATATTTATGCATGAACTGTACGTGCAGCGAAAATAATATTCGAATACTTACATTGTTCCGACTGGTTCATCGTCTTGGGTACAAGAAGAGAGCAGGACAAAAACAGAACATAGATGTCAAATATGAGATAAAGATCAAATCAAATCTGTGTAGCATGTTTCATCATATTCACTGCAAATTATATGAACTGTATTTTGCTGACCATTTTCCCACCCAGGCATTAATTTGTTTACCCACAAGATAGATTGGTTACTAAATCCTTCAGTGAACATTAACATTATTTGATGATCCAGCTGAAAGCACATATTGCTTTAAATGCTGCTGGGGGCGGGGGGGGGGGGGGGGTCATGCACTGGTGGGACATCACACTGTGACATCACATACATGGGAGTGAGCTGCTAAACACTGTGATGTGTACAAGCTTCGTGTCTGATGAGGCGAGTCAGAGGGAAATCAGTTAGTGGCCACCAGAGTGTGTTTTTGAACACTAAATGCTACAAAAGGCTTCGTAGGAGTTGAGAAAAAACAAGTGTATCTTTATTGAAAACTACGGAAGAGGTTAAGGGCCACATGAAAAAAACAAACATTTTAGTTGTTTTTAAAGTCAGGGGGAAAAAGTTAGAATTCTGTGAATAAAGTCAGAATTCTGACATTTTTTTCCTGCCTGTAAAAAAACAATTTTTTTTTTTTTTATTCTCAGAATTCTGACTTTAAAGTCAGAAGTCTGAAAAATTGTTCATGTGGCCCTAATCCTCTTCCGTAGAAAATGGTAAGTAGTAACATATTTGGTTTTGAAAAGTGCTCTATAAATGAAATAATTATATTATTTGTAGCAGTGTGTAGTACTGTACTGTATGGTCTCTTAAACAACCTCATCTTTAACACCAAGGGTTGTAAACTTAGCTCTCATGCCATCTGAATTTCATGAGGTCCCGGTCCACTTCAGACTCAGCGTATGTGTAGGAGGGCTACAGATGGCTCACTTAAAGCCATCCTTTAATTACACTCAGCAATTTCATAGTGATTTTGAAAGAGCCTGGTGCATGGGTGTGATGTTATGACTGATTTTCCATACAAACATGAACCTCTTCAAAGCTTTCTCCTCTGGAGGTTATATCACTTCCCTGCAACGCTTAATATCGCTAATTCCATTCAGACTGACATAAGGTTAATAGAAATGCATTCTTTCCCACCATACAGCAGTGCAATAAATAACACACATTACAATGCAACAGTAAGAATCAGTTCAGGAACAGGAAGTGGTGAACAAGGGAGGATATTGTTGCACTGAGTTACAAGTTAGTTGAAAAACCCACAGCCTTGGGGTCGACATGGTGTTTGGCATACAGATGAAAATGTGTCAACAGGTAGTATCCAGTCACAGTGAGATGTACTCCATGCAGCTTTAAGTTAGCGATAAGCAGCATTAGCAGCATTCCATGGCATTAATATGGAGCATATCATGACAGTTATAATGTTAGACTTGGAAGAGGAACATCTGTCAGCATATCCCACCGTTTTCAAACCATCCACACCACAAAAGCTACGTATAAATATCAGATTTTTACTGTGTGTGACTGATAATTACTGTAGAGCATAAAGCCTTATTCAGTTGATTATAGTTATCTTTGTATGTAACATCAAAAATACAGTATGTGGGTGCAACCTTTTAGTTTAAAATTAATCTCCTTATATGAAGTGAGATGTTATTGAGGAAATCAACACACAGAAAAAGAAATCTGTAATTTTAGCAATTGGCTAGGATGGAAATGTCAGCCTCTGCCTCAGAGCCCTTGCCTGTGAAGTGAAGTATAAAAGTGTTGAAACATAGCTAAGCCATCAAGAGACCACAATTCATATAATGCACACTGACAGGGGCCAAAACCTCCAGGAATACAGGATGCTAAAAGGAGACTTAAGAGAGGCAGTGCATCGTGAGCAGGGAGTCCTCATTCCTGATTTGAATGGCATAAACATGGCAACTATAATCCACCTTAATCGCTTCATTTTTCCGGTAGATGAAACCAAATTAGAGGATGTGCACAGAGCTTACTTGAGCTGTGTGGTTTGTATGTGTGTACATCTATTCTATAATATTGTAGTAAAGTATTAGCTTTATTTTCCTAATTATCAAGTAACATATTTTAACCAGCCACAAACGCATCATCTTTTAAGCTAATACAATTTAAATGTATTAAAAGTCATCATGTATGTATTCCATCATTAATTTTAGATAGATAGATAGGACAGACGCTTATAGATGCAGTTTACAACCATAGTATGTTATTTCGTCACAATATGCAGCAACTCATTCAAAGTCAGCCCATCTTGACTCTGGCAAGGTCGACAGTGAATGAAGAGAGGAATCAGAAATAAAATAAAAATGAAATGTTTTTTTTTCTTTCTTTTTGTGATTGTGTCACTAAGGTTATGTTCTGAAGCACAAATGAAGAGGCCCACACCTCCACACAACCCTGCAGGAAGGTGCTACATTGCTGGATTTTGTGTGAATTCAGACAAAGTGCAAGCTTGATCCTGCCCACTGTTACCTCTCTGCTTTGTGTGTGTGTGTGTGTTTCTGTGTGTGTGTGTGTGTGTGTGTGTGTGTGTGTGTGTGTGTGTGTGTGTGTGTGTGTGTGTGTGTGTGTGTGTGTGTGTGTGTGTGTGTGTATGCTCATATACATCCAGGCAGCGGACAGGGTCTCTGTACTGCAGATACAGACCCTGTCACACACACTTCTAACTGGTCATAAATAATGATTGAGGAGAATTACTTTTATATACATATGCAAAATACATATATATATTTCATGTTTTCTTTTAGGAAATCCCTGCATATCATTATTATTAAAATAATGTTTGGTGATTTAAAACATATTTAAAAAAGATTTTTAAAAGTAGTATGTTAAGTATGTGCTGAGTTTAGAGGAAGAAAATGGAAGGCAGAAACATTATGACATCTAATTGACACCTTAAGGCATTGGAGTCTAGAAAAGGTTTATCTACCAAGTATCTGTTACATATTTCACTGAGTAAATCTTTGTTTTTGTGCCAAAATGAAATGAAAAATGAACCCCGAAGCTCTGCTGTGGATTTGTGTTGATGTTTTTTTCCAAAAGGAAAAAAGACGACAAAGGAACTTGAGGTCACACAAGAACGTTTGCCGAGTAGGAATGGGCTTTTGTGTGATCTTGTCACATTCTTAACAGGGATTTTGATTGCCTCCGAAGGCAACACGGCGTTTACTTTGTTTATGGAAAGATGATCTCATGTAGGGGATATTAGACAAAACTAAAAATAATTATGTTACGTTAATGGATGGAGAAAAGGTTTTCATTTAACTTAAAAAAAAAAACAAATTTACTGTGTTAATATCTCATCACAGATCATGATGTTTGTGGATGGGCTGTTGGCTTGTTTAAACACACAAATTGACTGAAAGGGAAAAATCTCAAAACCATGCAGGATCTCTCACTTACCACCCGTTAAGATTATGTTGCCATTAGGAAAGAAAGGGAAAAGAATAATAACCAATTAAGTTATATAGTCGGGCTATGTTCTAATAGCCACAGGGTGACAACCACAAAGGCTTTTAAACATTGTCATTGTGCTGTAATCATGGGGAAACAAACGTGATGTTACAGTTGCCATTAGCACTCTGTTGTTTACCTAATGTGCATGTATAAAAATCATATTTATATGCATCTTATATTCCTCCTCTTGCTACAGTTGAGAGGCATGGAGGAAAGTGCTGAAATATTCATTCGGTCACTCCACATCTCCTCTGAGAGCAGATGCAACCGTGTAGGTGAATAGCTAACTTGCATTCGTGACATGCTGTATGTCCTTACAGTCACATTCCTTTCAGAAAAGGGAGCCACTTTATTTCTGTACTTGCTGAAATGTCCTATCTTAGAGTTCAAGGTAACCTTTCCTGATTGAACATCATTAAAACTGTACCTCTTACAGTAGTCTCCGTTTCAGGCCAGAATCCGAAGTACGTGGGAGATAAATTTTTTTTGAAACATTGCACTAATGCATTTTTTGAAATATTGCACCACCTTTATGGCAAAGATCAAAACGTCAGAAAAGAAATTAAACCTCTCAAGGCTTATGAGTTGCATTGTTGTACATTTTAATACAAAATAAAGTCACATGTAACTCTTATTCATTAGTGGCTATGGCTAGTAGCAGAGAAGTTTGTCTTACCATCAATAATGTCGTCTGGCGTCTTGCGTTTCTCGTACACAACGATGATGACTACGAGGATTATAATTTCTGCAAGCACACCCAGAAAAGGCCAAAGCGGTGCAAGATGGCTGCGCACCCGCACTATAGTGGTCTCAGCCATGTTTCCGATCGCGTTAGTGGCATCGCATTCATATTTTCCGGGGTCTGTGTTTATATCCAGGTTTAGTATGTTGAGCTCTGTGTAGTTTTCTCTGCTGGTGATGAAGAAGCGTCCGGTGGAGTTGTCAATATCCTGGAACACAATGACCATTTCAAGTTATTTACATTGGAAACGTGTGTGTGTGTGTGTGTGTGTCTATATATATATATATATATATATATATATATATATATATATATATATATATATATATATATATCATGCTTTTTATTTAAATGTTTGTTTCAGTCTCAGTTCTTTAAATTATATTCTGACTGTCAGCATGTGTGTCTGAACAGAATATGAATGTGCAATTTGTACTCATGAGAAAATATGGAATTCTGATGAGTCAGTGGTAAACACAGGTATAGATTTCATAGATCTTGGTATGCATGTACACTACCAGTCAAAAATTATGCTGTATGTACATATGTGCATATACCGTGTAGGATGTTCCGTCCACCTTACGCCATGTCCAGGTGGGATGTGGGTAACCAACAGACTTGCAGTAAAGCATTGCATCCCCCCCTTCATTTTTATTTTCACTTCTCTTGTGGCCGGTGATATCCGGTTTAGCTGGAAAGGTGAAATAAAAAAATAAAGCGGATCATTAGACGTGTTGGCAGTGGCGTAAGACATTCAAAGGGGTGTTTTAAATCATACCAGATGGCATGAATAAGGAGAGCATGATTGGCTGTTCTGGCGATGGTGGTAATAATGTGTTATTCAGCTGTCTGCACAAGAGAGAGGAGGATAATTAGGCGTCTCTATAGCGGGGTTGATTCACTGAAGCGGCTCAGTTTTCTTTTTTTACATTTTCATAATTTCAAACTATTGCAGTTGAGGAGATCACAGAAGGTTCTTTAAAAGATATTTTCAAAATCATATGCATATGTCATGTCATTACTCCATTCAGTATCTCAGAAATTCAGGTTACTGAATTTGTACTGTATCGTGTTTCCTGCAGTTCTATCATCTTTTCTAATTGACACCACAATCTGTATTTTTTTTTAAATCATTCTTTCTAAATCAAAAGCCGAAACGTCTAAAATGGGTAAAAAAAAAATACTGCTACTACAACTACTAATTATACTGTACTATAATTTTAATACTAATTATTGTATCACCTTTCAAAAATGACAGCTTCAGCGAGGCTTTGACATACTGTATGTGCGCTGTCAAAATCTGATGTAAGCAGTAGATACAGTAGTTAATTTAGTGTTAGTTACCTGTTTAGCTGAACATACACAAAATATCCCAGTGTGACTTTTCATGTGAGAGAGATCTGTACATGTACCTGCATTGTGTAACTGGAGTAAAGACGGACTATTCCTCTCAATAAGAAGTACTGCTGTGGGTGTGCACTTATTTCGTGATCACATACCACCCCGCCACCGATCCCCGGCAAAGGGGAATATCACTCTGAATGAGATAAGGCATTTCAATACAATTCGTAATGAGGTCATGGAAGAAGAGAGATCGGTATTGTGTGAGAGCCAGATGTTCCCATTCAAAATGATTAAACAGTGATTCTAAAGGAGCTCATTTCCTGCCAAAGCGAAACAAGCAAACAAAAAAATTGTCTCCATAGATTTTTACAGGAGAGATTTGGAAGGAAAAGGGTGTGAATCGACCCTGATTAATGAATAAAATGATAATAAAAACGAGACACATTCAGTAGTTATGATTCTAAATTAAGGCGTGTGTCATACAGCCCTGCAACAGATGCAAGGTCAAACCGATCGATGCAAGTCTTTCCCCAAGGTGAGTCACAGACTCTCCACAGCACCAGGAAGATCGCTCCTGCTTTTCAACTAATCCTCAAAAATACAATAACTCTTTCCATGCAATTACGCGGGATAAGGGAGAGGCCTTGAGCGAGCATTTTTCTGCTGCGCAAGGATAATATGGCAGGAGGGGTTTTTGAGCTCTTTGGTGACATCACCCCGCTCTAATTACGGTGCACACATGCTCTTTGAACAGGGGAGTGGCCAAGCTCATTTATGACTGTATTATGTCAGTGACTGACAGGAGAGGGACAGAGTGGTGCGGAGACAGAAAAAAAAAAACTCCATTTCACACTCCTGACTATGATTACTGTGACTATTAATCTGCTAGACGGGAGTAAAGTGACGCCTGAATGTGAGAAGGACATGTTAGAGGGGGGGAAGGTCAGAGCTGTTAGAAAGAATAAAAAGCTGATTGAGATGGCATGAGACGTAATAAATCAAGTCCTTCCGTAGTTGCTTTCCTCATTTTATGTTAAGGTAGCTACACGTTTTTGATTTTGATCACTTGTGTAAAATTATATAGACTTGGGCATCAATTTATTGACAAATCTGAAATTATCCACCTGCAGGATGAAAGAGTTTCATCACAAAAATGTGATTAAGAAATATGAGGAACCAAATATGAATATGTGGTGAGCTTAGTATCACAGACAATAAACTCCACTCCTGCCACAGAGATGGCTGGGATCGGATTCAGAGCCTTAATCCTACAACATCACAGAACCCTCCATCTGTTGCCTCTGAGCCGAGTCCTGCAAGGATGAGCATGCCAAGGACACTGTAGGCGAGGGATCTCGGTGAACTGCTGCCAGAAGAGCAGTGCAAAGCTGACGAGCATAGCAGTGGGCTTTGCTACCTGGGTCTCAGAAGATCTCTAACACATCTAGAAAATCACAAGAGCATTTAATAGAATGCCTTGTGTGCCTACTCTTTAACATCAAAACATTTTTAGTTTAATATCATGTTAATATTTTAGACACAGAATGCAGGCCTATTTCAAGGACAAAATCATGCATCAAGACTGTCTCTTTCTCCAGGGGACAGACAGCAAGCCTCAACAGTCACAGGCCAGCAGTCTTCTAATGGCTAGGACACTTCAGTTTGAATGGGGATGAGACCCATCATCTCGCAATCCAGTAAAAGCAGGACACACACGGTCGTCGTCCATGTTATGCAATCAGGCAGCGCTTTAAAGACAGCCACAGAATAAGAGGCAGGGCCTGCTCAGTATGCACCACAGCCATGCCACAGCTAATTGGCTTAAGCGCAACATACGGGCAAGCTTCTCCTGAACAGGCTTTCACTTGGCCTTTCACAGGGAATATTCCTTATTCAGGTTGATGGCTTCGCTGTTAGCTTGAATGAAACAGCTCAGTGGTTCTTCAGTTCGGTTTTCTCGCTATTACATAGACTGTCTGTGCTAACGGTCTCTTCTTAAACCGCTGATTCTTCTGTGAAATATTTTTTTTAAAATTATTTACAAACCTTAAATCATCCGTGAAATTCGGTTTTTAAGGCGTTTGACTGCCCTTAAGGATGGTGCCTTTGTGTTCGTACATTTTGGTGAGCATCTGCAGCGCCTGTCATTTTTGCTAGACAGCTGTCTCTGAAAGTCAAGACTGACAACGGTCTCTGGATTTTGCCCCGTCATCACCACTGCACTGGATACTGATTAACTCTCTAGGGCAAGTTTATCTCTGCAGAGAACCGCAGATGATCAGTTGAAAGTTTGAATTTGAGACTGGGCTTTTCCAGAACTTAAATACATAACAGAGGAAATCAGTTGCAACGTTTTGTTTTTTGTTTTTTTCGCTTTGAAGAAGAAGAAGAAGAGGAGACATTCATTCATGTGACAAGGGTTCAGCTGCTAATATGTCACAGAGGGATCTTACCTTTTACTTTAATTGTGGCATTTGCGTTCGGCGCCATGTCAAATGTGTAGACACACATGTATTCCCCGGAATCGTCTGCTCTCGGTTTAGGGATTCTGCAAACAAAATACAAAAACTCATTCCATAATTTTGATTTTCCAAAATTAGCAGTCAAGTAAATAAGGTGAGCTAAACTCCAGTCATTAGTATGGGTACAGCAGGAAAAGCTTGAGGGCCCCGCAAAGCCATGGGAGACGGCGTTGGCATTATGCTGTGATATTACGGAACAGCAGCTCTTGGATTCCGTAGGGAAGGGCACCACAGGCATTTTAGCTCTTATCTTCAGCATATCACTGATGTAATGTGACAAGGAAGTGACCAATTGGTCTTATCTCGTGGCTAGTGATAGTCTGTGGTATGTCTACAGGGGCGACAGTAGCTTTGTAATCTAAAGCTTCTGTTGTGTGACAGCAGGGTCCTTTATGCCATGAGGTTTTCTTCAGTAAGCTGCACAGGTATGGTTCCGTATTTAAATTAAGGAATTAGTAAATGCATTATTTTCTCAAACTCAAAAGGAAGAGAAAGCCAGCAGTTACCTCAGCAGTGATAAAAATGATTATTTTTTATTTTATTTAAAACCTATAGGGTGCAAAAAATCAGAAGTGCTCTTAACAAGGTCTGCATGATTTATGATTATTTCAGTATATCACTGATTACTTGGCACAAAAAAAGCTACAGACCATGCATTTCTACCTCTTTAGTCCAGTGTATATCGATTGCCTCTGTAACTGCTTGAAGATGACTGTACATTGTGTTATTGTACTTGTTGAATAAAAAAAAAAAAAAAAAAACTGCACCACTGTGGTCTGTGGTTTACAGTTCACAATATAGTGCCTTTGTCTCAACAAGGTCGGGCTCTTCAACATGCATTATTACCTCAGTGTTGTCTTTTTCTCACGTAGCTACTTCCATTTTACATAAATTGTGCGTTATTTCTAATTCTCTATGCATTTCTGGAAGAACTCATCGCCCGCATTATCCCCTCCCACAATATGTTCCATTCATTACATTCCAAGCTGCTTGTCACCTGTACGCTGTGAATCTCTGCTCTGTCCGTGTGTTGGGGATCTCCTGTCCATTCTTCATCCACAAGCTCTCCTTGTGAGGACTTTGAGAAGTGGTGAGGTTGCAATGCAGGGTGACTGGTTTGCCAGAGCTGTCCGCTGACAGGACGATCTGATCAGAGGCATTGATCTTTGGTTCTGGAAGACAGACACAATCAAACCTTATCACAGAACCGGGGTTCAAAGCTCGTTTCGAATCCTCCTCCCATGCCGTAGTAGCTGCAGGCTGTAGGCTGTTTTTGTACAATCTGTGTAGGAGTATGAAGTGAAGACAAAAGTGCACGCAGCAATGAACAAAAGACATATCAAGTGCATCGAGCAGCTGGAATCCTTTGTATCAATCATTTGTCTTTAGGGTACAAAATGAGTGATAATTGGAGGGAGTGATGCTCTAAAACTTTTTTTTTAAATAAGAGAAACTGCTTCAAACTGTCTCTCCAATAGTTAGACAAATATCTATTCATGAAATATTAATTTGATTGATCATAACCTCTCTCATGCCGATTTCTTATCACTGTATCTATAGATGATTTTTTTTAAAAATCTTGTACAGTTAGTCTTCAGGAGGACAGATAGAAAATAAAATATAGCTAATAACAGTAATATTAATGTTATATAAGAGAGGAGGCTCCCAGAGATGACCTAATATACAAGAAGTAAAAAGGCAGTAAAAAAACAAAAAAAACTATGCCTTTCTAGATGTGGGTATAAGATTTACAGTGAATATGTCTTTTGATATTGATTAGTGCTGTAGCACTAAACAATACCAGGGTCCATTTCTCAAGGACAGACAGAGAATAAGGATGTATCATATGAGAGTGAAGCACCCTTTGCTCTGCTTTGAGTGGTGAGCAAGATGCCTCCTCCACCCTGCCCCACCCCCTCCTCCTCCTCCTCCTTCTCCAGGGCGGGCCAACCATGGCAACGATGGAGCCCCCGGGGGGAGGAGCAGAGAGGAGAAGCGTCATAATCCTACTACTGGCTGCTTCTGCAAGATGACTAGGAAAGCAAAAGGGAGGCGAGGGCAAAGGAGGGCGACTGAGACCAAGCGAGCGACTTGTATTAACATTTCGTCGCACCTCCTTCTTGCAATTCTGTATAGTCAATAGCTGAGGGAATATCTGCCCCCTCCCTGTGACACCTCTCTCTCCCCCACCGAGCAGAAACCACATGTGCTATTAATAGTATCTTTGAGACATGCACACGCACACAAAGACACACACAAACACACACACACACAAATGACATGAGGTACATAAATTAACATTTAGCAAACACAGCACAGTGGTCCACGGGCACTTTTATCAGAAGGTTGTTTGTAGGACACCTTGTCACCACTTAAAATCTGGTAACTGCTGGATAATGTATCGCTCTACCAGAATGTAACCAAATATAAAATGTTGCTCTAAATGATATCAAGACGTAGTGAAACCTGATCCCCCCCCCCCCGTTTTTTCCCTTTTGCTACAGTGCTGCATTTAAATTGACATTGTATCCAATTAACTGGCAGATAATACCCGAGGGGTGCTACTTTTTTTTGAAAATTATAGCATTATGAGCACAAATATGTTTTCTTCTTTCCATTAGCTGGTGCTAATTAAACTGCCAGCTATGAGGGAATACCAAGCAGAGCTACATTCCCTTACATTTCGCCAAGAGGTATTAAATCAATTCAACTAAATAGCTCAGACATAGTGACCAACTTGGCAAGGTCTATGAGGTCATTATATCAATGTGAATGGCAAGGCGGGCCTCAAATCGGGATATTGCAACACATGACACAAGAAAAAGATGGCCGCTTGAGAGATGCCCCAGTAATGTGCTATTACAGAGAGCACACTGGGCCTCCTGAGCATGCTGTTTACCACTCATTCCTAATAATGACGTGCAATTTTCAACATTATTGTGTCTCATTTAGAACAGCACACACTAATGTTACTTTGCAGTACACAAAGTAGAACGTCACATACCTTTATGACTGTTCTACAAAAGTAAAGACTCTGAAACGCGCTTTAAAATCCATTGGGATCCACGTAGTTCAAGTGATTCTACATGCAAAATCTACATGTATGTGTTTGAGTATGAAACGCTCATCTCATAGGTTTTAAAAGTGGTTTTTCAATCCGATGTGTTCAGTTCACACTCGAATGGGCCACAATGAATTCCAAAAGCAGAAGGTTTTTGCTGGGAAAAAAAAAGGATAATCATCTACAGAACCCTTACAAACCACTCCTGCAATGTAACCTAATGCTCGGATGTCCATTTCTTTGTTCAGTTACATTCCAAACAACCTATAGTTTACAAAAGTTTACAAAAGTAAACTATTTTATTGGAAACTTAAGAGATTCAAGAGGGTTAAAAAAAAAGCTTGCCGATGATGCAGGAGTGGTTAGAGATGTTTTGTCACAACTGGAATCAATTGTAATTGTGAATTAAAGATGACCACAACTACTGTCCTTTATAAAAGCAATAGTGCAAATCTTGGGGAACATGCTTATTTGCATTACTGCGTTTAAATTATGACACTGTGCACAGCTTTTACATTATGAGTTGCTATAATTTTTATTAGTATTTTGATTTGCAGTGATTTCCCATACATCTAGTAAATTAATCAGCGGGCCAAATCAAGACAACTTCAGCATGTTCCCCCAGCCACAAACTATGCATACAAATCAATAGGCTATTATGAATAGCCTATTATATGCATGGAATAATTTGCATATTGCATGTATATATTTATACTTACTCCACAGTAATGACAGAATATATTTAGTGAGGACTTGAATTGCACGTTTGGTAAAAACGTGAACAAGTGCTGTCCTTTGCACCTCTAATATCATCACCTAATCAAACGGTGCTCACGCAGCAATCAAAATTAGTCAGTCAAATCAGAAGAGTCGGCGTAGATCAAACTCCTGTAAGCTCCTCAGAGAGCTTCACTATGACTAACAACATTCCACATCTCCCCGCGCTCTAGTGGGCAGAGCGCTGGAGCATGTACAGATTTAAAGGGTCTAGTTGAGATTCATTTTGTTTGAACGTTTCTGTGCGCGGAGCAGAGGGTTAAAGGATATAATGTCATTACTGATTCGCACTCACACGCTTTAATGGCTGAGAAGGCACAAGGTTATACCGAGCACACATCCAGAGAGACTGTTTCGTAGGAGGGGAAATCTCGGTCTCATCTGAACAAGAAATTAGACACTCAAGGCCCTCACGTGGTTTTCTCCTTTATTGGATTACCACAGGCAAATTTGAAAGCAGAAAATGTTTGCCTTTATCAGCAAAGAGTTGACAGCAGGAACCACTCTTTTACACTTTATCGGATCCCTCCTTGTGTCTTCTTACAGCTCCATTTACACTGGGCACTGAGTGAGAAAAGCCAAATCAAAAGCTCCATTACTTCAGAGCCCTGCAAGGTTTCTACTGCGTCTAACAGGCAGGGCTTTGAAGCATATGAGACAATCCACGCAGAGCAAGAGACATAGCGTTAAGGGAATGTGTGTCACAAAGAAATCCAGAAATAGGTGATATTAGGATACAGAGAAAACGATAATGGTTCAGAGTATTGTAAAAGGACACATAAAATGAGTGGTGCTTGTTTGGTTTTTGCCTGGCCAGTGGTGAGGGTGGGTTTTTTTTTCAGCTTGGAGTGGTTGGGATAGGGGACTAACAGGATATAGATCACTCACTCTGTAGCACTGAAATGGTGGCCTGGGTGCGGATCCACGAGATGGCAGGATTTTGTCGGAAGTCATTGCGCCTGGGGTCGTTGCTGGCCCGACACTCATAGGTCCCAGAGTCCTCCAGCATGAGGCGCGTGATGCCGAGCACACTGACTCCATTGGTGCCGTAGGCTGTGTTGATGGATACCCGGCGCTTGCGGGCTCCGTCCCAGAGCTGCTTGAAGGAGTCTGCTCGGTTGACCTCCGAGTACCACCACTCGATTTCTGGAGTTGGGATACCGACCACGTCGCAGTACAGCTCAAAGGTGTCTCCCGTATGCTTAGTCTCAGACACTGGCGACTTCACAAACCCAGCTGGAGAGGAAAAGTGCATCGGGATGGCAGGGAAGGAGAGGAGAGAGAGGGTGGAGGAGGAAATTAAATAGGATCAGAGCACATACAAACAAAAGAGAGGATCATTAAACCCCAAATCACTCACATGGTGTGAAAAGAAAAGATTGATGATGGTCTGAATCTGGTCTGTTCAATGTCAGGGTCGTACAAGTCTCAGAAAAAGGTATAGTCAACAGTTCCAGATGCTGGTATTGTGTTTAGTTTACTTTCCTTGTCTCTGTCCGTTTCCCTCCCTCACATTTAATCTTATAACGAAGAGTGCAACAGGATTTCTACCTGTCATTTGCTTATGATTGAGGAAATATTGTAAACTGGTCACAGTCATAGTGCAAAATTTACTTTCTGATTTGAAAAAATTCAAAAGCGAAAATATTTTCTATCAACTTTAAGACTGCATAAGGGAAGATGTACAGTGATTCAGTGTTTCCTCTGTAATGAAGTATTTACCAGGGGATATTAGTGGTTTCTGAAGGCTTTTCCTTTTAATTACTTTAATAATTTAATTACTTTAATAATTTGTTTTTAATCATTCTGAAGTTTTAGACTATTGGTTGGACAACACTGGCATTGCAAACGTGTCATTTTGGACTCTGAGTAATTGTCGCAACATTTCTCACTATTTACAGAATTCATACAAACCAATCAATGAATCAATGAATGGAAAAAGATAATAATTAGTTGCAGTCCAATACAAAACGGTTAAAAAATAGCTCTACCTCAACCAACTACAAGAGCAGGTTTTGCTTTATATTAATGCATGACTGACAATAATAAAAAATTATAATATATTTCCTGCATTACTTTTATTCTCAAAATTTTAAGTAGGCCTATATTTTCCTGATTACAGTGAGAGTAAGGTTAGGAACCTAAACCTGGTTCCAAATTCGAACCAAATCCAAAATGCAAAGTACCGGTTACCCGTGAAAAATAGATTTTCTGTTCTGCTTATCGGACAGACATATATGCCAGAACCTGTCAACATGACTACGTCACATATCAACATAGCAGCCAATGCATTTGCCAAGATACGAGCTAGCACTGGCTAACTTCACAACAATGTGAAAGATGGACCACGATAAACGGCCAAAAGTGTGGCTTCACTTCAGAAATTCAGGTTCAAATCAAATCTGACCAAACGTTTAAGGCAGCACGGTGTCGATCCTAAAGACTGTACAGTATTTGATGCCTTGCTGTCTCTGAGCACCGGTGTGTCAGCTGCCAGGACAGCTAGCCATGACACATTGTTCATGTTATCCACAAATACTTAGCATTCAAGTTATTGCCTCCAGCAAAGATGGATCAATTGATGAAATCGTGAATGTTTGGCCACGGGCAAAGAGACAATTAATTTTTCTTTTGTTAAGAAAATACCAGTGTCGCCATGTAAAATAATTAAGCTTTTTATTTTGCAACAGCAAGACTATATTTTGCAATTCATACAAATTTGTTTCAGTCTTTATCAAATTTGGTTGACATTATACTCGTATACAGCTTAAGCTTGTGTGAGTTCGTACTGTATGAGCTTTCCATCATTTTTTTTTCCCGATATACTACACCAATTTTCTATAATCCATCAGTCCTTTTGCTAAAGCTGCTTATCCTGTTCTGAATCATAGGATGCTGGAGCCTATCCCAACACACATGGCTTAAGAGGTGGAGTACGCCCTGGACATGTCGCCAGTCTGTCACAAGACTAACACATTCATCACATTCACACCTACAGGACATTTAAAGTCACCGGCTCTAATTACTTGTATGTCATTGGACGAGGCCGCAGAGTAAAAATGCTCACGTCAGTTTTGAAAGTCTGCATTTTTATTTTATACAAAAATTCTATTTAAACGGTGAGTAATATACTATTTTTTTTTAAGCAGTTTGGAGAAAGCGTCACAAATAGATGTAACTGTATGTATGTATGTATAAACCTACAGTAATCTCTTCATCCATATCAGCTCTTGGTGGCCACAGCAGAAATTAGGTCAGTCAGCTTTCATTTTGAATAAGCTGGACTTTTAAGAGCAGGTTTTTCAAAATTCACATGTCGTCACGGCACAGTAAACACAGAATGCCTGACATTTTGCAAACACAGATGCTTGATTTGTGCAATTAAAGATTCACTTTATTTATGTACCTGAATATGTACCCATGTGACCAATACATCACACCAATGTCATTTAATCTTATAGGGAGCTGGACAAATAACACACATTTTTCTTACTACCTTACAGCCATGTGGGTGAAAGGAAACACATCTCAGATCTGAAATACAGTGGAATCCATAATAAAATGGCATCCATAAACATTATTACCCACAACTGTGAGTGCATCACGCTGTGTATATGTGCCTGATTCATGACCCTGTTTCACATCAGTGGTTTGCCCAACAATACTCTGCCAGCCTTAATGAACCCCATCTAATGACAAATCACCTAAACCACAGACATCGTTCTCTGCCAACCCGGCAGCCTGTCAGCTGTAAACCACATGTGCCAGAATAACTCTTAAAAAATAAAATAAAAAAAAAAACCTTCGCTGCCTTAAGTCTGCTCTGAATTGTTGTAGAGGAAATGGGAACAAAGAGCCTGTGGTCTCCTGAGTGTTAGACTGTGTGTTACGCCTAAATACAACAGCTTTACAGGCCGTCCTGGATCTTCTACCCTGCTATCATTAGCACATGAACGCATCAGCCTGAGGAAGGAGTGTAAGCAAATACAGTATTCAGCTCATCCTCACAATGAAGCCGGTTACATTTCGTTTTTTTTTAAATATCTTGAAAGTTTAACTGTCAGGTGAAAATAAATACAATTCTCAAGTTCACATGATTTATGGAGCCCCCCCGTCCATATTACTGTAAGGCACAGTGTCCTCAATACTGAAGTTATTCTCTGTGCACTGGATATAAACAGGCTGTCAAAGGAGACCCAAATATTCCTCATACCAAACAATACATGGATTTTAGTTAATGTCATGGTAACAAGTCTGTTGCTCAACACCAGTTTCTGGCTATCTAAAAAAAATGAATTGGAGGAGTGGAAAGAGAAATTGTGAAGATTATTTAGCAAAAAAATAAATAAAAAAACCCAGTCATCCTGCATGATCCTAACTTGTCTTACTATGCACGATGCCTCGAGATATGCAGAGTAATTAGCGGTTGTTTATTTTCTCTGAAAACATCTGGGCACATCAAGCTCACCACATCCGAAGGGTGAATACAGACCTAAACAGATACAGTGTTAGTGCCATATTTCAATTTGACAGAACATTTACTATGGCACAGATAACTATTATCAGCCATGCAAGAATGCTCATAGTCCCAGTACCCTGTATTTATCTGCTTTAGAAAAAAGAAATAAATGTCCTCTAAGGTGATGGCAAATTAAATTCAGAAAAAGGAGCAGATGACTCAATTAAAATTCTGGCTTAGAAAGACTCTGGATAAATAAATGATAGATAGATAACAGACTACAGTGAACACTTGGCCAAAGAGGAGAGCACTTTTTGTGTTGTTTGAACAAAGAGCTCACACTTAACCATAGGCTGTATAAAAGAAGACAATGAAGTCACCGTGACTTCACCCATGAGCTTGTTAGCTACGGTTTGCTGTCGCCAACTATAGTTTCTTTGGAGCCAGAAGTGATCATATTTGGACAAGAGGATGGAGCTGAATTGTCACATGCTACCCACGCCCAAAATCAAACCAGGACTCCTGTCTTGAGACTAGGGATTGAGATCTAAACTCGTGATGAAAATGTTTCCTGTGGAGCGTTCTGAGACCCCAAACCTCCGCCAAGGATGAGCATTCCCTCCAAAGGGTCCCTTCTCTCCACTCGTTCACTTTCATATTTATATCTAACATCTGCATAGATTCCTTTACCATGAAATCAAGCACCTAATACTCCATCCATGATTTTTTTGTCTTAGTGAAAACAGATGTTCCACAAGGGTAAGCATTTCCTGTTCCACTGAGCAGTTTCTGCCAAAATATTCCTGTCTGCTGTTCCTGCATGTGTCTGTCTCTGATAAAGGGGTCACGTAACTCTGTCAATCACTTTTTGAGTTACTCGGCTACATGGCATGTTAAAGAAAGTTTTAAAAAAAAACTTTATTCGGATCTACTCCAAAATTCCATGGTTCCTTCTTTGGGACTATTAACACTCTTCTACCCGGAATCATTAAAATCCGTCAAGTATTTTTTTGCGCAATCCTGCTGACAGACAACCAAACTGCCCCAATCACTTGGGCAGAGGTGACAAATCAAGTGAGAAGTAGATTCATTTTCTCAGAAGCTTACAATCAGAATTCTTTCTGCAACCAGCGTCGCCATAACCTACCAGCCATTACTTAGAATGCAGCTTCAAAGCATAAATGCATTGGCTTCACTCTTCAGACCCGGAGGCTTCACTTTGTCCACTTCTTTTATACAGTCTATGAACAAAGCACAAAGCTGCCTTTCAGTGCTCGTTCATTTACAAAGCATGCTGGGATGTAAGAAGTAAAAAAAAAAAAAAGAGAAGAGAGAGTAATAGATTGTGGACAGATCTCAGCCACTTGGTGACAGAGGAAAAAATGAGAAGAATTCATCGTAACATGACTTCTTATGCTATAATGGTAACAATTTCACTATTGTATGGTTCATTTCTCTGTATAAGGGGCACATCTTGCTGTCCATTTACTGCACATGGACGTTATTGAAATGCTTTTAGGGCTGCAGGGAACAGCGAGTGTGAATTATTGATCAAATCTGACAATAAGATATTTCACTTTATCGATATATTATTTATTCTGAAAAAAAAAAATGTCCTTGAGTTTTTCACAGTCTTCTCTGAGTCTTGCATGGAAAATGACCAACAATCAAAATAGTTGATGACTGATTTTTTCTTTTAGCAAATTAACTAATTCATTTATTTGAGCAACTAGACTAATAGCTTCAATTGCTCATTTTTGCAGAGCTCAAAAAAATGAACTCTCAAATGAATATTAGTTAACACAAATGAGTGTTTCACCGCAACAAAAGGACATGGTGCTTCTCTCCATTTGAATCCACAGCAAGAGTAACATCTACAGCTGAATGCATGCAGTAGTCGTGTATAGTTGCTATGGTGGCGTGTGTGCGATCGAAGCGAGGAGGTCAAACGAAATAATGAAGTCTTTCACGCTGCCTTTCTTACATGCTTTCTAGCTCATTTTATCTCACGAAACATAATAGTGTTCGCAAAATAACCTGCAGTTTCGAGCTCTGTCAAAAGGCTGCGAGGAAATCAGAGTCATTACAGCCTACATACCACTGATGTAGGTAGAGAGAGCTCCCCTGAGGACTGACAAAAAGCCACTCTCCACCACCATGTACCCTGAGAGTGAGTCAGCTGCCGTCCTACAACCTAGATCCCCGTCCACATCCCACAACACAGACAGTGAATGCAGCGAGTAAGGAACTCCCCTGGGGTCACTAAACTGGTTATGTGCTGGGCACTGTGTGTGTGTAGCATTGTGGTTACATCTTTGTTGTACCTGCATGGCACTGTGACAGATATGCGTGCCTTTAGAGGACATTTGTATGAAGCAACAGATCCTAGTTGTGATGCTAATTTATGTTTGAACAACTTTCACTCACTGTTCGATGATAAGGACGATGGCAGCATATTGGACGTTAGTGCTGACCTATAGATTGTATTGATAAGCAGAATGCAAAAGACTACTTGAAACACGATGGATGAGAAAAAATGTTATTTTTTTATGTTATATCTATCAAACCGAGGCCTGGACAGCCAACCTGGACCTTGTCCCACACCATTCAGCCAATCACATGAAGCCCCAGCGAGGCTTCAGCTACCCTCAGATGACTTGTTGTCAATTAGGTGAGATTAGCTAGCAGGTTGGCTGAAGAGGAAGGAAAGTGCACAGCTAATATGGGCTTGTCAATATTAATATTTGCTCATCACAAGTCACATCGTCATCAGAATATAGAGCAATGTTATTGCACATTGCAGATTTTCCTCAAATCCTGCAGGCCTATATTGTAAGTCATGCGGTGCAAAGGAAAGTCATGTTTGTTGTTATTGTTTTTGCTTCACTCGAGCAAAATTAAGCAATTGGGATATAACTAGTGGAGTAATTTGGTGACATTCAAAGGCAACACCTATCCACACAAGTGTTACCATTTATACACGAGGACTATAATCAGGTATATTTTGGGTTAAATTTGGGCAGAGTTATCCTTTATGCGTGGAAAGAAGTTAAGATGTGTGATGCTGTCAGTCTGTGCAGCCCGGAAGCTGAAAGTGAACGGAGCACTTTCAAACAGATTGAGTTGCTACACATTTGAAAGTATTGAGTACATTTTAAACAAACTATAAAGTCTCACAGCTGCTGTCAAGCTGCTGTGAGACCAAGTCCTCATGGACACAGAGTGCAGGACTTCATTATCAAATTTACTGTGAAAAGACCACCTGCCCGCTCAACACAGGCTGTGCCTTTCCTTTAGGGTCGAGTGATTTTTCATTTTAAATTGGTTTCTCGAACAGAGCAGCAAAATATACATCATTGTGCACACAAGTTCATCTTTAGCAATAGGGCTTAAGTAAGTATTTTCATAGAGGTTTGCAGGTGAGCAAAGGTGTACATCTGTCGCATGGATGAGCCAAACACCGGACCATCCTCTTTAAGTCCAGACTGCAAGAACATTTTCATTTCAATGCTCAAGCTGGACAGATCTGACAGTCTCTCCATTCTGCCTCTCAGATTTGTTTTAATTAGTTTTGGTTTTAAGAAGGATCTTTGGGTGCTGGTGAGAGTCACAGGTAGAGTTATAAATAGTTTAAATGATGTGGCTGCATGAGGGACTCTTGGTAATATGGTGCTTTTGGAATAGAGTGTGCGTTATGTGGGTCTAATTGACAGCACTTGTTCTGGAAAATCCTACGATATGTCAGATTTGCATTTAACTAGCTATAGGGGCACTTGATGATGTGCATTACTTACATTACTGTACTTACATGTAATAATGATGTGCTCCTTCAATAATATATTAAAAAAAGAACAGCTTATTCGCTCAGGAAATTACAGCTCGGTGATGGATTCATAGAAGACCTTCTGATATACGTTGTAGGTGTGATATATGTAGTGTGAAGCTAAATTTGTCAAAGAGAGGAACACAGAGATGACAGAGGCTGTTTTTTTCCCCTGGAACATTATCACATCATTCTTTGAGCTTATTTGCTATCGCTGGGTTAGAGCAAAATATTGCCATTATTTGCAAAGCTGAATTTCCAGAAAAAGGAGACGCTGGGCCAACCACTTCCATTTCAGCAATACTTGAGGCTGACATTAAGATCACAGAGGAATGGCAAACGTTTAATGGGATTCAAATCCTCATAACCCCTGTGCTGAGTAGACATGCTCTAATCCCATCCTCTAATCACAACCAGAGAGCACTTACTAATTTCCAGAGGTCAAAACAAGGGAATCCAAATGATTTGATGTAAAACAACAGAGCTGCTGAGACAACTGTGTCACGGGACACTGATTTTCATCATAAAAAGAACACAGTCGTTCTAAAAATAGAACAACTACGCAACCAGGAGAGTCTCTTCCACTGCTAATTGTTTTCTGCAGGGGACATCATATTCCCTAACATTCTACATGCTTCAAAATATCTTTTTTTTTATCTGACTATCAGCTGACAGCTGAGGTTTGAGGTAAAAAAAAATAAAAAAAAAAATTTAAAAAGTAACCTTGTGACTGCCAGGTCAGTGTTTAAAATATCCTCACCACTGGGAAAAATCAGGCCAGGTAACCTCTGAGTATTGTGTCTCTGAGCTGCCCTTGTGGCGCATATACCTAGTTAGCCAGGGTTGTGTGGCAGCAGATCAGGCAGTTGCACGGGGCTGAGGCTAAAATGGGGAACTTCCAGCTGTGAATGTGTGTAACGACACGCAGCATGCACGCTCAGCAAAAAAACCTTCCTGGGACAAATCTCTGTTTAAGAATCAGTGCTCACCTCATGCATCAGTATACAGTTTACCTGCAGTGTATTGTATGCTGCATGATGCTGCTCCTGATCAGTGCAGTTGGTATCAGATTTCACAGTGGGAAAGCATGACTCAGTGTAAGTGCTGGCTTGAGTCCTACAGCAATCGACTCACGAATATACCTTTTGTCCAGAGCCTGGACAGAGATGCGATAATGGACAAGCTGCTGCATCATATTGAATGAATGGTATATGCAGTTGTAAAATGCTCATCTCAAAATGCAATATGAAGCACATTAAATAATTAAAGCATCATATATTGGCATAGAAATTATGTAATCAGTTGCAGTGCATATTGCAATGCAGGTGCATCGTCTTTTTCTGCATCATATCTTTATACTTTGATTGTGTAATCTTAGCAACAATCAAACTTTGCTCTGTATGTGCTCAGGCTTGAGCAACTGCTAACCTAAGTTCAATAAGAAAAGCAATAGAAATAGTTCATTTTTAACATAGCAGCAATGGTATCAGCTCATTATTCTGAAATGTTGTCTTGACATGAGCTGCATCAATTTACACAGACACTGACAGTACAATGGGAGCACGCTGCCTGCTTCATAAAGGGAAACGTATGTAGGACATAAATGCATTTCTTCAGGTCAGCTACAGCCACCTCCTCAACAGCCTTTCTTTTCTTTGCATGAAGATCGCATCATCTCTCCACTTAGATGGTTCGCAGCCACATAGCGAGCCTTCACAGAGGGCTGTGCAGCTGTGCACAAGGAGGCCATCCATTAAGAGTTAATGAACTCACTTTCACAAAAGGACCTTAAAGCCACAGTTCTCAGTGCGGTTTCGCGGTGGTAAAAATAGAAATGAGGCAGAGTGGAGGAATGCTACTTACAGTCCTCCAAATATCCGACGCAGAAAGCGGCCACCTATACAGCAGGCCTACTTTCCCCTGAACGAGAGACAATAATGACACAAATTCCCTCTGCTTCCCAGATGAGGTGATTAAATCTCAAGCACTTATAATTATTATCCCCCCCCCCCCTCGCCTCTGCCTGGACTTTGTGAAATCACAGGAAAATCTAGGATTGCATAAGAAGCCATGCACTGATTATATCTCATCTGAACTGAGAGAGAAATATGCAAAGTGAGCAAACATCAGAACATTACCAACACTGATAATAACTCACTGTGAATATGAATATGAATTCACAAACAGATGGAGCACTGGCACATTTAGGAACTGTCCAGTCTGTGACCAGTGACCTCTGGCTGTGTGTGTGTGTGTGTGTGTCTGTGTGTGGGTGTGTGTGTGGGGGGGGGGCTTCATTGAGAGGCCATTAAAACTGGGCAAAGACCTCAGAAAGTGTTTAGAATGCCACTGCTTGCGCTTTATCAAACAATGGAGGACTTGCTGGGTATTTGATGCTCCAGATAGTGAGATCGGGGAACACCTCGCTGCACTTGCACACAATTCAAGCATCTTTGAGAAATTAACAAAACAGAGAGGAAGGAATTCATGGGGTAATATTTTGTTGCATAACTGCTGTAATATTATAGTTGTTTTTTTTCTTGTTTCCTCACAAACTGAAGATGCAGGTTGCTTCTTGTGCGTCCTCACAAAATGACAAAGATTGTACTTTTTGGGACTTTTTAAAAATTATTTCTGCATATTGTATTTGACAAATAAGCTACGACACAAAAACAGTGCAAACTGTTCCAATGAATTGCATTTTTTTTTTGTTATTTAGACCTAAATAATCGTCCATTTTTCATTTAAAATATTTGCAAAAGTAAATTCTTAAAAAGGAGGACAGTTCTAGTGTGAGGTTTTAGACCCTGCGTATCATCAAAGTACAAGTCTTGCATAGTGGGTGTCTGATTATCCCCCCAAAAAGACGAGGTGGACATTAAGCAGCAGAATTATAAATCTGCCTTAATCTCTGCCTTACAGGCAATGATTTTTTTCTTCTTCTTAAACTTCAAATGAAATACATGACGTCCATTACATCTGGTGCTCAAAGATGCCAAACATGATAATCAGAAAAGGAAATAAGGATGTTAGATGGGTATTTGGTTTTACTGCAGACTGAACCAGACGTGGCATAATAATAATAAAGTAGAAGCAGGATCTTTTATTTACAGTATCCACAGCACACACGGACTTCAGTCTGTTTGCATTTGATAACGTTGGATCATCATCCATTGCAGGTTAGTCTTGCCTGATACAATCTGCTACCCAACCCCCTTGAACACTGTCAGCCCAAGGCGCTTGTGTGCAAATATCCAGAACTAATTCCATGAACCTCAGCAACTCATTGACTATTTTTAAACGCCTATTCGACGTGATAACAGTGGCAGCGGATTCCCCTTTGCAAAAACATATGCATTCCACTAAGTTGACAGCAAATAACCTTGCAGAAATGTCACAAATCGTTTCCCCCCACCCCCTGTTTTCTCAGTTTAGAGTTCCGTGAAGGTTACATCATGAGGTCAGTTTTAAATGAGGTGTGTTGGGTCTCTTAATCTGGCCCTTACGGTCGAGATGCATTTAACTACAGTCGCAGCTTTGTCGCTGTCATTCTCAGCATCCTCTCTGGAAACATTTCGCTCGGGCGTCTTCGCACAAGTCACTTTCCCTCAGCGCGGTGTTTACAATCATTCCACGGTCACCCTGCGTTCTTACCG
The DNA here is from genome assembly GCA_037577475.1 of Chaunax sp. Z400. NCBI lineage: Eukaryota > Metazoa > Chordata > Actinopteri > Lophiiformes > Chaunacidae > Chaunax > Chaunax sp. Z400. The sequence continues at coordinate 28,797,336 of CM075184.1, read as the reverse complement.
TTTTGAGCCGAGATGCACGGCAGCATCAAGTTCCCCAAAAGCACCACCGCCACGATCGCTGCGTTAGGATGCATTGTCGGGGCTCGGTTAGAAACACCAGGGCTCACGGTTTGGACGAAGGGAGGAGAAATCGTGTATTAATCACGAGATCTAGAGAGATGGGCCCAGCATGGCATGTGGTTCTTCAAGAAAGAGTCAGCCGAGGATGATTTGTAAGAAGACGTCTCCGTGTATTCAAAGACCTTCCGAGGACAGCGATGGACAAAAGGTCCGGGACGAGGCCGGCGGCTCAGGGATTCCGATAAGCGGCCATAGGTGGTGAAGACGCCTCGTCGGATTGCGGGGGAGAGGAGAAATCTTTGGATGTCAAGGGGGATTGTCCACAGTGTAGTTCTGAAGATTCAAAGATGCGCAGACCGATGCGCATTTGCGCTCTCGCCGTCACGCTTCGGTGATTAAAATGAAAGTAGCGCACAAATTATTCCCGGCGGGCAGTGATGTAGCCGAAACATAAGTCCGTTCCAAAAAGAGGAACAGATGCTGATAGGGCACCGACAGCAGCAACGACAGGCTGCGCGTGCCCTATGCGCTCACGACCGTGGATAAACTCGCACAGACACACACCCATTACAGCACGTATACTGTAATTGATGTGAGCTCAGACAGTTATTATGAGCATCATCAGTCTTCATTTCCTTCTCTGCAAATAAGCCTCAATTTATTTATATTTTATTTTTTTTCATGAAGTGGAAGGTGCTCATTTTCATCCTGTGCCATGTCGAGGATGTTCCTGCTGTATTAATAACAGCTTGGCCCGCAATCATCACCTCACTCTTCTCAACGGGGCTTGCAATATTAATGTAAACATAAACTGTAAGCTCCTTTATCTTTGTCTCAAACTAAGCACAACAAATGTGGGGGGATGCATTTAAAAACTTGCAGATCAATCTGGTCGCAGTTTTCACTGAACCTCCGAGCGTCTTCGTGCCTGAATACTTTCTCCCGTGTGGTTCTGACGTGAGGAGATTATGGCGGTGCTCTAGAGTGCACAGAGGGCATTTATAAATTATGTCATCACATCAGTGGCCTGGGTGTTCTCAGGCTGCATGCATGTCCCCTTGAAAGTCCAACATGGCCTCCTGTAATCCTTTCTATCCTTAAATCTGTGCTGCTGCATGGGCGACCTCATGTGGTCAGAGGAGGCGAAATGAAAAAGAATCATCTTAAGTTTTTAATCGCACACAGTTGTAACAAATGGCCACGTGGGCACTTCATACATTTAAAACACAGCTTGTGGTTTTATTTTATAATTCAGCCCTTTTTTTTCTTCTTTTTTAGTTAATTGTAAAAATCTGTTTGAATGTTTCTCTCTTTAGTTTCAGTGAAAATTTGCCCCTGTACTTTGATTCTTCAATGCAAAGTATTGCCCTTTCATATCTACCTGTACCTCCAATGCATGCTGTTTTGCATGACTGGACTGTTGCAAACGTGTCCATCCAATTCGGTGTTCAGCTGCGGAACAAACTTCCCTCCACTTTACAGCCCTCCCTCCTGTTTGTCCATGAGAGACCACATTTAAAATGTAACCCCACCTGAAACCGTGCACAGACCAATCAGCTAGAGCAATGTCAGAGCAGACGGCACACCCTCTTTTGTTCAAAACCAATCAGAGTGGAAGTGTGGCATTTTGCCCGAGGGGAAAACTTACCCCTGGATGCGTTAATTACGCATCACTTAGCTGTTGCCAATGTGTTCACAACGCTGGACCCTCTTTTGGGCTTTTTGCAACTACTGTCTTCATTTTTTGGTCAATCTAGTATGGAAAGTAGACAACAATGGCTTACCAGGCTGAAAAATGAACTTAGCAACAGTCCTCTGGTATCAAATGTGGCTTTTGGCTTTATCCTCATGGGACTAGAGAAGCTGGTGGAGCTGGAGTTTGAGTGTCCTTGCAACCCTACATGGAATGGAGTGTTTTCCTCAGCATTCTTCATCATTCCTGCCGTCATGGCCTTCACCCTGATGCTGATCATTCAAGGATGCAGATGTGATGCGTGGTGCAGGAAAACTGTTTCCCTCTCCAGCTTTGTCCCTGCTATCGTGTGGCTGATCCTGTTGTTCCTCGATGGCCAATACTTTGCTTGTGCTATGACAGACTGGGAGGGTAGATTTGTGCTAGTTGACAAGGCAGCCCCGCAGAAGTGGTGTGAGCCAATTGGTGAAGGAGATGTCACCCCACAAGAACTAATGCTCCGCTCACAGCAGCTGTTTGTTTTTTCTCAGGTGAGCTGAATATTTTCTAGTTTACAGGAGATTATGCAAGATGGTCGGAGTGGAGACATCTCCCCCTCCCCTAACAGCATGCACTGGAGAAATCTATCCATAATGCAATACTCTTACACTTGGAAGCTATATTCATAAAGCTCTGTTAGAGATTTTGTTAATCAAAAACAGGCATTTTCTGTGGATGTTTACTAACCAAAGTGTTATTTACTCCTCTGCACCCCAGGTTATAGGCATAGTCCTCCTCATATTCATCTGTGTGGGTCTCGTAGTGTATGTAATCAGAGAGAGCTGCCAGCAAGAGGTGGCGATGCAGGATGCGGATGTAGCCGAGCTCACTGTTCTCAGGATGAGTTCTCTACGGACCAGGACATCCTGAGAGGGCTCGGATCACCACACCTGCCCTGCTTGCATGGACAAGCAGGACATGGAAGCATGTAAATACATTGAACAGACTTTACTACCAGTGTTCATAAAAAAAAACTGTCAATATGTGCTGTTCCTTATGTGTATTGGACACACAGGTCTTCAGTGGTCAATGATTCTTCCGTATGAAGTTGCCGGAAATATATGAATACAGCGTTTATGTTATTGTGTGTGTTTGTGTAATATCACTGAGTTTGTAACCAGGACCGTGCCTGGCCTGCGTTCATCTTATACATCAGTCCATCAATGTGTCAGTTTCTGTGCATCATTTAAGTAATGATTAGATATTTTTAGAAATATGTTTATTCACTTTTTGCCAAGATGTCAGTAGCGATGCCACTGTTGTGTCTGTCTAGGAAATATGAAGCTGCAGCCTGCAGCTTGTTAGCTTGCCTTTAGCATAAAGCCTTTAAATAAGTGGAAACACCTAACCTGGTAACACCATCAGCTTACACCACCTCTAAAGGTCAGTAATTCAGCTGTTATATCTCATTTGTTTGAGCTATACAAAGGTCTAAGTGTAATGTCTTAAGATGAGAGCAGTAGCCACCCAACCAGCACAGACTTAGGATGTTAATTGCAAGAGTTAGTCCAACCCCCTACCTCCCATTAATGGAATGGTGAATTACCTGTTTCCATCTTCCTCAATTAAGGGTCAGTTCAGCTAACTGGCTGCTGCAGCCTCAGCTTCATATTCATCAGAGAGAGGTATGGGTATTATCAGTCTTCTCATGTAACCCTCAGCAAGAAGGCAAACCCACATATTTCAAAAAAAAAAAAAGAAAGTCAAACTGTTCCTCAAAAGTGATGTTTCACTTTGGGACATTTTGTGAATTTTTAGTTGTCATGAAATGTCAGTCAGCAGCTCTGAAAAACTCAATACTGCTCTTTTTGAAAATAGTATTTTATTTTTTTGAAAACAGTATTTCATTTAAATCTGGAACTTTTTCTTTTTTTTTCATCATGCGTTTTGTAGCTACAGCTGGAATCCACCAGGCAGCTAATATCGATATGACTATAATTAGATCACTTGACACGAAAATGTTCCATCACAGTGAAATTTCACTTTGAGTTTTTTTGTTTTCCTACTTTTCGTGTCTCCTCCTATCCTCCAGTGATGATGGAGACTTTACAGACATTCCTAATGATTTTTCTTTTTGACAGCAAAGAGATGTAAAACCATGTACACAATGATTTGTATCATGGCTGCAACCAGCCAACAGCTGGATGTAGATACAAATTCTGTAACAGTATTTGCAGCATGTTTTTTTTTCATTGTTTTGTAATAAAAGAATGTATTTATTGAAGTAAAACCCTCAGGGATTTTGCACAGTCATGTCGTCATAGCATCTTAGTTTCTATAATCCTCACAAACTGACAGTCTTGGGAATTTGTCTTAATGTGTGATCAACTCAGTTGTTTTTCTGTAATATCTCCCTGGCATGTAAATTTTTCAAATACCAATACACTTATATTGGAATAGCCTTTCACTGTTCAGTGGATTTATATTAAATAGTATCTTCAGAATTATCTGTAAAATGAAGTGTACAGGAATAGACAGACTAGATTCTCAGGTGAGCAGCACCTCTGTGTCTTATAGGCCAGACTTCATCCATAAGAGTCTGGTTCACTGCGTCTATCGATTGATTTCTGCAGCATGAAGATTCTTTGGAAGTTAGCCCAAACCTGACAACAGTTATGTAGTTCATACTTGTATGTCCTGTTATTTACAACATTGCATGAATGTCAGTTAAGCCCATTAAGTGTAGAAATTGGGGCAGACCGGCTCTGTCATTCTGTGGGACGTCTTATTCAGGACAAATATAGACCCACTTCTGGGACTCAAAGGAGTCTTGAATTATTTTACTTTCTTCATGAACAATAAACAGTTTGATTCTGGATAACCTTGATGATAAATTGTTTTTGTCCATAGAAGCTGTTTTATCATTCTGTCTTTTTAAAGGTATTTTTCAAATGCTACAGCTATCTCATTTTTTGTAGCATTGATTTACCTTATAAAAACCTCAAGAGGCATGTCCCCTATAGTATTAAGCTGCTGTGCTATACACACAGCAGCTTGGATGAGATAAGAGCATTCATACTGTGCAGACAACAGAATGTAGTAATTTAACAATGTATTATTTATCTATAAAAGTCTTGCAAATTAGTGGAGCTAAGAGCAAAAACAGCCAAACTATATGCAAACATTATTTCCACTGTGGGTTATTTAAAGAGGAAAAACTCAAATTTGCTCAAATGCTTTTATTTCATCCGCTTTTGTTTTATTTATTTTGTTAACCCTTTATACTAAAGGTTAAAGCTGTGTGAATTCTGATCTGATATTACACGTCTTTTTTTCAAAAATAATGTGACTGCCAACCTGCAAAGAAAAACTGCATGTCAAAGATCTGACATGTTTGTTTGACCAGAGCACTAGATTTGTTAAATAATAATAGTTTTATATAATGAAACAAATACAATCATCATTAGACTTGTTCTTTCTTGTTGATAAAATGATTCACAAATTATTTTTTTGTTTTCTTTTTTAAGATATGATATATGATATATGATTCGATACAAAACGAAACGACGATATGATACAATACGATACGATATAACGATAAGATACGATAAGATTTGATAAGCTAAGATAACATAAGATAAGATAACATAGTCCTTTATTAGTCCCACAATAGGGAAGATTACATTGTTACATCAGCAATAGAAGTAATCATTATTATTAGTAATCATAATTTTAGTGCATTAAACAATTTTCATAATTAATCATTTTTGGAAATTCAGATCAGTTTGTTTTGAACTCATCGGGAAAGTGCTCTCTATGATCACGATGCAAATAGCAAAGAAAATATATTAATGTTTTACATATTTAAAACATAGAGTACTCTGTTCTTAGTTGTGCTGTAGATTTAATTTTGATTGCTAATTTACTTTTTTTTTATCATGTTTACTTTTTGTTCTCAGACACACAGAGCATAAACACCTTATCAAGGCCGCAATGGTGCCCAAAATAATCAGAACAACACCAACTAAGAAGAGCATCACATCCACAGAGTGGTAGGAATACCAGGGCAGTTTGTACGAGTCTGTTCTCAAGTGAGCTGCGCCTTTGTGTCTCATCACATATTCTATCCAGAAGAGGGCAGTATCCAGAGGCTGCATTGGCTGATCTCTGTGCAGCCTGGAGAGTCTCTGCATGTTGGTCCTGTAGGAGGGCTCATTCAGAACGTCTTGAATTCCCTGAAAGAAGGTGTGGCCATTCATAGTAAAAAAATCTATGATCTTCCCTGCTCCTCTTACTTCAATTCTGAGTAGATTATCGCGTTGATCAAAGAACAGTGGAAGGCCAAGGATTGGAACGCCATGGCAGATTGCCTCTTGAATGCCATTTGTTCCTCCATGAGCCACAAATAGTTTTGTCTTGGGATGTCGTAAAAGGTCAGTCTGTGGCATCCAGTCGACTAGTAAAGTGTTGTTGCCCAGTGTGGACGGTTTGTCACCTTTATATCTCCAGATGACTTTCTGAGGTAATTTAGCAAAAGCTGCAGCGATCTCATCAGCTAGGTCATGGGGAAGCTCTCCAATAAAAGTCCCCAGAGACATGATGATGACTCCATGTTCTCCAGAACTCTGCACAAAGTCCTCCAAGTGTTGAGGAAGAGGTTTTGCAGGTTTACACTGGAACCCTCCCATATAAATAACATTAGGCATGGTGGGACGAGGAAACTCAAACACAAAGTCCACTCTCATGAGCCAAATGTCCGCTGCTTGAAACAGAGATGAGTAGTCTACGTCTGGACCTAAATATTTTTTAATTATCTCAGCATAAATTGGTATGACATACTGTGCAAGATGGTGTTCCGTGAATCCAAAAATGATTACGTTAAGGAGCCTCCCAAGAAAGCTCATTTTATCTGAAAGCACAGTGCCTGTCATTGGACAATAGGAAAGTGGAGAAGGTGCAATTACAAAATGGCCTTCACCTCTACTAGTCCACCTGACATTGAAAACAAGAGGCAACCTGAGGTAGTGGGCAAGTATAGCACCTGCTGGCATAACAGGGTCTGTAAGGACAAGGTCATATTTGGCATCATGTAGTGACTGTATTAGATCTTTGTTTTCAAAAAGCATCTCAAGCATTCTGCATGTTTTCTCATCCAGCTCTGAAGACTTTTGAGTTTGTTCCATTCCCAGCTTAAAACGTGTCCAGGCAGACTTCCCTTCCCTCTGTACTTCCAGCAACTGGGCCACAAATGCAGCAATAGAGTCTTCACCAAGCCCAGAATCTACATCGAGTGTAATTGAAGTATAGAATGGGGACATTTCCTTGATGTACCAGCTGTGTGATGATCGCAGAACAGAAACCTGGTGGCCTCTTGAATGCAGTTCCTCAATAATGACGTTCATGTTGACCCAGTGGCTCCCGTCCATCGGATAAACGAGAACTTTCCCACCATAAACCACAGTTGGAAAGAGCAAGCAGAGCGTGATCCAAACCGGGGGCCAATGCATCTTCATTCTAAAGTCAGAAGGAAAGCATATTATATCTTATCAAATGTATACGATTCAGTAAAAGTAGCATTTTCATTATCGTTTTCTTATAAACTTTGAACCACTGATCTTTTTAAGTTCTATAGTTGCCTTCCTTTTAATTGTTTTAAATGGTAGAATTTTAATATGCCATCTGTTATTTGCGTTTTAATTTACCCAAATTATTGAGGTATAATGCTATTGTCATGGTTCTGTATTTAGGTTGCCTGTTTCCTGTTTTATTTTGAAAGTACTTTCCATGCCATGTGTATTTGCGTTGCATTTCCTGGGTTTGGTTGTGATCTTTAAACCATTTGTTCCCCTGTCTCTGTTTCGGTCTTCCATGTTTTTAGTTCCAGTTTGCTCCCTTCCCCCGTGTTTTGTTTGCTCTGTCTTATGATCAGTTTATCCTCATGTTTTCCCCTTTAAGGTTTTCCCTTCTCCATTTTCCCTCCTCTGTGATTGTCTGAGTGTTTCCACCTGTCTCTGATTCTCTCCTCCTCCCTGTGTCACCTGTGTGTCATTGTCTCATTACTCTGTGTATTTAAGTCTGTTTGGTTCTGTCCTCTGTGTCGGTTCGTCCGTTATTCCCTCCTAGCTGTGTTACTTCTGTTGTGCCCTGTTTTATCCCATCCTTGTCCTGATGCCCTGCTGTTCCCTGCTTTGCACCCGTGTCCTCTGTGATCCCTGTTTTGCCTCAGTTTTCTCCTTAAGTTGTTTTTGGTTTTGTACTTTGGATTTTGGATTTGTCTTGGATTTTCTGTTGCCTCCTGTGTTTTTGCCTTTTGCCTTTGTTGTGAAGTTTTGCCTATTATTTAATTAAATCCCTGCACTGACCTCTCTGCCCCTGTCTCGTCTGAGCTTGGGTCCTATTTTTGAACTGCGCCTAACAGCTATATACACAATACCTTGTGTCCATATGCAAGCCCTTGAACATGTACAGTAAGAGCTACCTAGCAAACCTCCAGTACAATATGCCAAATAACTTTCATTTCTGGAACAAGGCATTGTGTGGCATGTCAATTCAAAAGGGATTTACCCCCAAAACAGCTATCAGTCATTTTTATAGGGAAAAGATAAAAAATGCCAATGTTACCTTTTTTGGCCTCCAAATGATAGTTTTTCAATATATCTCCTTTGCCAGAGAGCAGAACACGTGCTCATCCTTACAGTTTCCACCCTGAGTAGGACTTTGGTTCTGCTGTGTCATGTTGTTTAAGGCACGGGTTATTAAGCTTAAAGAGGGGTAAAGGGCATCCGTGGTCCGAAGCAAATATCAGTGACTGATCAGTGCAAAACAAAATATGTTTTCAAGTTGTTTCAATCATGTTTCAAATGTGTAGTCATATAAAAAAAAGTTAAGATTTTGATGACTTTGATGTTGTGACCGACTACTTTTGCTATGTAGCCTACATCGCTCAGGTGTGTACTGTTTTGTCCAATGGTATTTGTTAAATTTTGCTAATATTGTATTTTACCATATTGTATTTATTGACAGCTTGAGGGCTCTTATTTTTCAGGATCCTTGTGGCAATGCGAGGGGTGGATTAAGTAAATACCTAATATTAGGTGTTATTCTAAAAGAAACCCAACAACGCCACTTTGGGAATCAATGGTAATTCAACTTATAACAGTAAGGGACACAGGGTCGATATACTTGAGGCAGGAGACGTGGTTCCACTTAAAACAATCAATTTTATTATAGTTACAGTACTGATAAAATGTTTGTTTGGAAATACAACCAATAAAACACTTTTCTGCCAGGGAAACAAAAAGGACAGGAAGTGTCTGCCCAGTGCTGAGGCTTACCAGCTGGGGGATGGGTCAATGGGGCGAGAGGGATCCCCAGGAAGATCACCCCGATCACACGTGAATAAAACCCACGCACACATACACACGATGGTGACCAGGGGGGACACACAGCACACAGAGAGGGGGGGAGACCACCACCCGGGACACCAGCACCACCACCTTCGGCTCTGAGCGACTGCAGAGACAGGAAGAAACAGTATTAAGGGGGGGTTTACACTCAACCAAGAAGAAAATAACCCAGGTTAAACACAAAAATAACAACCGATGTTATTTAACAGAAGTGTTTCCTATAAGGCGGCGCCGCCACAGCTCCCAGTGAAGCGGTTCTGCTGAGTTTTGTACATGTCTTTTATTGTGGTTTTATTGTCTATCTTATTTAATGACTGTACAGCACTTTGGTCAACTCTGTTGTTTTTAAATGTGCTTATAAATAAAGTTGAGCTAAAGGTGGTGATGGATAGATGATGAGTCTCATTCCCCTGTAGTGAGTGAGGCTAAGCAACCAACAATCTTTTGTCAAAATGTAGTGTACAGAAGAATTGAAATTTTTATCTTGCATTCACACTTTGACAGAAAAAAATGACTGGCATTTATTTGCTGTAAAAAAAAAACATTACAAAATAAGTAGCGCAATTATTCGTCAAAATGACATGACATACACAGAGTGGTAGGAATACCAGGGTGGTCTGTCGGAGTCTGTTCTCAGGTGAGCTGCCCCTTTGTGTCTCATGACATACTCTATCCAGAGGAGGGCAGTATCAGGACGCTTCATTGGTGAGTGTAGCATCATCTGTGCAGCATAAAGAGCCTCTGCATGTTCATGAGCGGTCAATCAGGACTTCCCGTATAGCCTTCTGAAATATTTTCCAATCCACTTCAAAAATACCCATAACATTTAATACACCCTTTACCCTCAATCTGGAGGGACTGTCAGCTTGATCCAACAAAGTGGGAATATCTACCATTGGAACTCCATGATAAATAACCTCATATGCTTGATTTGATCCTATGAGTAGTTGAATTTTTTAATATCCTATAGGAAATCATTCTGTGCCATCCAAATGACCAATAAAGTGTTGTTTACCTGAGTGGTTGGTCTGTCACCTTTTTAAAAAATTACTTAAAATCATCTTTAAAGATGCAATCTAAAAAAACAAACAGTAGAGCAGAAGAAAAACAGGCAGTGGGCCAGAAAACAGTGAACGATACAGTTGCATGACCAAAACGCAGAGCTGCAATGACGTTCCTTTCACCTGCATCTCTATTTGTGTGCTAAAAATCAGTCTGACTGCCCTCACAAGAATGCAGCACATGGAGCTTATAGTTAAAATGCTCTTTGGTGCCAAGAGCTCTGCGTGCATTTTGTGTCGAGACCCAATCTCTCGAAGCAGAAATCCTTCTACAACCATAACTGTTCCCTCCGCACAAAAGAATATTCATGAGCTTCCAAAAACACAAAATTCCTTGTGGATAAAGGCCTTGGACCTTAATCTTTCAAAAATGGACATTTGGTAACACTACCTTGCAAAAGCTAGAAACAAATGTTCCCCTTTGAGTACTCAACGGCTTCTCTCAGGAAAATTCACTTTCCTGCCTCTCATGTAAACAAAGACTTTCACTAATACTTAAAAAAAAACACACAAAAAAAAAATTAAGCTGACAAGTGAGACTATAAAATACTGCTGCTGCAAGAGATTAGTCCTCATAGTCCAGTGAGCTGCTCTTATTTCAAAAAGTAATAATATGATATAAATAATAATTAATGGTTTTACATAATTATTGACTTCATATCTTTGCCTTTTATACAGTCAGTGCACCATATTCTATAGAAATGCAGTTGGGGCTTGTGTGTTAGAATTACTGATATCTTAAAATGGAAGGATGAAAACAAAATATAGAACTTTGTTTCTGTTTATTTAAGACAAGATATCCCTTTATTAGTCCCACAGTGGGGAAATTCACAAATTCACATATTTATGCCGCCAATTTTGTGTTCCTTAAATATCGCCCAGTAATAATGGATTTTAAATACACCACATGCTAAAATAACTGATAAACACTTTATTATTGCCATGAGACATATTACTATGTGTGACATGTGTTTGTACAGAATCTCACTAAACACTCAATATAGACGTTCGTGCTATTTAATGGTAGTAGTTCAATGTAAATGAAGGAATCTAAATAACATTAATATATATATACCTTAATATATCTTATATATATATATATCTTATATTTATATCTTAATATATCTTAAAAACACAGGTACTTGTATATAATTGTCTTATTTCAAATTTTAAAAAAACATAATTTTCATATTGTATTTTTAAATATATATGTATTACTTATACATTTTCTTTCCACATAATGCACATAATGCTCATATGTGTGGATCTGACTTTGAAAAATGATGAAGTTAATCTTTAAATGGTTTTAAAATGTACTTTTCAGTTTTTAAGCATGACAGTGGTTTTGCTCCCGATTACCCATTCCAATTCATTGTAAATTTCTTTAAAGCTCACCATTTGCTTTTTCAGTATTGTTAAATGTTTCCTTATGATATTAATAATAATATTCCACAAATGTACAAAAGAAAGCTGAATGTAGCTGAAACACTGGTTTTAAACATCAGGTATAATATTTGTTTCCATTTGTTCCCATGTCTTAATACGCATAGACATTAGGTATTAGGAGCACTCCTCCTGTCATTGCTCTTTAATAAGTATTGAACACAGAATAAGTCTCTGAACTGGGACAAATAAAGAATTAACACTTTTTTTTAATTTCTAGTATTTTATTAAAACAGGGCTGGTTATAAAAAAAAAAGGTAAAAACATCCATTTATTTCATTTTATGGATACTTACTATACAATGATCAAAAAAATGAATATAACATAGTGTAAAATGCTGCATCAAGAGATTGTTGACCAGGTGTTTTATTAATCGTTTTAAAAATGCTGAAAATCCATCTTAATATTGATTATATATTTTTGTAAATCTAATGTACAAAATGTATGTCTCTGTAATAATTAGTCACGCTTGACTTTACGTTTACACATTATAGTGTATAAGCAGCGGATCAAAATGAAAATGGTTGAAAGCAGGAGCAGCACAGCTCCAGCCAGGAACAAAAACACATCCACAGAGTGGTAGGAATACCAGGGCAGTTTGTAAGAGTCTGTCCTCAGGTGAGCTGCACCTTTGTGCCTCATCACAAACTCGATCCAGAAGAGGGCAGTATCCAGTGGCTTCATCGGCTGATCTCTGTGCAGCCGGGAGAGTCTCTGCATGTTCATCTTGTAGGAGGGCTCGCTCAGAACTTCCTGTATGGCCTTCAGGAAGTTGTCATCCTTGTCCACTGTATTAACAGTCAGCATCTTAGCTGCTCCTCTCTCTTTCAGACGCAGCAGGTTGTCATATTGGTCAAAAAACAAGGGTAGACCCACAACTGGGACTCCGTGATAAATAGCCTCTTGAACACCATTTGTCCCTCCGTGAGCCACAAATAGCTTCATCTTTGGATGTCCTAAGAGATCGTTCTGTGGCATCCAGTCCACTATTAAAGTGTTGTTGCCCAGAGTGGCTGGTCTTTCACCTTTGTGCCTCCAAATGACTTTCTGAGGTAATTTAGAAAAAGCTGCAGCGATCTCATTTGTAATGTCTGCTGAAAGATTACTCACAAAAGTCCCCAGAGACATGATGATGACTCCATGCTCTCCAGAACTCTGCACAAACTCCTCCAGGTGTTCAGGTAAAGGTTTGGCAGGTTTACACTGGAAGCCTCCGATATAGACAGCGTTTGGCATAGTGGGACGAGGGAACTCAAACACAAAGTCCACTCTCATGAGCCAAATGTCTGCATCCAGCACTAACTGCTTAAAATCTTTACCGGGCCCAAGATATTTGTCACATATTTTCTGGTATACTAGCTCACACATCAGGTGATTTTGTGTTTGGCTTACTATATACATAACCATGTTTTTAACTCTCTGAAAAAATGTCATCTTATCAGTGTTGCCAGATCCTGTTATAGGAATGTATGATATTGGTGAAGGAGCAATAGCAATATGACTCTCTATGGCGAGTAGCCAGCGGACATTATAAACCAAAGGAAGATTCAAATACTTGGCCAAAATGATTCCACCACCCCAGCAGGGGTCGGTGAGAACCAGGTCAAACTTGCTGTCATTCAAGGTTCTCATCAAGACTTGGTCGCCTAGCATCGCCGACACAAATTCACCAATGACTATGTGAGCATCAACAAATGCGCCAAACATTCCTATAGTCAGGTGGAGAAAACTTGTCAAGGGAAGAGCCCCCCTATCAAATTCAATAACCTTAGACAGGAGTTCTGTAATGTACTTCTGATCTAAGCTCCTCTCCACTTCCACTGTGTAGATATTGTAATAAGAGGACTTTTCCTTTATATACCAGCTTTTACTGGAACGCACAATAGTTAAATTGTGTCCTCTCTCGTGCAAAGCTTGAAGTAGGATATCCATGTTTATCCAATGGCTGCCTTCAGTGGGAAAGACCAGGATGTTGCCACCTTGACAGGCTCTGGGAATGAGGACGAGCAGCAGCAAAGCGCTGCAGCAATAGATCGGCTTCATCTGAAATGAAAACAATGGGAAATCAATTGTGGGAAAAAAAGTAATGTGATCATCTCAAATAACTTACTGCATTCACTCCACTCATCCCCGTGTCTCCAGCCACCATCCCTACATCATTTTGCTAGCCTCATTCACTTACTTGTCTTCTTGCTTGGTCTACCTGCACAGCCAGCCTCAAGATTTCTGTCCAGTAATGGCTCATGGATTACTTACAGAAGAAAGGTTTCTTATCCCTCCTCCAAATTAGACGACAATGCTTATTTTGTAGTCTAGACAAGACTTTAACATGGGATTACTAATGATCTACTCAATATAAGTACTTATAGTCTAAGAAGTACCAAGTCCATCAGTAAGTGTCTTGAACTACTTATGAAAGTTTTTTTTTTAATCGCGCATTAAAATTAAGCAAAAGGGCTTAATTTTATTATTCAGAACAGACTTTGACATGGAATTACTTTAAAATGACACTGTAAAAGTACATCACAGTATTTGTGCATGTAACCTCAGAAATACTATGTCACAAATATTAGTTTCATGAACTTACGGAAGAAATATTTTATCCCACATCAAAAAGTTAGACAAAAAAGGGTTATCCCTGTTCTCTAGAAGGGACTTTGAGATGGAATTACTTAGAAACTACACAGTAAATGTAGGTAATAGTATTTCTGCAGGTAGTCTAAGAGTATCTAAGTCCAAAAATATTAGTTTCATTGACTACTCTGGTTTTATCCCACATCAGAGAGGAAAAGATTTATTGTTTTTTTTTCTACAAGGGATTTTGACACAAAATAAGCGACATTGTTTTTGAGCATTTAGTGTGATTTTTCTATTATGACACATTTAAAATGCTTTAAACTTGCTGTGAATGGAATCCAATTAATCTTATTTCCTCATACAGTGTGTAGGCTACCTGGTATAAACTTTAACACCTTATTTTGAAAACCGGATGTGGTGACGTAGTCCTCGCGCAAGCTTCCCTAAGTCTGACGCAATTAGTGGTGGTTCGTTTTATGGACTCGGGTTACTCTGAGTCACTCACTAAAGTGATCCGGTTCACTTGAGTCACTTGAGTCAGTGTTGTTGCCCCCCGAAAAACAAAAAACAAAATCACTGTCGCTGTGGATTCCCCCATGCTCCTTAAGTGGTACAGTCCTAAAGTAGCCTATAAGCGTTTTTGTCTGTTGTCTAACAATTATAATAATAATATAACTATAATTTGTTGTTGTTTTGCTTACAATAAAATATGCTGCATTACTAGTCGATACCACTACTACTGATAATAATAATAATGATAATAATAATAATAATAATAATAATAATCATCATCATCATCATCATAGCATGTGCATAAAATATATCAGTCACATAACTAACACCAGTGTGTTTAACCTCTTGTTTATTGCAATATTTAACTTATTACTTAGATCTGAGTCCGCGGTGTTTCCGGTGAGTCCGCTGTCTTTCCGTGAGTCCGCTGACTCGCCTTGTGTACTTAGCAGCAGCCAGAGGACTCACAGGATCCGGGTTGACGGAGACCTCGGACTCGTGATTCCTGATTCAGTGCGAAGTGCGAATCATTAAACCCGGGTGATTCAGGAACCGACCAGCCCTGGACGCAATTTGATATATTTGTGTACAATTAAGATTTCACTTCTGGTTTGACTTCCGCAGAGCAGTAAAGCACTTTGTCTTAATAATAAATCGACATTCCGCCTGTGAGCTTAGTGCATTTACCGTAAACATCAGAATACGGTTCCTCTTCTGCTCATTGGGAGGCTGGTTTGAAGACTCAAACACTCTAATGACGGCTGGTTTAAACACAGTAGTGTATTTAAATCTGTATTTAAAGCTCTTTTATAGTATGTAAAACTATTTCTTTACTTAAATACTAGTGTCGCTCACTTTTTTGTTTTTGCTGACTGAGAAGCAAAGTCAGCGTCTAAATTCCATTAAGATAATAATATAGTGCACAAGCAAATTCTTAACCAAAAGCGTTTCTACTTACTGTAAAATGTAGCTGTAAATCTCCGGTCCACACAAGCAGCGTCAGATCGTTTGCTAACTTCTCCTTACAGAATCAGGTTGTTTAAGTTAAGGACACAGAGTCAGACTTGAGTCCTGAAGGGAGGAGAAGTTCAGGAAGGTGGTGAATAACAGGCAAACAATCTTTGCGTAAACACCAGCAATAAGGAAGTTAATGATTAACGGATTTGCAGATGTGGGTAGTAACGAGTTACATTTACTCCGTTACATTTACTTGAGTAACTTTTTGAGAAAAAAAAAGTACTTCTCTCCAATGCTAAAACTGCAGAGGATGAACACCCCTGGCCTCATATACAAAGCATGTTTCGCTTACACACAGTGCAAAAGAACAGCTATATGATGCGGTGTCTTCTGTGTCTGCCAAAACAAATTTACATTTCAGCATTCAAAAATTTAACGTCTAACCTGAGGAAACATTTCGCAGTAAATTCCTTTTTTTTTGCTGTGGTTACAGAATCCCAGTCTGAAAAAGGAGTCTTTCATATACAGTACCAGTCAATAGTGTGGACATATCTTCCCATCCACTTGAATGGGAAACTGTGTAAATAATTTTTGACTGGTACTGTAAACCCTTTAAGTTTTTGTAAACATTTCGTTAAATGGTGCCATAAGCTAAGCAGACCACAATACATTTTCTATGGAAGAATGAATTAGCGTTAGCTACCAACTATCGCAAATTATCAATGGTCAAGATGGTTTCGGTGACATTTTTTATTTTATTATTTGGAAATACCAGAATTTGCACGTTATTATATATTTTTGTCTGTCTGATTACATCATTTCTAAAAAAAATAAATCAGACATTACGATCAAACAGTCACTCAGTACTTGAGTAGTCTTTTCACCAAATACTTTTTTACTCTCACTTGAGTGATTTTTTTGGATGACTACTTTTTAATTCTACTTGAGTAATTTTATTTTGAAGTAACGCTACTCTTACTTGAGTACAATTTTTGGCTACTCTACCCTCCTCTGCAGATTTGTACCTTCGCATTTAGAAGCAATGTATTGACAAACAAGTGCATGCCATGTGTTTTTTTTTTGTTTTTTTCATTACAATTTATGTCCATTTATTTAACGATAATATGAACTACTCTTTCATAACATTAAACAACCCTCATTTGATCAGCCAAACAAAAATACTGCACTCAAAATTTTGTGTGCCTTTTTGTTAAGTGTTACCCAAAACACATGATCATACGATAATAAGAACATCAGGTTTTTGTTAAGTCTATAAAGATTTTTTTAAAAAAAACTGCTTTAATATTAAAAGAATCAACCATAAGTGAAAAGGTCAGATTTTAGAAAGGAAAAAATTATTTAAAAAAATAAATGAAAGGAAAAAAATAACATGAAATATTCATAAGTGATTGTTATTTTTCAACAAAAGCTGATATTGACTGCCCCCCCATCCCATACAATATCTCAATATGCTGTCACCATGGAAGCACACACACTCTCATGTGCAGAGAGATTGGGAGGATCTAGAGATACAAAACGTAGCATCACATGTGGCTGTGGACAGATAACCTTGAAACTTTCATGAAAATGTGTAGCAGAATCCCCATTCCATTCCTCGATGCTGCTGTGGAGAGGCAGTGAGGTGGCTGCATGGAGGGGAGTGTCTATGATTAGTGACCATGGAAATGCTATATGGAAGATGGGGAGCGGGGGGGGTGGGGCTCTGAAGAAGGAGGAGGTGGAGGGGATGAGAATGCATCGCCCGAGCACAATTGGAGGCAGCCGGGAGTGAAGCAGCATCTGTATGAGGCGAGAAAAGGAACCTTCATGGAATGGAGGAGCGCTAGAGCAGCACTGTCGCTGTCGTCAAGACTCCCACCGCCTCCGCTGCCACCACCACCGCCGCCACTCTGGATTGTGTGTTAATGGAAGAGACTCAGAGGAGGTATGTGCACAAGATGTACATGCTTACTGTGTGGAATGTAATTATTACCTTGGAGAGGGTCAGGTTTGCACGGTGAGGGGAGGGGAGAGGGGGGGGGGGGGGGGGGGGGCTTCCTTGGATTGTGGAGGATGCTGGTTTCAAAGTGTGTGATTACTGCAGTTTGTTATTTAGTATGAATAACAACATTTTTTTTAAGCTTTTCTCAGACTATTACCTGAAACCCATTACTGATTACATGTAGGTTCAACAGAGGAAATAGACTAACTTGGGAATTGAACCCTTAATCCAAATAAAGATTAAAGCCATGCTCTAATAGCTCAGATGTTTGCCCAGCATACACAAAGGCTATACTGGTTCTTGATATTTGTTTTGCAGCTCTATCATGCCAGAGGGACCAGCTTTGTGGATCCAGTGCCACCTCTGATATGATGCTGAGAGCAGGAGGGGCAGCCACTTCACTCGCGCTGCTGCTGCCATTGCTGTGCTGCTGCCACCTGTGCCTCTCACTGCGTAAGTTTCCTAAAGGCTGGGAATGCCTTATTAAATGTCCCTCAGTATGATTGCATAGTTGAAGGTAAGCTGGACTCTAGTGGATAGGCCTATATAGAGACAGAAAGAAGAAGCAGAAATTAGCAAATGATCTGTGAGGAGTGATATGAGCTTACCAAGCTGGCGTCAGACAGATTGTATTGGTGTCAGTGTGACGACTTAACGTGTCATGTCACATTTTACTGTTTGATTTTTTGGCAATGAATGTTTAGAGCTGCATGCAAAACATGATAACTGAGCTCAGAATATTGTACAAAAAAGTAAGTAAACTGTACAGCTATTGAACAAAAAGCACATTTCTAATGGCTAATGACTGAGAGAGCAAACACAATTTTAATGTAAAATCTACAATAACCAAAAATGTAAAACGAGAGAAAAGTTGGAACTCATTCTCTGATTTGTAGAGATTAATATGAGTTTCCCTTGCTACATAATTCAGTATCACTAATGCAGAAATCCAGGAAAGCAGTGGGCTAATTCTGTGGCGTTCAGGCCAGGTCAGATGGATGGAAAATATGGGAATGATTCCTTTCATGTTACTGGACAGCTCAAAGCATTTTTGTGACAGTAAAGTTGTTCATGTGTTAAATATAAAGTGCGTGAACCACATAAAACCATATTACTTAAATACGGGCTTGGTTTAATTGAATGAGGCGTTTTTAGCCCCATTCAGCTCATGTTTGCTTGGTTTTCAGGCTCTTTCCTATTATAAATTACAAATCAGATTTGTTCGAGCTTTCAGAAAAATCAGAATTTTCCCTTTTGTATTCCTGACTTGGATATTGACGTGAACATGTGCCTGTTCACCCTGCTGCTATCTGACAAGCGATACACAAATACCATTGCTAGACCACTAAACTAAAGAGCTGTGTCAGGCTGTGAGACTCAATTCATCCTCTGTGCTCCACAATGAAAAAAAAAAAAATTTTATGTTTCATTTGTAGCTTAAACGAACGACAGTTTGTTTTCAGTGGTGCGCCTCTGTTTTGTTGTCAAATGGTCCTCAGAACAGGGACAACAACAGCAAAGCACAGCAAAAGTAACAAGGCAACTGATAGCTGTCCTTTACGTCATATATATACTGAGGTGACTCAAGCGTTGACGGGTGCACAGGTGACTGGCGGAGGTGATGAGATGAAGCAATAGTGACAGCTTGTGGGCAGGTGAGGAATGATAGGAGAGTGTTGTACAGTGTGTGTTAACAACATGCACCCTAGCAGGAGAGGATGGAAGAGAGAAACCATGGTTACCACGTGTATTCATTGGTGTACATTTACATATCTACTCCGCAGTCTACTTAATATGCATGCGTACAGCATGTATGCATAATTGTATATATCTAGATATGTTTGCATATGTATGAACGTTATGTGTTTTGGGCCTTTTATTATTCATTTTATCACTTCTTTTTTTTGCCTGTCAGTCATTGATGTTTTGCATATTTGGCTGATTATAGCAACAGGTCATCTTAGATTTATTTGACCATCCATCCGTACAGCAGCATGCCCTATATATATATATATATATCCTATGTATATATCCTATGTATCATTTATATTGATTTTTGTCATGCTTCCCACTGCAGGTAGAAGGAGACATTGACTTATGTCTCCTTTAAAATGCAGGAATGATTTAACATTAAATATTAATTTTACCATGAGGTAATTGAGAATTCTTTTTACCTCATAGCACATACATTATTTTTATTTATTAGCATACTCCTGACTCTACACGTTACATTTATCATGCACAATCCCTTATCATAGACTCTATACTTGCTGGTGATAGCGGGGGAGAGGCTGAGGTAATGAATGCTTATCAGACAGTCATTGATTGAGGCTGTTGCAGCCTTGTCTTTATTGATCCGCACACACTGAGAGGGTGACACCATACGTTTTGTGGAAGATTTCTAGTCTCCATTCTACACCCATAAATTGAGTTTATAACCGTGTTGGCGCACGATTCAAAAGGCAGGATTAAAGAAATGGTATGTGTTTGAAAATGTAATCAATATTTTCTATACAAGTGGAGCCCTGCTTCAGCAAAAGAAAAGAAGAAAAAAAAGCACATTTTGAATGTGATAAAAATGGTGTCACCACCATATAAAACGAGACAGAAGAAAAGCAGTTTCTGATCATTTTATTTTACAGATCTTTTCTGAACACAATGCAGGCTCAAACCGGATTAGGCAGAAAAAGCAGTCAAGCACTAAATGTGAGTTGGCAGCATATCATTTTTGTAGGCTTTCTTTCTACTTTTTTCATTGGCATTTTAAGTGTCTGCGAACCAATTAATAACAATTTCTAGTCTTGAATGGTCAAGGCTATATGAAAATTGGCACATTGCTAATGAATATTTACACAATTTAACCTGTTGCTTTTGGCCTTTTTGACACATCAACACACTCAACTGTCCCATTTAAAGTGTCCTATAATTGGCCTATTATTAAATCTATAAATATTCTCCCCATTGATAAGCAGTGGTTTAGTCATGATGCCCGTTGTAGAGATTGCCTGCATTATTTAGAATCACCGATGCATATGAGTCATACTAAACAGACTTATCAGTTTCTTACTGTGGTGAATGAAGGAAGCACATGCAGTAAATAGGAGAGCAAACCTCTGCATTGCTTTATCCAATCACATTTAATGCAGCTGTACTCTGAGATAACAAGTGAGTCAGTTCTTCCTAGGACTAGGTGATTCAATCCCTTCATAGTTACAGTATTCTGATGGCACCTGGGCTTGTGGGTGGGAGATGGGGGAGCCGGTGGGTGGGAGATGGGGGAGCCGGTGGGTGGGTGTGGCGGTCGGGAGTGGGGGCCTGGTTGGAGCTGGTTGCATCCTCTGGATGCGTTGGTCCGGGATGAGGTCTTCAGGAGGTGTCGAACCTTCACCGAGTGTTTCAGCCTTTATCGTCAACGCTCTCTGGTTGGCAGGCCGGCAGCGGTGGCCAGGTCACTGCCCCTCTTATCCTGGTCTGCAGGCTGTACCATATAGTAAACATAAGACTTGAAATCTGTGTACTGTTAGCTGGACAATGTAGAGCACTATGAGAAAACAGCACCATGTAGAAGTATGTTGGCTCTAATAAATATGCAAAACATACAAACCTAAAACTTTATACTTTAAACACACTGCTACATTGAATATTACCCATTTTTTGATAATGGCTCTGTTACCGAAACTTAACAGAATGAAGTTCATGCTATCTGTATTGCTAATGGATAGCAGACAGATGTCAAATCTAGTCATTTTGACATTGATTTTCAGACTTTCATACATTTTGTGTCTTGACATCATGGTATATTCAGCGTGTGCCTGGGGTAAAGCTTTGGTTCCCTTATTACCTGAAATCAGAGCCTTAACTCAGAGGTCACATCCAGAAACTCTAGACAAATGTACTGAGGTCAGAGAGGTGGATGCAGTGCTATTTCAAAGCAAAGCAAGTAACAGGACATTTATGCAACATTAAGTCTACATGGGAATTCCTTAATGCACTAAAGGCCTTGCTGTCTTTACTGAATAATCAAGAACTTAGAATAAACTTTAATTTCCCCCACCTGAGTTGCCTTGGTGGAGGTTTGTTCTGTCTAGTTTTACCATTTAATTAATGTTCTTGTCTTTTCACTCGTTTCAGGGGTTCCAAAACTCTCCCCCTATGCAAAAGCAGAGGATCGGCTGCTCAAATACCTCTTTGGAAACTACCAGAAATGGGTTCGGCCATTGGAACACCTAAACCAGACCATCCTTGTGAAATTTGGACTGGCCATCTCCCAGCTGGTTGATGTGGTGAGCATAGAAAAGTGCTGGTTATTGATAGTGTATGAATGTGAGGTGATAACTATCGTAAATGAACATAGTAGGGCTGAAAGACAGAATATTATTTAAAAAAATGCTCTTTATAAATGTTTCAACTCTGCTCCTTTTTAAATATCATTTTTAACACTGCTGTTTAACCGATCTAGGACGAGAAAAATCAGCTGATGACAACCAATGTGTGGATGAAACAGGCAAGTAGAGCTACGCAACATTACCTTTTTTTACAAGCTGTAATGGTATGACTGTGAAAATGCTCTAAAACAACCTCGGACTTACCGTACCCGGCATTTAGAGACAACCAGTCAGCCTCTGCCCACCGCTTTTTAATCTGATCTGGTGCCATTTCATTAACAGTCCTCATCTATATGAGTCCTTTCGGCCCTGTGCCCAAGCACGCACCTTTCTCCACAAGCCGCCTCCTCCCAGCTCCTGCTCCTGTCTGCCTTATTCATAGTGTTAGGTGTCCTGTCTGTCATGCATCTTATGAATTATTCACACAGGCCCGGCTCTGCTGTTCAGGTCAGTCGCCTTCTTTCACAATGATGGATTGTATCATGCAAAAAGAGGGCAGGAAGGGTCGTGGTCCCAGTAGGGATGTCCGTCTGTCATTAAATTCATTTGCAAAGTGGAAAGAATGTCAAATCACGTCAGATGATAATTGTATCCTGTCTCTTTTGGTCTGGCGATCACCCTTGGGATTAAAGAAACGAGTACTGATTATTCTGTCATGAATTACTCAGCATGTACAGCATGGTCAAGCCATTCAAATAGACTTCAAGCAGTCTAACGGTGAATTTTGCTCAGTTTGTGCCTTTGTTTGCCTACCAGCACTTCTAAAGTTTATTAGTTAAAACACACTATATTGTTTAATTTGGCATATAATCCACCATAAAACAGCAAAATTTGTTGTTTTTACATTGTGTGTGTTTTTTTTTGCATGGATAAAGCAGATGAGATATAACATGTTCATTAGTGAGCTTTAGAGGAGCTGGTTTGGAAGATTTGGTCACCAAAGAGCCTCCGTAGATGTTTGCCCCTGTCTTTACGCTAAGCTACGTCTTAATGTACAGACATGAGTGTTATCAACAATCTTGCATCTTCTATTTTCCCAAAATGTCAAACATTTTCCTTTAAATGTAGATTTTTTTCTGTGAGTTTTTACTATATTTATTTTTCCCTCTATGTAGGAGTGGATTGACATGAAACTCAGATGGAACCCTGATGACTTCCTGGGCATCACAATTATTAGAGTCCCATCTGACAGGATCTGGCTTCCTGACATTGTACTGTACGATAAGTATGTGTCATTTTTTTTGGGACTTAATAGGATCATCATGACCATCCTGATATGCTGACAGGACTGTAGCTTAAGGATTTCAAAGGACCGACACATAAAAACATGTATTTAAATTTGTGTTGTGTTTGTGAAGTATTACTCAATACGATACAACCAGGTTAGCTTCAAAATAGACATGCAGCTCTGCATGAAATACAAGTTAATGACTGTAATGTAAGCGAGTCCAGCTATCATGTACTATTTGAATGAATGAGTGTATCTCTTTCAACAGTTCAGATGGGCGTTTTGAGGGTACTATCACTAAGGCTGTTGTTAAGTATGATGGAACCATATCATGGACACCACCAGCCAATTACAAGTCAGCCTGCACCATTGACGTCACCTTCTTCCCCTTTGACCTCCAGAACTGTTCAATGAAGTTTGGCTCCTGGACATATGACGGCTCCCAGGTGAGTCTCTCCTCCACAGTGCATACATAAAACATGAGTCAGTCATGACCGCAAAATGAGATTTCACTCTGCATTTAACAGGTGGACATAATACTGGAGGACTTCCATGTGGACAAGCAGGACTATTTTGACAACGGTGAATGGGAGATAGTGAAGGCCACAGGCAGCCGTGGTCTGAGGACAGACGGAAGCTCTTCCTATCCCACCATCAGCTACTTCTTCATCATCCGCAGGCTGCCTCTCTTCTACACCCTCTTCCTCATCATCCCCTGCATTGGCCTGTCCTTCCTCACGGTCCTCGTCTTCTATCTGCCATCCAACTGCGGCGAGAAGATCTCTCTCTGCACCTCGGTCCTGGTGTCGCTCACAGTTTTCCTCCTGGTCATCGAGGAGATCATCCCCTCCTCTTCTAAGACCATCCCTCTCATCGGGGAGTACCTGGTCTTCACCATGATGTTCGTGACGCTCTCCATCGTCATCACCGTCTTTGCCATCAACATCCACCATCGTTCCTCCTCTACACATCATGACATGGCACCCTGGGTGAGAAGGATTTTCTTGCATTGGCTGCCTAAGCTGCTGTGCATGCGCAGCCACGTGGACCGTTACGCCACATCTGGAGTGGCCGGAGCAGGAGGACTGGGTATGATGAAGGACTCAGCACCTGAGCTGACACCTCTCGTCTACACACAACGTAACCTGCAAGCAGCTTTGGATTCTATTCGCTACATAACCATGCATGTGGTTAAAGAAAATGAGGTCAGAGAGGTGAGTATGTTGGATATTGTGTATTTGTCATAAATTGATGAATCAGTCCCTCCATGATATTGTTGCCGCCTAAAATTCCTGATTTTGCGTTGCAATGCATGTTGTGATATTTTCAGGCATTTTATTTTATATGTGTGTATATATATATATATATATATATATATATATATTCTTTTTTTTTCATTTATTTTTTTTCAAAATTCCCCCAGTCCACAGTAGCCAATGCTTTACAAGATTTTTTTTCTTATTTGCTGTGAGTGTTTTCTCTCTCTCTCATACACACACACACACACACACACACACACACACACACACACACACACACACACACACACACACACACACACACACACACACACAAACATCCCTGAACTTTGATTTCATCACCTATCCAGTTGTTTTTTCAAATAAAGCTCTCACTCTTTAATGTTTAACCACCTTATCTTTTTATCCCTGAACTATTTTCCTTATCACACACACACACGGCCCACGACAATCACTTGATTGATACTACACTGACGTTAATGATCACTAACCAGGCCCATTTGATCTGACTCCTGTTGATTCTTTCAGCACTTGCAACAGATCTGGAAGCATCAGCTTCTGTTATGTTACGTTATGATTTGTTTATCTGTCCACACGTTTCAGCCGTTCTCCAGGTGTGTTTTGCAGTATGAAAGTGTTCGTCAGTGGATGACATTTGTTTGTGTTCCACCACAACGTAACATTGCAGTGCAATACAATTTACCCCTCACGTAGAACATCAGGGAATTCCCTTGCACGGTCTTTAGCCGTATTTTTTGTTGGTAAATGTGAGACATTCATGTCTACATCATCCCGACTAGAGACAAGAAAGTGACTTTGGTGATGTGCAAGTATGACTCAAAGTGTGAGACTGTCATGATTGGTGAAACTCACGGCAAACTGGAGTATGGTGAAAGGACTAAAGTTGCAAATAAGTTGCGGTGGTTGGACAAAATTGCAAGGTCGTGTAGAAATCGCAGGGATTGGTTGAATTTGCGCTAATTGTTGCGATCGCGAAATCCTGGAGGGACTGATTGATAATCATTCTCCCACATCCTTTTCCTGAAATATAACAAAGGCTGCAATAAACTGCGCAAGATGAAATATTGCATGTTGCCAACTCAGCACATAGATGATGAAAATCTGGATTATTCAAGTGCGCCTTTTTTTTTTGTTTCAGGTGGTACAAAACTGGAAGTTTGTAGCCCAGGTTCTGGATCGAATGTTTCTGTGGGCGTTCCTCCTGGTGTCGATCCTGGGCTCTGCTCTCCTCTTCATCCCGGTTATTTACAAGTGGGCCAGCATCATCGTCCCCATCCACGAAAGTACTCTCTGAGAACAGCACTTCAGCTAACCACAAATGAAGGCAAAGCACATGAATCATCGTTATGGTTCTTATTTTAGATTCGACTGACTCAGATACAGAGATTTCCACTCACATACGGGCCTGCTCTGATAAAGATCTTTAAATTGTAAGCTGTGCCAGAGATCAAGCTGCAGATTCTGGAGTATATCTGACAGAGACATGTGTTTTTTGTTTTATAAAATATTTTGTATTCTGTATTTCTGAGTTTAAAGATAAATTAAATGTACTACATGTGAGTAGAAAATGGATTTTTGCCCTGATATCGCATGTCAACAAATGCCAATATATTAATTTCACCTATTATACTTGTTGGCATCATAGAGTGGAGATTTATTATTGGTCCAATAGAGGTTTATGGACATAGAATCTCACTTAACAGCCCTTATCTATACAGGTTACAGGACACAGTGACGAACACAAAGTCAGTGCAATTATTTCAGTACGAATTTATGGGCAGAATGGCAGCCTGCCATTCAGATCAACACATTCATACATAGGTAGGCAGGAGAAGACCTTCGGTCTCATTTTCCATTACTCTAGTCTCTGCCTGCCAATCTTGAAGCATTTGGAAAGATTGCGACTTAATATGTGAGGCATAACTCAAATAAAGTGATGGTTCAACTTTGCTTCTCTGTAATCCCATTTTTCCCAAATCACCCTTACATATCACGGCATGTGCATCAACCTGAACAGTTCTTAATATTATATCTGGAGAATAGACCTGCAGGTAAATATGTGAAATGTGATAAAGAGCAAGAGGAGAGGAGTGCGAAAATAAACATATAATAAAAGCCCCAGTCTGTAACCAGAGTGCACGCTGGTCAGACACTCCTTTTTGGAGACACACCTTGTTTATTAGTTTCTCTCTTTATTTTCTTATTTTTTTTGCCAGGCCTTGAATTTCTAAGGCGCTACCTGTTTTTAGCCTGAGGACAAATCCTGCATTCTTTATGAGGCCTGTAAGACGATCCTTGGTAACGGATTAGTACTGCGGTACCAACAACAAACTTCAGAAGAGAAGAGAGCCCGTATAACAGCTACAAATTTGTCTTATTATTTGATAGATCTGCATGCAGGCGCCTCGGATGATGTCACGGAGAGAAATGTAACAAAGGGCCCCATTACTCAGGAAAACTTTCCGGGCTCCAGCCGCCTCAGTTGAGCCTGTGCTGCCGCTGAATGTCCATGTCTTCATATTACAGGCAGAGAAAGCAACAAAGGCACCACCAGCATGGACATGTTGGTGACTGTTTTTATGAAGTATCTTAACATTCCAGCTCCAGCAGCTGGACTAAAATCAATGCAGAGACTGTAGATAAAATGTTGAAAGTGTATTTACAACAAAGAAAATGGTGGATAAGAAGAATAAAGGGAGAAGAGAAAAAAAAGAAGTTTTCTCAGGACTTTCATCTGTTTCTTGTCTCAGTAGTCATAATGCTCTTCACTTTTTCCTGTCTTGTCTTCACATGTCTCCTTTTTTTTACAAGAGGTAACAAAAGTTTATGTAGGGAGTAGAAAAGTGGTGGAAAACTTCTGACACCAAAATAAATACTGCATGTCTGTCTGATGAGCTGCTGAATCTGAGGCAAAAATAAATCCTGATTTTATTTTAATGCACATAGCAGCACCCCAAGTTGGTTTATTGAATTTCTTTCTTGCTGATGGTCAGTAAATCTACCCACAAGTTAGATTAGTCTTGAATATAGAATGAGAAAACTCATATGGACTTTGACATCTAACGATATATGAAACCATCAAAGTAAAATGAAGATCCTGGGGATTTGAAAAATCCTCCTCTGAGAAGAGCAGGTGGCGACATGCTGCTTAGAATACATGTATTCGCAGAATTCACACAAGGAGGATCAAATAAGCATTTGTAATACATCTCAGGCCACACCTTCAATTAGGAGGTCACATTGTTATCCAATCCTTAAAAAAATAAGCACAAAGAAAAGATTATCTATAATCCACCTAAGTAGGCTTTCTTGGAAATTCTAGTTATGTGTTTAATACCTTTGTGTTTCTCCCCAACATCTCAACACATGCATGTCCGGAGCTGCTTCATGTAAAACAGGTATGTTAAAGATCAGACTTGTATGGAATTTAAAATCAGTGCATTTGCCTTTGTTAATGGAAAACCTGAATATATAAGATATTTACTTTTTTAAATTATCCTTAGTGATTAATAATGATGTTATTTCTTCTTCACAGGTTAAAGATGCCTCCTCAAGGAAATACATCTTATCTTCTCTTATTATCTATCATGAGTTTGTCATGGATCGTTTGTCACGGAGGCAAGATTTTGCTCGTTCCTTTAGAGGGAAGCCACTGGGTGAACATGGACATCTTAATCAAAGCTCTCCACTCTCGAGGGCACTCTGTTCATGTGGTCCGAACCAACGAAAGCTGGTACATCCCAGACGACTCGCACCACTTCAAGACGATCACAGTCCCCGTCACTGAAGCCTTTAATCATGACTTCATAAGCCCCTACCTGGAAAGAGTCGTTGATATAGAAAGAGGTGAGAGTTCAGTTTTCAGTTTTGCCAGTTTGCAGGTTGAGATGTTTACTGCTATGTTTAACATACATCGGATAATCTGCAAAATGGCTACTAGCATGTTGAAAGATAGGGATTTAATGAATGGTTTAAAGGAGACGAAGTATGATCTGGTGCTTACTGACCCGGGATGGGGAGCAGGAATAATGTTGGCTCATGCTCTTAAAGTTCCCCTGGTCTATAATGTGCGATGGACAACTCGTGGAGAGGGACATTTGGCCATTGCACCCTCTCCTTTATCTTATATCCCAATGACCGGCTCAGGATTGTCAGACAAAATGACTTTATTACAAAGGGTCAAAAATCTCCTTTTCGATGTAATTTGGGAAGCTCAGGATACATTTTTAATCCGACGTCAGTATCAAGCTGTTTGTGATGAGTTCTTTGGCCCAGGAGTCAGATATAGTGAGTTACTACAGGGAGCAGATCTGTGGCTCATGAGGGTGGACTTTGTGTTTGAGTTCCCTCGTCCCACTATGCCAAACGCTGTCTATATCGGAGGCTTCCAGTGTAAACCTGCCGAACCTTTACCTGAACACCTGGAGGAGTTTGTGCAGAGTTCTGGAGAGCATGGAGTCATCATCATGTCTCTGGGGACTTTTGTGAGTAATCTTTCAACAGACATTACAAATGAGATCGCTGCAGCTTTTTCTAAATTACCTCAGAAAGTCATTTGGAGGCACAAAGGTGAAAGACCAGCCACTCTGGGCAACAACACTTTAATAGTGGACTGGATGCCACAGAACGATCTCTTAGGACATCCAAAGATGAAGCTATTTGTGGCTCACGGAGGGACAAATGGTGTTCAAGAGGCTATTTATCACGGAGTCCCAGTTGTGGGTCTACCCTTGTTTTTTGACCAATATGACAACCTGCTGCGTCTGAAAGAGAGAGGAGCAGCTAAGATGCTGACTCTTAATACAGTGGACAAGGATGACAACTTCCTGAAGGCCATACAGGAAGTTCTGAGCGAGCCCTCCTACAAGATGAACATGCAGAGACTCTCCCGGCTGCACAGAGATCAGCCGATGAAGCCACTGGATACTGCCCTCTTCTGGATCGAGTTTGTGATGAGGCACAAAGGTACAGCTCACCTGAGGACAGACTCTTACAAACTGCCCTGGTATTCCTACCACTCTGTGGATGTGTTTTTGTTCCTGGCTGGAGCTGTGCTGCTCCTACTTTCAACCATTTTCATTTTGATCCGCTGCTTATACTCTATAATGTGTAAACGTAAAGTCAAGCGTGACTAATAATTACAGAGATATACATTTTGTACTCTCAATTCACGAAAAAAAATACATCATCAACAATAAGATGGCTTTAAAAAAATGTTTTTTAATGATTAAAACAACACCTGTTCAACTATGTATTCATGCAGCATTCTGACATTTTCTATCTATGCAATGGCATCATTTTGCATTATGTTACATTCATTTGTTTGATCATCGCGTTTTAGTATAATAAGTATCCATCAAATGAAATAAATCGACCTTTTTTATAACCAACACTGTATAAATAAAATACTAGGAATGAAAGAAAAAAGTGGTTATTCTTTAATTGTCCCTGCCCTGGTATTCCTATACACTCTGTGGATGTAGCTCTGTCACTGTTGCAGTGATAACTCTTCTACTTGCTGTGCTTTTTAGATGCATGTGTCTTGAGAGAGGCTTGAAAAGAAAAACAAACAAAAAATATGCACTCATAACCCTGTCCTGCCCTCTCCTGTCCTGATTTGTAGATATTAAATTTAAATCCCTCTCTCTGACATGTCTTTATTATATAATGATAAACATCCCTTTATCTACTGACTATGATGGGGTTGAATATTTCAGCCTTTTAATCTTTTAATCTTGTTTTGTGCTTTCATTTCTTAAACATTTTTATGTATAAGCACTCTGAGATTGTTTTTAACAATGAAAAGCGCTTCTTTGTATAAATAAAATGTATTATTATTATTATTATACCAACAGAAATTTGTAATTTGTAAATTTGCTTGGGTATTTTGTGTGAAAATAACAGCCTGTATTTTGTTCCCTATTAAATTTTAATGGTTCTCTTAATTTAATCAGTAACAAAAACAAAGAGACAGAACAAAAATAACACCCCAAACATACCACCATCGTTTTCTCAGGTGACATAACTAGAGTAAACAACATTTTACATAATCAGTGATTAGTGTGTCCCCCATCAGCTTTGATTCTAGCAGTAATCCTCCTCCTCATGGACTGGCACAACCTCCAGATGATGTCGTCCTGTAAAGTTGTCGGGCTTGATGTCCATCATGCCTCAGATTATTTCTTGTTGTATTTGCTTATATGCAAACCTATTATACATGCAAATGGTCTCTGCTGCTGTCGGAGGCCGTTCAGAGCATATTGCTGAGGCACAGCAGGCGGATATGTTGACCCTGATTCTGGGTCATTACACATGGTTGACCATGGTGTGTGTGGTCTGCCATTGTTCCTCTGGATACATAATGCTGGTTGTATTGTGGAATGGTGCATTCACCACCTTTGTGACTTGTCTGGTGGACTGCCCTGCCTTCAACATGATCATGTTGCCTCAGCTGTGGCATTCTCGTTAATTTAACAAGACAGTGGCCATTTGCAATTAGTTGAATAAAGGCATTTTAGTTATTTCTCTAAAAAAAAGAAAGAAAGTTTCACACTTAAGAGTGGTCACAAAAATCAAGCAAGCGTTTAGAAATACTGATTGGAATTTAAGTGAGAGCTCTGATAAGTCTGCTTTCAATGCAGGCGGCTAATACTGCAGTCATTTATTATAAAACACATATTTCTTCCCTCCATGTCAGAAATCAATAATCACCTAAAGAAGAAGAATGATGATTTTATTCATGATTGCAAGCAATGTGACACCCATAGCCTCTATAGCACCATGTGAAACCCTGTATAGAACCCCAATCAGGTTCTTATCCACACCTACAGACAGCCAACAGAGTAAACGTGCAGAAGAGATGTTAAAACGCTTCCTGTAGATTCTCTGTTGGACATTTGAACACACCATCAGTGGAAAATTGTTCATGTATGTTTTTACTGAAGTATTGTCGGTAAACATGTACATTATTTATTTTTTGTTCCCCCCCCCCCCCCCCCCCCCCCAGTAAAAAGAGTTTGCAGGACATCTCATTCATTTGGTTCACCACACACTGTCTGTTTGGGAGATCTCCTGCCCTCCTCCAGATCAACCACATATGATGGAGTTCTGAGTGGGCTTTAATTAAATTCATTCATTTGCCAGGGGCTTCTTATCAGATGTGACAGAGAGCTAATGCAATGTCTGTCTATCTGCTGCTTTCCTGCCTGCATTCAATTAATATGGGCTAGATTTTCTTGTAATCACTTAGCTCGCCATCTGCTCTGACTGTGAGTTCATTGTAAATTAAGACTCAGACAGTGACATGCTGATATTCAGACCCCATGCAGGATGTATTTGCTCTTTCAGCACAAGTACTCACAGTGCTCATAAGAGTCACACAGGTTTGACTCTTTAGCTGATGGATTACAAAAAAACAAATCTTAGAATCTGTCCTCCAAAGCATGTATATCTGTCAAATAACCAACTCTTTAAGTCTAAATATATAGATAGATATATATATATATAGCTTCTAAACTAAAATCCATAACTTCTTCTAAATGAAACACAACCGTGTGTTTTTAAGTACAAGAGAGAATCAGGGCTGTGGTGTCAGCACGGAGCTATTAAGAAGCATTCTGGTATTGTATTTTGGAAAAATGGTTAGATGAAGAAAAGAGAGGAATCCAATATGGTCCTTCATCACTTGCTCTCTATATTGATTGTGATCCAATAAGCTGAGTTAGCTCCAAGGGGGCACAGTGGAGGTGGAACAGATGATAAACAGAGTCTCAATGGCCTCCTAGAAATTATACCTCCATCCCACAGGTCTTGTTTCTAGTCTCAGTAATGCTATTGGTACAGAGAAACCATCTCTCTCGGACCTTTACATAACGGTTTTAAGATTTATTTACTGAAATATTGAGTAAGACAGAACCACATTTTTTACTTATATATGTTTTTGTTTTTGCACACTAAATACTTTAAGGACATTGTAAAAAAATTTCACTTTGCATGATTGTAAAGAGCAGTGACCCAGTTCAGAAGGTCATGCTATGCTAATCAAACAGCTCTCTATATGTACTCAAGGCAAAAGGTGTCAGTGTAACTTTTCATTACATTTTACGACTGTGATTATGATACAGCAGAGATCATGACACAGTGGCATACAGTACAGAAAGTCATGTTATCATTTGTAGTCGCAAAGACTCGCCACATGATGTCACTCTTTGAATACAGTCAACAACCTTACTTGGTTCTAAGAAAAATGGATATCCATTGTGTATGAGTGTGTGTGTGTGTGTGTATATATATATATATATATTTGAAATTTTCTTCACATTGAGCATGATGGTAATTAATAATAATTACATAATAATTACACAATAATATTTACATACTGATAATTCAAATAACCTTCTAGTAAATGTTGCATCTGTGAATGTATGTGAGTAAATACTTGCTTAATGTAAAATAAGGTGCTTCAACTCCAATACATTTAATCACTGTACACCAATATTTACTCATCTAAATAAGAATTTTTTTAAACTCTTCTATTTGTTTATTTTTTATAAATAAATAAATAAAAATAAAAACATAAAAAATAAAAATAAAATAATAAAATAAAATAAAATAAAATAAGAATGAATGAATATTTTATACACGTATTTTACACACCACTAAACAGTCTCAGTGTTGGAGAATCCTTCAACTACTTTGTCAAACAAACGTATTCTGTATTTTCTGCCTGATCCATGACAAGAATCTCATTTGTGATGAATGCTGTAGTTCAACAGTCTAGAGTATTGATTCAAACGTCCTCCCCGAGCAATAGGGGCTGGAGGAAGAGGCCAGCTGTTCCCAGGATGCACACAAGGACAAACACCCACAGGAAGATCCTATCGATAACCATGGCAACGTACTTCCAGTCATCCTGTACCTGTGACAGAATCACAATGACAACATTTTGAATATGGTGATAGTCACAGCTTTCTTGAAACCAAATTTCCAATACAGGTTTAGAAGCTGCTGAGCACTCACCTCCTTTGCTTCATTCTGTAGTCTCATGTTCTCTGCTATGTATTTGACACTCTCAATGGCCTCCCTGACCTCAGGGGAGAGAGGCAACAGGGGCATTATACCACCATCTAGAGACTCGGCGCTGGAGCACTGACTGCCCCCACCAACCCCAGGAGCACTGCCTCTAGTCAGTGTCCCCAGACTGCCTAGTCCTCCGCCTCCTCCCACAGAGTCTGCAGGCAGTTTGCTGGATCTCCGTTGCCAGCAGCAATTGCAATGTCCCTCGCAGCATAAGAACGCAGAGCCTGTGCCTTTGGCTAAGTCTCCACTTAAGCTATTGAGGTTGGAGAGTTCTGTATTGTTTAAAAGCCGATGACGGTTTGTCACGCTGGACACCACGCTGGAGCCCAGGGCCTGAGGTTTGTGCTGTTTCTGCAAAGAACCCGACAAGTGGATTGCACAAGATCTGGAATTCGTGGTTTGAACATTGCTTGCAACTGTCACCTGTTCAGGGTCCCTCTCTGGCCTTGTCATGAACATCACCTTGGGTAAAACCCCCAGGAACACAGTCCGCACCCAGCACGGCATGGTGTGGGTCTTTGGTGTGCGGTAGTGGACGTTTAACACGAAAACAGTGATGACAATAGAGAGGGTGACAAAGATCATGGTGAAGAGGAGGTACTCGCCTATCAGAGGGATCACTAGCGAAGTGGAGGGGATGGTTTCCGTTATGACAAGGAGGAAGACAGTTAAAGAGAGCAAGACTGAGATACACAGAGTGACTTTCTCGCCACAATCAGATGGCAGGTAGAAGACGAGCACGGTGAGGAAGGAGATGAGGAGGCAGGGGATGATCATGTTGACGGTGTAGAAAAGTGGCAGCCGGCGGATGTACAGAGAATAAGTGATATCTGTGTAGATTTCCTCGCAACAGTTGTACTTAATGTCGTGTTTGTAACCTGGGGCATCGATGATCATCCACTCCCCGGTCTCCCAGAAGTCCTTGAGGTTGATGGTTGAGCCAATAAGCACCAGGTCAATCTTGGCCTTGTCGTATGTCCAGGAGCCGAACTTCATGGTGCAGTTTTGGTAGTCAAAGGGGAAGTAGGTGACATCAATCTTGCAGGAGCTCTTGAATATGGCTGGAGGGATCCAGGTGACATCACCATTGTAACGAAGCAGGGCTTTTGTTTTGTCATCAACCTGGAAATCTCCGACTGCACTGTAGATAGAGACACAATGAGGGAACAAAAGAGGAATGTATAGGTTAAATCACTAATCTTGATTCACAGATTAAACTGAACGATGTAACCAATTGACTACTTTGTACTGAGGGTGTTAATAAAAAAATATGCCTTGTGGTTTCAGTAAGTAGAACTATTTATGTTCTGTGTTCCCTCGCTTAAAGATATACAAAACAAAAAATGCCCCTTACAAAATGAACAATGGAGACTAATACAGTTTTGGCTTTGACAATCATTTAATGTAAATGCAGCCAACAATCAATGAAGATGTTAAGACAGGTCTTGAATTTGTTGTTACTCTCACTTGTTGTACAGCACAATGTCCGGCTTCCATATTCTGTTGGATGGCACTCGGATAAACTCGACGCCTCCATAATCTTTTGGATTCCATCTGAGTTTGTTGTCATTCCAGATCTGATAACCGAAAACGGGTGTTAATTTACATTAAATTCAGGGTAGAGAAAGCACAGATTCAGACAATAGTTTCTAAAAATATAGGTAACATTCTTGAGGTCAATTTAAACCATGAATGAAGGCCTGAAAATGAACATGTTTCTACCTTTAGAGTACATGAAGGAATTGGTTTTGAATCTCTATTCTAGTGAGATCTGAAATAAATCCAAGTCACAAATTAAACTGGTGAATCTAAATGTACACTAATCATAATATGACTACACTACAATCATAGAGATTTCAGATTTCAGTACTCATTAACTTATAATCCGCTGATTATTAAACTTGTTACGGCCCCTCCCTGCCCTGCTCTCTCCTGCAGGAGACTGCAGGCAGGGATGGTCATGCACTGATAGGAATCTCTCTCTCTCTCTCTCTACTATAGGCTCAACATCTCCGGATCTGGTTTAGTTCTTCTTTTGTTTGACATGAACAACATTCACACGTTTCACTCATCCATTCACCGCTGACACCACTGATATGCTGATACTCTACACATCATGCCTGTATTTTGTCACTGTTTACCATTATATTTACTTTTTTTAATGAATCACATTCATTTGATATGCAAACCTGTGTCTGTTCCCCTCCTTTGTCACTTGCTATGATGGCTAGTGACAAGTGGGGACTCGTCCTGGAGAGTTAAATGTAATGGTAAACAATGGATGAGTGGAGGGGCCAAAACACATAATTACAAGCATTCAGACATACATTACATTGATTGGACAGTGATGAAGAGTTAAGGGATCACCAAACTTAACGCGATTTCATCAGATCAATCAATCAGAATGTCACCGAAGTCATTTTATGTCAATCATTTTATGGTGAAGTGACCGACTGACAGCCATTCCTAAACCAAACTATCGCTTTTAAACCACCCCAATAGCAAGTACCAGGATACCACTTCTAGAAGTATAATTTTTGTAACTGCATTTTTTTCAATCCAAGCTGTTTAAACAGGTCTCTTGTACAAAATATTATTATATATATTATTATAGTATTATAAAGCAAAGAAAACAGACTGTAAAACAAGAGGATATAAATTGTTTTCTCCATGTGATTATCTTTTACATCTAAATCTACTTTTTTCAAATGCATCCTCTGTTGAAATGTCCCTCATAAAACAGCGAGAAGCCGTCATCTCCATCTGTGGCGTATAAACAGAACTTATACGGTGTGAAGTATGAGATGAGATAATAAACAACAGTTTATAGTGTGTTTTATGGACATTTTAGCCACTGTTTCTGCCACTCTGCTGAGGACAGCCTGTGTTTCTCGTGAGACTCATAAAGCAACGACAGTAAAGCAAACTTAATTACGAACAAAAAAGGGGAAATGTACCTCATACTGTTGTTTGTGCATTTCGAAATAGCATATGACTAATCGAAATAAGTGGAACAGCGTTTCAACCGTCAGCACTAACAAGCATTTACAGCTCAACCCTTTAAAATGAACTTGGCTCCAGCACAGATGAGTATTTGCTCAGTGCTTGTTACATGGGACCTGGAGACCTGCCCTGCTTTATTTGATTCAAACTGGTTCACTGCACTCAGCATGGTGGAAGCAGAGGCACCATGCGGGACTAAGCAAATGACAAAACCATCAAACCATACGGCATGTGACCAAACTGCTTTATTTTTGTTGCAGGCTCACTCTGTATGACAATGAAATATGATAGAGGTTAGATTATTTTAATATTTAAAGTTCCCTATATGGCAGATGTTTCTGTCAGACTGTCAAAATGAGGAGTATGGACTTTGGGAAGCATGATGGATTCCAGATCACTGTCAAATTGTGTAAAAAATATTATGAAATTGACACACACACAAAAAAACAACTAACTAAATGCATTTGATTTATCGGATTTTTTTAAATGGACTAGAAGGATAAATGTGTTTTAAAAGCTCCCTTCCATGAATAACTCAATTTGACAGTCAACCACAAAAGAATCATGTATGACAGATGGATGGATCCATACTTGATGTCTTAGCTCCGGGTCCATTTGCACAGTCATGCACCATCAACTTACATGTCTCAGCCACAGATTTGTCTCCATTATCTGATTGACTTCATCCTGAGAACAGAGAGGGATTGATGATGAAGACATGCAACCAAAGGATATTTTAACATTTTAAAGGTAAAACCCAGAACACACACACTGTCACAGGCAATCACAGAGTTCACCACGGAGGATTGTTTTTGTGTTGTCTGCAAGGTCAGACCTCTGCGGATCCAGACGAGAGGAATGAGAGGCACACATGAGTCCTCCATGGCTGCAATGTAACACACATGACAGATGGAGACCGAGGGTTGCAGCACAGCCTTAACTTTTATTGTAACAACTCAGCAGTGAAGCTGGAGCAGAGGGACTAAAGGGAAGGTGTGAGGGGTGAGGGGAGGGAGTACTGTGGGGGGTAAGTTTTGTATGTGACTTGAACCGTGAAGAGAAGGCAGCAGGGCAACCATCATTTATTTATCTTTGAGAGAATGGTGATTTTTTTTTTTTACACTTTCATAGCTAAGGTACACATTCTGTATCTTACCACCAAATCAGTGCAGAGATATAAAAGAAATATAGATTCCTCTAGTGTGTGTTATCAACAGGGTGCACAATGAAAGCTGGGATGTTGTTTTATTCCAATGATGCAGGATTTTCGGAATGGTCAGCACCAGGTACTGTATCTTGGGAACATGCACTCCAAACATGGCTGACCACATGATCACGACTTAAAGGAATAGCTTTAATTCTTGGGAAATGTGCTTCTTTCGTTAGATGAAAAGATCAATACGACTCTCAAGTCCCTGTTTTAAATATGAAGCTATACAGCTCTGAAGCTTCATGCTATGCTAAGCTAACTTATTTCCGGCTATAGCCCCATATTTGATGGACAGACATGAGAGTGGTATCGGTTGCATACTCTAGCTCCATATGGCCTTTTCTTTTTTTAAATATTTGTTTCTTTAAAAATGAAGAAAAATGCATATGGAGTCAGACTGTGCAACAATTATATTCTATTGCCAAGTGCACTTCAGTGATCAGCACCTCACCACAGTCCTCGGTGTGCAGTATTTTTCTATTGGTATCAGTTTTCACATCTACAATTTGCAAGAAAGTGAATAAGTGCAAAATGTCGATACGTTTACGACTGTAAAACATCACCTGCTCTGAAGCCCGCAAGCAGATCACCTGTGATAGGATCTCTGATTGTGAGATGATGACTGAGCCAGTTCAGCCAATGAGCTATTGATCGTCTAAATTAGCTAATATGGCCCTGCTGTAATTGGTGTAGGCTGACGAATACCAATCGCATCTGGGTTAGGAGCACCAGGTGCACCATCAGCTCTGTATTCCGCTGCATCAATTGAGTTAAGCTGAATTTAACTTTTCGTCATCTCTAGATCCAGACAGGTCTTCAATACTTATCTAGCTCTTCTGTGTAAGAAAACAGATAAAGATGACCTGCAGTGTCAGACCCCACGTCATCCATTCAGTCTAAACCATCTGTCTAAACCAAACCTTGCTTATCTGATACTGTTGCTAATTTACTACCATATTACTGGCTACTATAGGCTGACAACATTTGCATGCAATATTATAATATCTACAATTTAAAGAAATTGTTTGACATTTCAGGAAATACATTTTTTTTCACTTTTTTACTAAGGGTTAGATGAGGAGATTGATGCCACTCCCATATAAATCCATTAATTATGAAGCCACAACCAGGAGATGGTTAGCTTAGCTTTGTTTTAAGACTGAAACAAAGTAAAAGAGACTAGCCTGAATCTGCCAACACATCTAAACCTCATTAATTAAAACATTTAACAGTTTTAAGAAGGGTTATATACATGGTATCTAGGTGGATTTTTTTTTATACCTTTGGACAGAGCCATACTTCTGTAGTCCCCCCCATACTGTATGCTAAGCTAAGCTAACAAGACAGCAGTAGTTTCAAATTTACTGTAAGCTTTTGTCTCTTTTTTTCTTTCCATTTTCATTCCTTCATTTTCTGATTTATTATCAAATCTATTAATTTATATATTTAATTATTTTGCTATCTGTCTACCTAACTCAACAACAACAACAAAAACTAACTGTATAGTATTGAATATGAATTGTAAACAGTTGAGTTACACACTTGAAAAAAATAAAGTATTAAAAAAACAGTTTTAAAAGGGATTATATATAGTATAGGTGGATTTCTTTTATACCTTTGGACAGAGCCATATTTCTGTAGTCCCCCCCCATACTGTATGCTAAGCTAAGCTAACAAGACAGCAGTAGTTTCACATTTACTGTAGGCTGCAGACAGGAGAGTGGTAACGACCCTCTCGAAATGTCAAACTGTTGCTTTAAATGAAGGCCTAAATCAATCTAATGAGGGTAATACAGCCCCTCTAAAGGCAGCTTTCTTGTCTATAACATAAAAAGACAATTAAAATGTCTAAAATAAAATAGTTGCTTACATGTCTATCTATTTGCTCATCCCCTCTATCCTAAGGCTGTTTGAACATAATTAGCTACATCTGCTTTAAACCAGTTCGAGTCAAGTGAGAACCATCTGTTTGCCACACCAGGCAACAAAACCTGCAGCCCGAGCTGCTCATTTCATGCTGGTGACACTGCCTTTTCCTCTTGTCCCCTCCTCGGGATTATAAACCAGGGGCTACCCTGCCAGAGAGTATCTCAGGTTTCTCAGATGACATGTGCCTCTTCTCTAAAACTTCCACTAATTGACACACAACTTCTTTCTTCTGGTGCTCAGACCCTCCACGTTGAGAAGATATATGTTTAATTAACTGTGATGAACTGGAAGCCCATAACTCCAGGCAATTGCCACTGAAACAGTGAGAAGCCCTTCTGTATAGGGTGCTTACCACTTTGACGAGCTGTGACATGGACACCTCAAACTGCACAATGACCGGGTCGGTCACATTTTCCACCGGTCGTATGTACTGGTTGTAGTTTGAGAATATCACAGAGAAGAGCTTGTGCTCCTCATTGGAACAGGACCTTCCTGGATAAGTGAAGAAGGTCAGACATGGATCTTTCACTGCAATGTGGTTTAGTTGGCTATACATCATTACAAGGTGACTAATAGCCAGATGAGTGTGTTAGTCCTCATAAATCCAAGGGACAGTGCATGTCTTCATTTCTCTCCTATTTCAGATTAATTAATAAACACTTTTTGTAGTCCTGTAAGGTGTTCAGTTCAAGTTATCCTACAGTGTTGGTCTGATTTAGAATATTGGCATAAATATAAATGTATTTATTTACATAATTTGTATTTGCATGTATACATTCAACCCTTTAAAGGAATAAAAGCCTGCAGTTGGTGCACATTATCTTGATTTCCAAGAATTTTTCTATGAAATGTAGGATTTTGGATATAAGACTATATTTCAAAATGCTATTGAAGTAAGTAACAAGATGTTACAGGTTCATAAAGTATAGTGGCTTACTCACCTGGCAGAAGACACAGAAGAAGGGAACAGATGGGCAAAACGAGACCAAGGTTGGATTTCATCCCGTTTCAAATGACGAGTTCCAAATGAATCCAGGGTCAGTGGCAGCAGCAGCAGCTCTCCGCGCACCAGACCGGAGGAGAAAGTGGAGAGAGAGAAAACGGAGAGCGCGTCTGCAGCGAGGACCGGCGAGCAGAGAGGGGGGGAGGCAGAGAGCAGAGCCACTCTGAGACACACACACACAGTTAGGGATGGGAGGCACGCGCCACTGCCAAATAAACAAACAAATAAATAAATAAATGAATAAATAAAACCTGTGTCGACCAAATTTCAAGTTTTTTTTTAGAATTGCAACCACACGGTCTTGATCAAGCAGATTAGATTTAGGTCAAACTCTTACTAATTTAACTTTTTTAAACGTTGTTATTCATTTATTCAAAAATAACATTAGAGAGGTTTTCAGAGGCTTTAAGTTGAACATGTTTGGATCTCTTGCATGCCTTTGGCATTGATATTGTGCGGACAGTACAAATGGAAAATGGACCCAGGTGTTCAAATATTTTCTCTTTCCTCTGCAGATTAAATCACCAAATTGCCTTCAGTTCATCAATCAGGATCAATAGGTGCCTTTTATTTGTGGTTGGTTTTCCTTAGTGGCAACTTGAAACATAAGAGTTTTCTTGATTGATTGATTGATTATCTATTGATTTTGGTTTTCACATAATATCCTGTCATGTCAGTTCAATATCTATTGATAAACCCACTTAATTTGGGATATAGGTCTGTCTTTGACTTTCCCTTCTCTCTGTCCTGGATGAAGGGGATGTTTGGTGCTGTGCAGGCCTGCTGATGTTCCCCTGTGAAGATAAATAGATTGCCACCAGCTCTGTGCTGTTCGGCGTCTGCCCTTGCACTCTCAACTCCTTTAAGTGGGACAGGTGAAAAGACAATTGCCCCCATGGGGATAGGATGACATCACGGAAATAGAAATGTTAATTTGACCTTCAGCAAGTTTTTATCCAGACAGTGAATGAAAGCTTTTTTGTACACCTACAAATTAAAGACTCCAGCTGAAGCTTGCATTGTCAAGACTTTATTTGGTGACAGCTTTCTTTCCACCGAATCCGCTCACTTTCTAGGATGATATATAGTAGATATTTGTGGGTATAAATGCTTTTCCATGCTTATCTTATTGGAGACTAACGACAAAAGGCTGCTGACTTAGGGCTTGTGATTTATGGGACCTTCCACTGTGTGCTGACTGACTGACTCCTCCTGCTTTGTTTGGATTGACACAGATGATGAGCTGTTGATGAATCTGCTGCGGCGCTGCATTGTCTCTCTTGACTAATGACAGGAAGCTATAACAGGTGAATGAAAAAGCCTTGAATGATCGAGAAAACTGCGATTCAAGTAAAACAACTCTGTCCATTAAGGCAGATGCTGATTGCTATCTCTTGATTTAAATGAAGGTCTCACAAGAACCAACAGTCTGCAGAATCTCTAACGAGCCCGCTCAGCATTGTTTATTGAGCAGAAGCAGAAATCAGCTCTGGTGCAAAGGCACAAATGAGTGGCCATAAGGTTACAGGATTTTTTTTTCATCACAAACTTGCAGATTCAATCTTTAGAAATGTTTTATATAAGGCAGAGTGCCAAGTATTTGGCTATAACATGGCAAAAGTATCCATCTCCTATGGTTTTGTTGCACCAACTTTTTTTTTAGCCTGATCACACACTCTCAAGTGAACAGCTGTCTTTAGTGATAAAATATTCTAATTGGCACATCATCAGCTAATACATCTGCTCCGTGGACAACTTCATCACTTTTAACTAAGCACTTTGGCAATGCCCTGACAATTTTAAAAGACTTTAATGGGGAGCCCATACATTTAATCAGACTGAAAGAGGACACACATTTATCTTTATTATTCATTCTTTTATCACACATCACATTTCAATGACATGGTAATATAATTTATGCATACGTAAGGAGTCAAAAGACATCTGACATCACAGTCAGTCATGTTTGGTATATTTCTGCAACAGCTCAGCATAGGTCAGTGCAGTGAAAGGTGCATTCAGGCCAGTTTTGCAGCTGTCCTTTGCAGACATGATGGGGAATGACCTTCAATGATGCCATATTAGGTCCTTTGCAGATACCCAATTTCAAACTATTGAGTGCTGGAGAGCGTTGTTTTGCTGTAGACCAAGATCGTATCTGTTCCACTGATGTGCATGATGAGTGGTTGTCTGGTTTGACCCTCCTGAGTGCCTTATTGGTGAGGTTTGGCACAGATGATGTTGCTATTTGTGATTTTTGACCTCACCAATATGGTACTACAGGAATGAGGCAAACACCAAAAAGGCTTAGCAAATACTACTGACCTGTAGATATAAAACTGCTTATTCTAACGGTTTAATTGCCGAAAAAGATCTTATTCATCATTGCTCATCATATGCGTGGCGTTTCTGAGCTGGGCTCTTGGTTAGGAGTGACCGGATTCTGAAAGAGAGGCTGAAGAAATAAGCCCAGGGTGCCCACCACACAAACTATCACAAAGATCCAGAGGAACATTCGATCCACCACCATAGCCACATACTTCCAGTCCTCAATTACCTGAAAATATACAAAAAAATCAAATTTAAATTAGTCGGTACACATGTTTTTATCACAACACACCTGACATTTATTATTCTGCATTTGTCATAATAAACCAGCAGTACGGCAGAGTGGTTAGACGATCAAATGATCCGGCTTTAATGTGTTGTCTGTGGACACCGTCATGCCTCTATGTGACCACTAGATGGCAGAGAGTGCAGCTGAGTTTGTGAATCTAGATTCTTTGCATCCTAACAAACTGTAAATGATGCATCTCACATAAATCCTGTAAATACGTCTTGTATACTACTGCGTTTATTTGCGATTTCATTGAATTAGAAGGGAGTTCTGTACCTTTTCTTGTGTTACATCCATTCATACCAGTAATATTGGCTAGCAGGTA
The DNA here is from genome assembly GCA_037577475.1 of Chaunax sp. Z400. Lineage (NCBI taxonomy): Eukaryota > Metazoa > Chordata > Actinopteri > Lophiiformes > Chaunacidae > Chaunax > Chaunax sp. Z400. The sequence goes on along the minus strand of CM075184.1, from coordinate 28,753,587 downwards.
ATCCTATTCTTAGGGTGTTAAATAGGAACAAAATAAAATTGCATCCATGTTAGGACCATTTCAATTTTGCTCAGACCTTCACGGAAATAGGTATTAACCCTTTCACCCCATTTCCAAATGCTGCTTGGTGGTTTTTTAAAATGAATCATTTGTCATCCCTGGTTCCCTCCTTAGTTTATTGATTTATCAGAGGAAAGCAATTGATTACCGACAGTCTGCCTTCAATTTTGTGGGTCACAGCCAGTACTTAAGGTTAGTGGTATTCCTTCCTGCTCCTCAGAGGTCACAGAATATATAGTAAATATTATCACGTCAATACAGACACCTTTGCTCCAGTTTATTGGGATCAGGACAGATGGAAGAGGCAATGATAGTCAAGCCTGATGTTAAATATTTTGGGAATAAATAATTATCTTTGGCAAAATACATCAACTCAGCACAATGTTATTTTAACTTCTTCTAATTTTAACCTTATTGCAAGATGAACACATAAGACTTTTATAATTATATTGTCTCATCAGGGGGCTGGGAGGGTCTGCAACAGAAGAAAAAGGAGACTGAAATGAGAACCACATCTACTAAGTTGAAATCTAACATCATATTTGCTATTTCAACTTCCATTTTTTTTGAAAAATTCTTATGTGAATTAATTGAATATTTTTATTTGTTTCCATTTCAGAAGAAAATTAGGCTGCAGGGAAAGCAGACTGAGACTCCGGTGAAGCTGGCTGAAGCTAGAGGCAGCTGTTGACATTAAGGGTGCAGTCCACACATTTCTGTTGTTAGATTTACACCGGGATACGCTGGGCTCACATGCCCTTTTGGAATGCATGTTACTGTATATTGGACACAAGGCCTTATTAATGCACAATCTTTTCTTTTTTCTTCAGTGGCTTGAACAGATGCCCTGACTTTTGCAGCTCTAACATTCTTTTTTCGGGCAAAACTCTCCCTCTTTCCTCATGCTAGAATTTTAAAGTTGATTCCCCTAGACCCTTCTAGGTGTTTTGCATCTTTGTCATCTCTCTTTGTCAAAAGACTGTAAGCAGGAGGTATATATATCGCTTGCCAAAATCTAAAACTCCACCTCTCAGTGCCTCTAAAACTCACAAATAAACACATATTTGTTTATCTACTCTATGCACAAACAGAAACATAAAAAAATAAATTAATTTGGGGGTTTGGGAGATCATCTTTTCACCAACATCTTCTTTTTTTACTGCAAGCATTCTGCTTCCTGGCACCTAAATCATCCACAATGCAACATGAGTGTTGACAGTTTGCACTTCCTCATATTATTATTCATATTGTTATTATTCCCCAGACAAAACATTCACCTTTTTTAAATTCTTAAATCTAAGTTGTGAAATTCTTGAGCAGCACAATACATTTTGGAAAACTCTTTTATTGCAGTGCATAGATGCAATAAAACACTTTATGTAAGCGTGCATACGTACACTCTGGTCATCATCATCTCCCATCATGTGATCAGCCACAAAGCGCACCCCGTTCACTGCCTCCTTGACATCAGAAGCCCAATCTGAGTAGCTTCTCTGCTGGAGTTCCTGGGTAGTCAAACCACAGGGAAGGTAGTCATTGGAGTGCAAGTCACCTTTCCTGTTGGAGTGATTGTAGCGCAGTGGAGGAGCTACATTTTTGTGTCCTGGGGTGGAGAAGGCAGAGTCAGAAGACAGCAGGGCAGACGGTGACACGGTGATGCCTGTTTTGGATGCAACTGGGTAACCCAAGCCTAGAATAGCTCTCCTTGCACGTAGGCACCGCTGCTGGCGAAGTCTCTGGCGTGCAGAGTTATTGTGAGGGCGTCTCATGAAAAGCAAGGCAGGCAGTTTGACCAGAAATATCAGCTTGACCCAGGATGGCATGGTGTGAGTGCTGGGAGAGCGGTGGTGCACATTGAGCACGCACACACTGGTGATGATGGAGAAGGTCACCAGTACCATTGTGAACATCAGGTACTTTCCAATCAAGGGAACATCCAGTGAGGTGGGGGGAACAATCTTTGATATTAAAAGTAAAAACACAGTGAGAGCCAAGAGGACGGAGATGCAGAGGGTCATCTTCTCCCCGCAGTCGGAGGGTAAGTAAAAGACTAGGATAGCCAGAGAGGTGATCATAACACAGGGAATGATGAGGTTTATGGTGTAGAACAGGGGCTTCCTTTTGATAATGAAGTCATACGTGAGGTCCACATAGGTGGGATCCAGTGGGCTGACAGTCCGCCTGCCAGGCAGCGCCAAGATATCCCACTCGCCGCTGGGAGTAAAATCATCCATGCTAGCGACCTCAGACTTCAAGATCAGGTCGATCTCTGTGTGGTCATATGTCCAAGAGCGGAACTTGAGGGTGCAGTTCTGCTGGTCGAAGGGAAAATGCTTGACCTCGATCTTACAGGCGCTTTTGTAGATGGCTGGGGGAAGCCAGTTGATGCTGCCATTGGAGAGGACAATGACATTGGTGAAGACTGTCACCTCATAGGTGCCATCAGCGCTATGAAATGGAGAGACAAATTTAATTTTAAATTTAATTTTTAAAAAGTAGGGCTGTGTGATATGACAATAGCCAATCTACGCTAGCGTTGTTAACCCTTTAATGACATCCAAGACAAAGTAAGACAAATGCAATGTCTCCAGGTTAATGTAGGCCTCCATCACATGTGGCTCACCTGCTGTTGTGACAATAGAATCATGTGTGTAAAAATTCTAAAACACAAGTTGTGTTTTTTGGTCAACTTTAACCACCAATATACTGCTGATGCAGAAAGTCAGCATTTTGATACTGATGCTCAAACACCACTAACCTTTTTTACCACCAACTAGAAGGACAAGTATAATCAAACATGAGAATCTATTGTCTGTCAAGTATAGCATTTAAAATGTAATACGAAATAGGCCTACAGTAGGTGGTGATTTTATATTAATCAAATTTAGCAGAAAATGTGCTATATTGTGATACACATCATAATCTGGATATTAATTTTTATATAGATTGAATTATGAGATTTTTGTCATTTTGCACAGCCCTACTAATCATAGTGAAGATGAGAGGAAAGCTGTTCATACTAAAAAAGTGCTTGTTTTTCTTTCTAGACTCAAGGACAGCTGAATCAATATCAAAACTAAAATCCATAGAGGACAGACTAAAGCCTGCATCATAACATCATAAATAAATTCAGCAGAGGCTTCAGAGAATCAGTTGGGAAAGATATGAATAGTCAATAGAACAGAAATCATCTTAATTCATTTCAAATGTCTGCCTATAAGAGTATCTCAGTCATTCAGTCACATAAGCAGGCAAAAAAAAAAGTTTTATTGTTAAACAATATGCTGTGCTCTCTGCTCTCACAGCCAAAAAACTGCTCCACGCAACAAAAAAGCTATGTGTGTGTGTGTGTGTGTGTGTGTGTGTGTGTGTGTGTGTGTGTGTGTGTGTGTGTGTGTGTGTGTGTGTGTGTGTGTGTGTGTATTTGTGTGTGGTGAGGGTCCTGACAATTACAGGTGTACAAACGTGTGTGTGTGTGTGTGTGTGTGTGTTCATAAAGTGTCAATTTAGTCAATGTAGTTTGGCACTTCCAGGATAATCCATAAATAAACTCTAAATTCAAAAACTCAAACCACATCAGCGAAAGAACAAAGATGCTGACTTCCATTTAATCGATTCCTCTCTGCTCTCATCCTCTGACATATTTCCTTTCACGCTTGCTTGTCTGTATTCCTATGCAGCAGAAACATGGTAGGCATCGGCCCAAGGATGGGTACATGATGTCACCATCATACGGAAGTGCCTCCATTGCCTTGTCGTACAGATCTGTGTATGACGATGATGTCACTGATGTCACTAGTCTTTAGCAGTTTTATTTCAGACTGCAGCAGAAAGCTCTGGGCTTGAGCTTGAGAAATAGTAGGGAAAAATATAGCATGAATGATGCCACCGCTCAATAAAAGAGCTAAGCTACTGAGAAGACACTTCATTTTAAAAAAGTGGCACCATTGTCGCTACTGCCGATCGTTGCACACATTTAAAATCTCTTCGTAAAGAAACACGATGACATTTCAATGATGCTTACTTGTTGTACAGGACAATATCGGGGAGCCAGATGTGTCTGGAGGGAATACGCAGCTTGTCGATGCCTTCGAACTTTGCAGGGTCCCACGATAACCTGTAATCCACCCAGTGCTGGAGGGACAGAGAGAGACTTCCACACACTTTCTCAAGACCAGCTCATTTCTAATTACATGCATAATTCATTATCAGTGGAATATGTTTGGAGCACAATTACAGAAGCATTTTGTTGCGAGTGAAGAAGAAGAATTGATATGGTTTCATTCAAGTTCAGAGGACAGGACATTTAACAAGACATGACACGACTGAGATATCGACTCTGAGCTTAATCACAGCACTTACCTGAGTGAGCCACACATTTGTCGTCATAATCTGTTCTCTTTCATTCTGGAAATGCACAAGTGAGGTGGAAATTACTTTGAGAGCAGTTTTCAAACACAGACACAGTTGTAACTCTGACTCTGAAAGAATAATAAAGCGGTTATGAATTACTCGACCCTGAACACTGATGAGCTGAGCCTGAATGTTGATTTAAGCCTTGGATTGTGGGAATAGTACATGTGAAAAAAATATGAAATTTATGACTGGATAAAAAGGAATATACCAACATATTTGTGTGAGGCATCAATAAGCTGACTGTAACTACCATCAGCCTGAGTCGGACATAAAACCATTGCAATTTAAAATGTTTATGAAAACAAAAACATAAGCAAGCAGAAGCAAATTTAAAAAAAATTACTAAAAGGTATCTGATAAATGGATTCTGTAGCTAAAAGTAACCGATAAAATGGTTAAAAATGGATACAAAAATCAACAGATAAACAGCTGAAATAATGAGTAGCTTATGGAGATCTAAAAGTAATGAAAGTAATGCATTGAAATACCACCTGGATTGGACGGCGTCAGCATATAAGCAAAAGTTATCAAGACTTGAGGACATTAAATAACCTCTGATAAACCATCTTTATTACTTCATTCATCCCCTCTCTGGAATTTAGCTTGAACTGAGGTCAGAACACCTACATTTAAATCCTTCTCAAATTGCTTGTTAGCATATTTGTTGACTGTCATCACACTGCCGTGACAAACGGTGACAATAAAGTGATACCAAATGCCAATTACTCCAAAGTGTACAATGAAAGCTCATAAACTGGGGCTGTGAATTAGCCTCGCTGCCTCGGTCTGCAGCTGGGAGGAAACCTCCACAGTAAATCAGAGGAGAGCCTCAATCACTGTGGCTGAAACAGGTTTATGGCCCCTTTTTTAATCCAATGTGCTGAAGTTTCAATCTGGATGTGACAGAGGCAGAGATCACAGCTGACCAGACCGATCCTCTGCTTCATCCATCCCTCCAGAGCTACGACCACCTCTCCGCACAGGCTGGTTTGGAATCAACTGCTTTTTCAAAGCTTTGTGACTCTCGCTCTGTCTCCCTCTTTGTCTCCACAGCACATATTCTATCCTTCATACACACAGACACTCATATAGCCTAAATACACATCCATCTTTATGGTGGGGAGACATATGTTTTGCCTTACCACACTGATGAGCTGAGCCAGAGACACCTGCAGCTTCACCGTGACTCTCTCTGTCCTGTTGACGGCCGGGCGGATGAGCGGATTGTAGCGATTCTTTCCCAGCAACTGGTTCATGAGACGTTCCTCTGACTCAGCACATCTGCTGCCTGGTGACAGTTTAATTCAGTGATTATTTTTACGCAGAGGTGTTGTACACATATCCGAAATATCAGCATCATGACAAAACCTCCAGAACACGAGACGTCGTGGTGCATGGAGAGAGGCTGAGATATGGTTTGGACCATTATTCTGCACCAATTGTTTTATTTAGCATGCTGATATTTTTCCTTACTGATTTTCACTCCATCAGGACCGACAATTACTGATCGGCTCCACTTATTTGCATAATCGTCTTTCCTGACCGCTGATTTGTTTGTGGAAACCATTATATTCAGATCTCAAAACTGAATAATTTTTCAATTTGAGGATGGAGCTATATTTAAAACATGAGCTGAGATGTCATTGGCAAAAGGTGCTGCAGTGTTTTCCAAACCATCCCCATTACTGCTGTTCGGTTTTCTGGCCATTCTGGGGATTCAGACCAGAGTCGGAGTCTTTATGATGATATAAAAACCAGATCATCTTAAATGTGCAATATACAGAAAAAGTTATTTTAGTGAAGCAACATAATAACCAGACATAATGTTGATAATGAATCATTTAAAAACTCAAATTTAGTCATTATAGTTATATTATAGTAAGTTACAGATCACAGCGTCTTCTGATGTTGGAATCTGATGTTGGAGGAGGATGAGAGAGAAATTAATCAATTGATCTTTGAATATTTTAACAGAGTTTTTGCGTAACACACTCCTCTGGTCTATGATATTAGTCTGCAAGCTACTACAGAATGATAGCTAATGGTCCGGTGTGTTTAAAAAAAAAAAAAGACTGCAGACTAGCAGATGTCACCAAGTGTAATGACACATTTTGGTGAAGACTTGCACGTTTTGAGTTGCTTTTTTTCCCATATACTTAGTATATATTAAATGAAAACTTAACAAGTGACATAAGAACCCAGAATTAGAACTTGGAAAATGTATTCCTTGATTCACGACAGTCCCTTTTACACAACCTGTTCAAGCTGGAACTGTTGAGCCTTTATCGCCATTCACCAATCTGTGTGAACATTACAAAAGCTCAATGGGGGAGCTAACCATGCAGACTCTGTGGTGAAACTCTGCAATAAATATTAAAAGATACTGAACAAATTTGTCTAGCAAATCTACTTCTTTCTTCTCTATCTGTGTCAAATTTCTTCACACAAGCTGCACGTATGACATAAGAGAAGCAGTCTGTCAGTTAAAGAAGCTGTGTTATAGAAATTCTCTTAAGATAATATTAAAGTTGTTTCCAAATGATTACATTTGGGACGACAGCAGATATTTTCACAGCATTGTAATAATTCTGCTTTAGCCTAAAGCCAAACCAGTGTGTGCATCTTTCAAATGAGAAACAGCTCTGAATACCAACACTCAGCCTCCTCCCTTCCATCCCTGATAAATAATGCTCATGCCAAGGATGAAGACGAGCCTGATTGAAAACTGATGATCAGCCCTTCTCCTCTGGAGCAGAACAAATACTTGTAGCATTACCTCTTCCCTTTTCTTTACATGCGGAAGATTATTAATGCCCCCACATTGTCTGAAAACAGCTGAGTTGACTTAGTCATTAGAATGACACCAATGAGGTGAGACTCTTAGTTAAGGGCCATTTGAAGAGGAATCGCTGCTGTTGTCAATATTCTGCAAGAGGGATATTCATGACTGCAGAACCTTAGAGCTTAATCTGACGTTCCTTTTGTGAAGCCAGGTGATGATGCTGAGTATAAGTGAGAACAATGGCACACTTGTAACTCCTCTCCTCTCAGTATCAAACTGTGTGTCATTATCCCTCTGCGGACTCCTGGAGCTTTGCAGGGCGTGGCCGACAGTTGAGCGCCATGGGCCAGCACATGCTGACATGTGCCTTTGTCATTTGGCTAAGGTCCCATCCAACAGGGGCAGCACTCTTTAACAGATGGTGTGTTGTCAAAGCCCTTGGAGACCAGAGTCGAACAAGCTCTACTTCTCCCCCGGGGGCAAAGGCCACCAGAAAACCACCCCAAACTTGTGATTGAACTGCCATTCTGCCACTGGTGGTGTGTGTATGTGTGTAGGTTTAATGTATAAAACGAACAGCATCTCATAAACGCTGTGTTGACTTTATGCTGATTGAAAGTGAGGTCAGGCATGTTAATAAAATGCTAGTCAGCCGTTGTGGAGTTGATAAGGTCATACTTTAGCGTTATTGTATAAACACGATTGATTTAGAGAGACCATGATCCAAGCATGTAGCATGAGGTGTTATGAAGTATAAATATTTTTTTTCCTCCTCTATTGCTTTGTATCCAACCTCTTAGAAGTATGATAATCATTGCTAACAAGATCAGGTCGTGATCACATCTTATTCTGTGTTTCTGAGGGAAACAGTAGTCGAAGCTTTGTTTCTGTGAAACACGTGAGGATTCATGACTTGAACGGCTTGACTGAATAAAACTAAAAAGTTACACATAAAGTCGCAGGTACTTTGCTTAAGACTGATCCTGTATGAACTCTGAATCACTTCCATCTCAACAAGTGATGTGAAATAGTGATGACGAAAAAGTCAACAGGAAGATGGAAAGCCCGAAGGTTTCCAGAAAATTATGAAAGAAATTTGATAGGTTTAGGGAGTTGGTCCTAATATTGTAAACACTTCTCAGTAGCATATACTGTATTTCTATTGGTTGTGACTCAACACTATATATCTCAAACCTTCATTTAAGTGCTAATTGTTGTTTTGGTGACTTCAGCCCACCTTTGATTGCAGGGCTCACTTTATTGACAGTGTTGAAATACAGTTTTATCATATCTTGGCTGTTGGGGAAAAAAAGGTTGCAATTCATGCATGTATTTTTACTTAATATCACATTTTACTATAAATGTTAAAATAATTTTTAGTCATTCAAATGCATTCAAGAAACGTGGGGCTACGTTTGTTTAAGCAAAAAACTGCACAGAAAACTTATCTGCGCTCCAAATTGAAAGATTCGACTTTGGGACAGTAAAAAGAAAGAACTTCTCTGCACAGAAGCGCTTTCACCCAAACAAATCTGGAGCTGACACAGAAGCAGATGCTGGCTAAGTCACAGAATGTAAAGGAAGACACACTTACGGTGGATTAAAGAGAAGCAGAAAGCGAGGATGCAAAGAACCCGAGTCATGTTTTCGGCACCATCTGATCCGCGGTCAGTAATGAAGCCTCGCAGCTGCAGCGTTCAGCGCGCTTCCTCTCGGTCATGCCGAACTCTGCGCGCTGGCGGTTTGGACACTTAACCACCACTGTGGCGATTCCCTCAGAAAGAGATTATTCACCCAACATTAAATAGCCTATCTGTTAACTCATCGTAGGGTGATTTTTTAAAACAACCCGTCAAAATAAACTGCGTCTTCTCTGGGCAAACGTTTGTTTTTTTTTGCGCTCCGCAGCAGCTCCGCAGCAGCTCGTCGTAGCGCGCTGCTCTCTCCGTAGCCAACAAGTCCCCCCTGTCCGGTCTGGGATCAGCTGCTGCAAGTTACCACCAGTTCAGTAGCTTTCTTAGATGGTAGGTTACTTTTGCTGTATGTGGAACCATACATCCTGTGTACTGTTTATTGAATTAACAAAAAAGGAGAAGGGATGGATATTCATTTCCAGAGTTTTCCTGGTGGGTTTTGTGAGGACACGCCTGATTAATAGGGAAGTAGCCTATACTATCCAGTCAATGCCGTTAGAATCACCCTTCTCTGACCTCTTAATAAATTAGCTATGGTATATGCAGTGGCTTAATTGGATTTTTAAAAAAACAGCTGTCTCTCTTATTCAGCAGTTTCATGACTTGATCATTGAATGTGTCATGGATATATTTATATTTATCTATATTTATCTCCATATCTTGGAATGTATTTGTGTGCGTGTCAACACATGCATTACATAAATACAAATAAAATGGCAGATGACACCACGATAGTTGGGCTGATTTCTGACAACGACCAGAAGGTCATATACAAGCTTGAGGTGGAACCTCTCTGAAAGATAAATGGACAACAACCTGGTCCTTAACCCCTCAAAAACCAAGGATGTGATCATAGACTTTGGGAGATTAAGGGAGACAGTCCACCTCCCCCTCATTACACATGGAGGAGCAGTGGAAACTGTGCACGGTCTTAAGACCCTGGGAGTCTATGTGACAAAACACCACACACCTGGTAAAAAGGAAGCTGAAACAGGCCCAGCTACCACAGAGAATGTTGCTTAACTGCAGGACCACAATTGAGATAATGGGGGACGTCAGGTGTTGCACTGCAGCTAGCTGCTAACCGTTAGCATACATAATTTATATATGTGATATATTATATTTGTGTGATTCGTAAGTTCACTCAGTGGAGGTCTGGGCTCTTCTGAGTGCCTCTTGTTACGTCCCTGTCTAGGGGAAACCTGAACGTAACATGCTTTTTTTTTTGTGTGTGCGGCTCTTCCCACTCCCAATAAGGGCCCCAAATGATGACAGGTCAATATTACTTAGCAGTTCATTCCTGTATTTATTTCTGTCGTTATTATACTACAGTAATCTTTTGGGAAAAATGTGCTTTTGTATGATTTTTGGAATTTCTGTTTTATGATGCTTCTATCATTGTCTGATGATATGGTGGACTGTCCTCATGTGGTTCAGAGGCTGGGCTCATGTTTAGTGCATTTCTCTTCATATCTGCTTTGCAATAACGTGATTTCTTACTTTAGATGCAGGGAGAAGATTATGTCGCATATCTTCACCAAATAATCTTTGCCTTGGAGACAAACTATGGAGCAGCCACAGCCACCAACCAGCAGCTCCAACACGACTGTGAAAAGGCAAAGAGTGACATGATGAAGAAAGAGGCGGACATCAATAAGAGAGACGAGGAGATCGAGAAACTTCAGTTCGACCTTTTTGATTACATAAAGGGAAATGAGCAGCTGAAGAAAGAGCTCTCCAGAGGACAGAACGTGAGAGAAGTTTGGGAGAAGAGGGCATGTCAGCTCGAGGTGGGGCAGAGAGAGGTGCAAGACCTTCTGAAGAAGAAGGCAAACTCTCAGCCCTCGATGGTGCTTATGAAGGAAAACACCCAGTTACAGGTAATAGGCCTCAGCTCATACTTTACTTGCTAACTTATGTCAGAAGACTTCAGATCATAGGTGCAGTTTGAACATGAAGGTTGGTTTCTACTAAACTAACTATAATGTCTAACTTTGTGTCACACAGAAAACTCTGCAAGAGAGCAAGCAACGAGGTGACGCCATGGAGGAGCAACTCAGCAAGCAGCTGGCTGAGAAGGAGGAGCGTCACCAGCTTGAACTCTCTGAGAAAGCAGAGACATTCAGGAGGGAACTAGCTGAGCAGGCAGAGAACTTCGGTCAGGACGTGCTGGACAAGGACAAGCTCATCTCCGAGAAGGAGGCGAGCTTACAGAAGGTGATCGCAGAGAACATTAAGCAGTCTGAGCATCAGTGCAACCAGGACAGGAATATGCAGCCACAGGTGAGATCCCTCAGCTCATATTTTTTATTATAGAGCAAGAAATGATAATAAGTGAGCCGCTTGAACCAACAGCGAGACGTTTGGATGTGAAATTAAACATGCTGTCTTTTTCTTTTTAGGGGCTCCTAACAAAGAAGAAGAAGAGCTTCTGGAGGCGCTTATTCCAGAGGAAAAAGAGGACTGCTTAATCCAGCTCTTACCTAGTGAACCCTAACCTCCACCCTGAACTCTACCCCAGCTCCATCTACCCCTCCTATGTTTTCATATTATAACACTAATGTGTAATATGTCAATAACGTGTAAATATAATAATGTAAATACAAATAAATTTAAAAAACAGACACCTGAACAGTTTCTCAGATTATTTTTTTTACACCGTACTGAATACGTCCACTACTATACTGTGTATACATTACACCTTCTACTTAACCTGTACTATATAAATGTATATAAATATAATTTCTGATAGCACTTTAGCATTAAAATATATTTGCCTTTATAGAGAAAGTTACAGGAGGTGGGGTTACAGGAAGAAGTGTACTTTTCTAGACAAAAATCAAAAATCAAAAGTGCCAGCACTCAAGATTGACAAGTGCCAGTCTATTTCCCTGTGAATGTAAATATGTATGTTCATCCCAGTGTTATGACAGTTTGTGAAATAGTGGTGACATTTTTCTACAAGATTCATGAACATGGGCACACTTTTTTTTTTTATTTCTGTGACACTCACTACAAGTTAAAAATGGAAATTTGTGTCTATATGCACAAATCCTGAAGATTGTTACACGTAACCAAGTCAAAGTGAATCATAGAGATTTAATTTTGTGACTTTTTTTTAACTAATTAAAAAAAGTAACCTAATTGCATTTGTTGTCTCATCGTAACCACAGACACGATCTGAACCCTGGGGACTCCCAAACCTTGTAAGGCTACATCCATCCAGACCACCTTCCTGCAGGTCCAGCACAGTTTGTAAATGTAATGGTTCATTTAGAAACATGGTGCAAGCACGAAACAGTCATAATGACACAAACACAAACAAATGATAACTCATGTCCATGTACACAAATTATATACACAATATTTTGTGACTAATTCAACATGTGGGCCTAATTTTCCTCCCAACAAACATCGGTTCACTATCCTGCTGACTTGCCATAATTCGCTGACTTCACACTGCTTTGGTGAGTGTGCTCAAAAAAGGACAATAAATTACTCTCTGGTCCTGGATGTGAGATTTAGTGAGGTGAGGTCCAGTCAGTCAGGAGCAGAGCAATTTTAGTGTAGCAGATTTACAGTCGCCTCGCTGCTTAAAGCCTCATTATAATGGAGTAAAGGAAGTGTGTCAGGCATGAGGAGAAGCCCCAAGGACTCACTCGAGGTTATAAATTTGATCTCCAAAGACTTCTATGCTGGCTCATTGAAAGGAGATCAATGAAGACTGATTAGAATTTGACCCACACTTGATTTTTTTATTGGGTTGTAGGGGACAGGTTCACGGATCATTTGTTTGCAAAATCGCACCAGATCTATCATTCCAATAGAAAACAAATGTTTTCATAAATAATGCACAATTACAGTACCATTGTATTTTAAAATACAGAAAGAAACCAAAATGAAACCGATAGAAAAGATTATAATAATATGTAGGCCTATGTTTTTTTTAAATCCATTTACTACAACTGATTACAAGGTTTATATAAATGTGCTTTCTGTTTTCTGTTTCCCTACTTCACAGTAAGCAACTTGCAACTGAATTTTCACTCAGAGGGAGTATGACTGTGAGAAAAATGACATGGATCTATCACAACTGTGATAGAATAGCTGCTATAGCTCTAGCAAGTCTCTAGTGTCCACAAATTTATTTTCATGCCGTAGAGAAATTAATTAATTACAAAGAAGTAGTTGGAAGCTAAAAAGGATTATCCTATAAGTTCATATATTGGAATCTTTTGCATTAGCAAATTATGACCATGATCCATTGAAGTACTGCCTTTGAATATAAATCATTCCTGTAATACAGTTTAATAACTTAATGATTACTAGGAGTTGGGTTTCATGATATATGTACACAAATCTAAATCACTGTTCTTTTAAAAGGATTGTAAAATTTCCATTGGTATCAAATGGGGGGAAAAAAAACCCTGTAAAAAGTCTGGCATCTTCCACACAGGAATGAACAAATATTTATAACATGTAATTGTAATCTGTAAGTCTATATCTGCCAAGGCAAATCTTCAAACAAACAGCACAATGTGTGGCTTCTTTCAGTATGTCTTTTCCTCTCTGTCGGTATAATTTGTGTGGTCTTTGAAACCCCCAAAAAAGACGAAAATGCCAACAAGACATTAAAGTGCGCAGTCAGCCGTGATGTTTTTATTTGATTCCCCCTGAGATTCAAACGTTGATCTGTCAGCACCAGCCTTGACAGTGTACTTACAACATCTACTTTCAAGTCATGAGAGGTGAAACATGACTGCTCAAAAATGAACCATGTGCCAGCTCATTTCGTAAATGGCCACCTACTTCATCATAACACACACTAATGAAAATTTACAGGGACGTACACTTTAAAATATTTAATATCTCCAAAACGGTTTTGGATTGAGGAGCTAGAGGGTAGTTTGCATGTTGGATTAAAGCCAGGCATCCCATCACTGATAGGAAGTCATCTGTAATATCTCATTGGATAGATGTGTTAAAAATTAATTATTCTAAAAATGGGGTTTGCAAATGGCCCCTCATGGGTCATATGGCACTGTTCTCGGTTTTCTTTTCTCTATTTCTTAACTGACAAAGAGCATATCTTGAATTGAGGTGATTATCATACAGTAACTAACTACAGTAACCGAATGCATGTAAATGTCAAACAACAATTTCGATCAGCTGTGTTTGGTCAAACATCCCAGGAAAAGGAACGGATAATGGTTGTTCTTTTGGTGAATTGATGACAAGTGCAAGGTTGTAAACAGATTTTATGTTTTAATTAGCCAATTTCAAGCTTCTAGCCTTCCTGACAACGTCTTCCCAATGTTTGCAGGCCTGTATGTTCACACACATTACAATTACATATGCAGGGACACAAACTATTGAAGAGAATCAAGTGAGATTGGTGGCTCTCTTTAACTAACCCCACTAATGAAGACCTGGGGGAGAAACATTCTGTCTAGAATGATGTCCAAGCTTTCCTTTGCCATCAACAAGGTGGTTTGAGTGCCAATAAGTGAAAGCACAGACACCAAAAGCAAAGCTTTGTCAGCATAAAACACACTAGTAGCATAGCTTATTGACTTGATGATGATTTCAATCAATTGTTTTTATATTCAAGTGTTTATAATCAACATATGTGACTTGTGACTGTGTCTTCATCACCTCACTATCCTTGTTTTCATTCACCCAATGTTTGATTGCAGCGGCAACAGAGCAAATCTTAATATGGGATCAGCATTTTCCACCACCTCTTAAGTCCTGTCCTACTCTGACCTGGCTTACTCTGTTTCAGCAGTGACACTTTAAATCGTAACCCTAAGTTGCACGATCTAAAAAGATTTTAATGTACCTGAAAATAGTACAACTCTAAGGGGAATTTTAGGGGCACATTTAGGAGGAAAATAAATGACCTGAATAGTCACAACACAGGCCAAACCTCAACAAAGAAAAACAAAACCAACCTGCATAGCTGAAAGAAAATGGCATGAAAATAGTACAATTCTAAGGGGAATTTTAGTGGCACTTTTAGGGGGAAAATAAATGATCTGAATAATCACAACACAGAAAAACAAAACCAACCTGCATAGCTGAAAGAAAATGGCATGCACCTGGAGCTGTCATTCAAAATCAGGTATTAGATGACACTAGTTTGATATCTGTGTGTCTTTACAGTGTGAATGGTGGAATAAACACTGTGAGGATCATACAGCACCCACGTGTCAGTTTGACTTTGGACGTGTTGACACTGACAGGCAGAGCATTGTATGCGTGCGAGAGAGTTCTCTGCCTGCGAGGGAAGCGTGATGGAAGAGGAATGGCTAATCAGAGAATTGCTGCAGTTGCAGTACCGCTTTGCACCACTGCAATCCCACCATGTGAGGGATATATATCAAGCAGGCAGTTCATTACCTGGAGTGCTTGGCTCCTGCACCACAGAGTCGCATCCTCATGTGAGGACATCGATCGGCCACCATCCACTGCCTGCAGGGCATTAAACCCCTCTCACTGGTTCAAGATGTTTTGGTGGTATGATAACCTGTGGTTACAACGGAGATTTAAATAAATAGATATGTGACTGTGTGACTGTGTATGTTGATACTTAAGGCCATTTACATATTGAGTGTCTTTAATTAAGTAGCATTTTATTTAACACACACACCTTCAAAACATGCATTTCTACTTACATCAAAACAGCTGGAATGTAGTAAAGTAAGTATTTTTACTCAAGTACTGATTGCAGAGCTACAGGGTTTAGTAATTATATTAAGTATTATATTATCATACATATAATAGTCATATATTAACACTTCTAGGATATATTTACATGAGACACTTTTACTTGTCATTCATTTAATGGAATTTAACACCAATACTAATACTTCTATTCTAACACTTAAATTGTGAATGCAGTCATGGAGTGTTTTTTACATTGTGGTGTTAGGATCCGGATACATCTTCCTTTACTGGTCAGAAATGAGCCAACAGTGTTTCAACAGAGCTTTAACAAACAATGTATCCTAAACTAGATGTAAATATAGTTGTGGTCTATCACTGGAAGTGCTCATTAGTGGTCAATGCAGGCATTTTATGTTTAGCGCTTCCACTTGGCCACTTTCACCTGGACAAAATGCATTACGGACCACAAAAAATGATGACTTATTTTTCATCGATTCATGCAAGCAAAACATTTTCATGGGCTGTTTTATAAAAAGGGAATCTGAAGGGACTTCATAAAGACTTAACAATGCTCCCTGTCTTCGTTACGTCAGGGAGCCACAATATATCATGTGGGATGAAACTGCTTCATATGTACTACATGTATACTGTGTTTGTAGTATTTCTGAGTGATGGGCTGTGTTTTTTACACACAATGTGGAAAGAGAGCAAAAGAATCCAGAATGCCAAGGTTTTCCAGTTGGAGGTTTTATCTCATAAATCCATATCTGTTATGTCAGATTGAGCGGTCAGTCATGGATAGTCTCTGGAGAAGACAGATTAGCCTGTTCATTAATGTATTCAGCTCCTCAGTGACAGACAGGGATGTGAGACTGCTGCCAAGCGTAGCGTCCAATATGTCATCCAGCAAGAGCGAGCAAGATAAATTGTCTTATCACCCGCAGATAGAGCAAGATATAATTTCGCCTCCTCAATGTACTCTGCAGTGACATTTTTTTTTTTACAGCTCAGAGAGGAGTATTAGAGCACACCTCTCTGGATCTGCAGCCTCACATATCCTTGAGGAATTAATTGACCTGGGTCTTGGAAGTCTGATTTAGACGTGCTTTTCTCTGAATCTCCACAGTCAAGGCTCTCGTCTGGTCGGTTTGCAATATTATAAGTCCCAGTCTGACAGAACAGGGACTGGTATAAACAGCTGTCATACTTTGCTGGTTGCATAGTTGAAAGAAGCTTTTTTTCAGCTCGAAAGGCTGAATTGATAAAAAAAAAGAAAAGAAGTGATGACACAATGTTAGTAGACAGAGAGAGCAAACCTCTGCCAAGGCAGTCTAGTTTCCCCATTCTGCCATCTAAATGTAAAATTCCTATGATTTGACCCTCATATTATGACTCCTTGACCACGAAAACCTACCCCGAGAATTTGGAATCATATGAGCATCATTATCAGTTTGACCATCACCTAATCTAGATCCACTAAAAAAATTCTTCTAGGGGATATGCCCCACCCTTCAAACACCGCCATCGTAATCTGTCAAATAGTGTCTGTGTAGCTGACAAAAACGGTCGTAGAAGCCCTTTATTGCAATATTCAAAAAAATAGTTTTTGTGTAATCCTGCTGACAGACAAACAGAAATCCTCACGCCGGCAAAGAAAAACCTACCCTCTTTGCAAAAGCACGAATTTTGAAAAAGAAGGAAAAGCGACAGGGTCATAGAGCTCACTGTGCACCCATAGGTCAGTGTTTGTGCATGTGCAGGCATATTTTTGCAATACTGCATGTGGGTAATATAAATGACAAAACACCACTGAGTTAATCAATGCTTGGTGCCCTATAGATGAGCTCTTAACGTGCTCAGAAAGCTGTGTAAGAGCTCGTGGACAACAGGCCTATCGAAGCAAAGCCACACAAACTGTGTCCACCTGCAAATCTTTGCTTTCTGCTTCTGTGGTCACAGAAGGGAACAGTGAGGCTACACGTCTGTAGCAAAATGAATGTTGGCAGAGACACAGACAAAGGAAGCAGATAGTAAATAACAAGGTTAAAAACAAACAAACAAGCATGTAGTTGGTTTGTAGATAGAGAGATTGTGTATGTTTAGGAGGTCGTCCCTGCATAATCTCAGCTGTCTGAGGAACTGTGACTGCCTCATGAAATCTGAATGATTTAAAATCCTCACCATGAATTTTAGCCTATGTTGTGGTTTAAATCAATTCAAGAGCAAGAGAGGAGGTCTGACTCAGAGAGGAAATGCTCTTTGTAAAATAATGATGTAATTACACATTTTAACAGCTGTCGTTGAAAATATTAGTGGGGAAATGTTAAGAAGTCAGTTCATTTCCCAATTGTTTTTATTTGCCTATATTAGACAGGCTGGGAAACAAAACTGTTTGTCAATAGTAAGAAATTTGTGTGAGATGCTGATTGATGATGCAGATTCAGAAAACCAATTCTTTTTCACCGTACACACAAAAATGTATAAAACTATTAAGAAAAACGTCAAGGTAGTTTATCACTAACCATAAATATAAACTGTTATTGGTTAACGGGAAATATTAGATACTCCACTAACAAGATGAATACACAGTATTATATTAAAAACTGGACGTCATCATTTAGCTCTTGGAATTAAGTTTTATTGTAAAAAAAAATGCATTTCCTGGTTCTCTAAAAGAAAACGTTTTGCTTAAGAGCATTCCAGGAAAGTATTGCAAACAATCATGTTGTTCATTCTGTTCATTTTTGTAAATCAAATCTCCTCTGTCTGCCATTGAAATTAAAAATCCTCATGCTACATTTAATCCTCTGAACTGATTTGTGTTGAACAGGAACAGCAGGAGACACCGGTCCTCTCCGGACATAATTATGATGGAGTAGGACTGACAGTGCAACTCTGGTGTTACTGGACCTTGGAAGCTGAACTCCTCTCCTGGGGCTCATAGTGAGGTCAGAGCTGAGCAGATTCAATCAATGCCTATCAACACTGGACATGGAAATGACCCGCCTGGGCCTGACCAAGAATGTGAGATGAGTAATACTGTGAGAGCTGTCGCAGTTGGAGGATGCATCGTTAGGAAGTGTGTCAGATTAGTCGACTTACGCAGGAAAGAGCTAATTTTGATTTGAGTCTAGTTTTTGAGAAAAATGTTCAAATTGCTCACAAGCCGTGTTTTCATTAGTGAAATTCATGTCCATTGATTTTCACAATGTGGATCCATGTGAATCTATTGGTATGACCACCATTAAACATCGCAATCACTAAAACAGAGAGTTGAGGAGTAACTGGAAATGTTATTATAGAATGAACTGTTGTGTGATTGATGTTACTGACCTGTATGTGACTGGAGCTTCCATGACATGTATCCCCTTATCTGCTGCTCAGTGGATACAGTATCTTGGGTTAATGATGTTTGTACGTTTGGCTAGGATTATGTCTCTGTGATTCAATTCGGAGTCTGTGTTACCATCAAACCAACTCTCCAGGGAGAGGGGAGCAGAGGAGAGGAGAAAGCCTTTCTGTCGTCCGGGATACCCAAGAGGCCCTCATCATCACGGAGAGCTCATCACGGGGGGGGGGCTGCGTTCGGATGGTGAAGTGACTGATTGCCGTGTGTCTGTCTGGACTTGCTGCTAATGATGCAGGGCAGAGATAATCAACTAACCACAGGCAGCATTGCTGGTGGTTTCTCCGAAATAAGTGAAACAGATTGGATGTGCTGCTGCATTTCCCACATGGAAATCCAACCATTCATCAATTAGCACGAGAGCAAATACCCTCAGGTTGAAGAGGATGGTTTGTTAGTGGTGAACTGTTTGAAAGTTTAGCCCCAAAGACGCTGTATCTGTTTTGCATATAGCACCAGATACTGTGATGTTGAATTGTGGGGTGATATTATTTTTTTGTCAAAATGAGACAGAGAACAACGCAATGCAATAGTAAAATGAAAAATCAGACAAAAAAAGAGGGAATTTCTTTGAATTTCATGGAAATCCATTTACCCGCATCTATCATTTGGATCAAAAATTCAGTCCCTTCTGTCAGTCTCTTCCCCAGGGAGCAAATATGCATAGGCCATCTCCCAAAATGTTAAACTACACAAACTCTTTGTCTGCATTGTTTGCAACCGTTCCTATTTTATTTTAAATTGCAGTGTTGGACCATCAATATATCAACAAAAACACTTAAGAGATACCAAAAGTAAGGGATACATTCACCACAAGCGGACGTGGAGATCACATGCTGATGATAAAATGATTTATGGCTCCTAATCTGCATACGTATCGATCAAGTCATGAATGAAAGAGCCTGTTTTGACATTAGTGCAGGTTAGAGCAACATCGTTGGCTTGCTCATATTTCTGTTAGAATAACTTAGACTGCATTGACAAAGTTAAAATGAATTATGTTGTGTTTATTTACAGCATGGAGGCTAAAGTGGAGAACGTTCAAAGAGAAAAACTTGACCCAGCCTCATGCTAATAAGACCCTTAGCAACCTCTTTTTGTATCTTCAGTGCTGTTTCTGCAGTGCCAACCACACTGCAGAAACAGATATTTGTAAAGATATAGCTGGTTTATTCTGAACCAAAAATCTCTCAAAATCTACTCTGCTCTGCTGTATAGAGAGCAATTTGTGTTGTCATGCCAGACTACATCTAATCTCTCCGGCTGTACAGAGAGTTCACTGGCTGGTCCACAGGTAGAGGTAAATTGGATGTGTCACAGCTCGCAGAATTCCAGATGGTATGTTGCTCCCCTTGAGACCCTCTCCTTCTTGAAGTCTCCTCTGCGGTCACAAGCATCGGTGGAAAATGTTATCTGCCACATACAGCTTCACAGCACAGCCACCATATGTCCCCATCTTCTCTCATTGTATGAGAACCCACCCTGTTTTCCTCACCTGCCCACGCAAGACAAGTCAGGCAGAGAGTTGGCTATAGGTGGAATACAATCTTAGAAACTTTGCAGACTGTTATGAGTCAACAGTGAAAGAAAGGGAAAGGATCAAGCAGCCTGCCTCACAAACGTCTTAGAAAGTCTTAGAGCTGGCGACTTATAGCTTATCGTTGGTCTTATTGAGGTTTTAGGTTTTTATAGAGCCTAATCTAAACATTAAATAACAATGATTCCTCTGGGAGAACTAATGCCTCACCCTTAGATCCTATTAACAGGAGTTAACAGTAGTGCAGGGATTGTAGCATATAGAGTAAAGAGGAGGTTGGGGATGTTGGTTCACAAATCATGTGCACAGACTGAGATGCTATTTCACAACTGTCCACACAAATCTGCAAATAGTATAGCAACAATAAAGCTTCAGGTGAGATGCTTTGAGCCTCGTATTATCAAGATACACAGGGGGTCTAATACACCGTGCAAGATATCCTTTAAAGGAAGTCCTGGTGCTTCTTGTTTGCAAGAAAAGTCACAGAAATAGTTGGCTTGCCGTATTGTTTTAGTGGATGCACTCATTCATTCATTTTCTGTAACCATTTATCCTGTATAGAGTCGCAGGGGGGACTGGAGCCTATCCCAGCTGACTTTGGGTGGGAGGCGGGGTTCACCCTGGACAAGTCGCCAGTTTATCGCAGGGCCACATAAAAAGACAAACAATCATTCACACTTACATTTAAGCCTATGGTCTATTTAGAGTCATCAATTCACATATTGCATGTTTTGGGTGGTGGTGGGAGGAAGCCGGAGAACACAGAGGGAACCCACGCAGACACAGGGAGAATATGCAAACTCCACACAGAAAAGTCCCAGGACCTCAGGCGGATTTGAACCCAGGACCTTCTTGCTACCCACCGCGGCACCGTGCCGCCCTGGACGCACTCTTCACTCACTTTACTGCAACAGAAACAAACAGTGTCTTGATTGATGAAGTGAATGATTTACTCAAAGTTTGATCTTCCATTCAACTTATGGTGCCTGCTCAGTTATGTGCAAGTTGATGCCGTAAATGTACGCTAAAGTGTCAGCAGCCAGTGCCAGCCAGGTCTGAGTAAGTGCTACTCTCTACTTGTATCTGCCCTCCATTTCAGGCCTGGTGTCCATTGCCAAGCAGGGTATGATTTAGATGATATTTACCCTCTTGGCTAATCGGTTTAAGATGGGCCTCCTTCCTCCATTGTCAGCGTGTCAGAGTCTCTCCCTGCAAACTGTATTAACTTTCCGACGGACAGATTGGCAATGGTTCACTCATTTACGAGACCCCTTCCACGAGCCCATTTTGCCTCTCGCCAGAGCAGCAATGCCCCAGAAAGAAAATAGACTTTGGCTTGAATGTGATTAGGCTGCAGTTTACTTGGTTAGGCCATATGAGGAACAACAGATCCAACAGAACAGTGATGTCCTACAGATAACCTTTATCCAATTAGACTGGCACAACAAAGTCCATTTATCCATTACACTGAGAACATATGAAATATACATGACTTTACAATATATTAGGACTGCCATCAGGAAATATTTGTTTGTGCCTTCTTATGCTTCTAAATTCCTCTTCCACCTGCCTCCCCCCACATCTTTTCTCCATATATCAATGGCTTTAATCTGGCTTCAGGTTTTTATTATAGAAATAGGAAGGTATATAGAGCACACTGTCCTGATCCCAAGCTATGAAACCAAGATATTTGACATTATTAAAGCTGATAGTCTTATACATGCTCTCAGCTTATTAACGCGGTGTATCTGTTACCGCCCTACATTTTCATATGGTCTGCTTTTGAATACAAAGTGTTACAACTGTACGCTGCTCCTTCTACAGACTCCTTCTAGGATTCAGTTTTTTACAGATGAAGTGAAGGGACTGCTAAGACAATGCTTGTAATAGTACTGCAGTTCAAGGTGACATTTGCTCTATATTCAGTACTATTTAAGAGTAATGGTCCTCTGTGGGCTCATTGGAGAAACACTTAAGTCGACCAAGACCTGTATAAATGACAAGTGCTTTTTTAATGTAATTATCTGTTGGAAAGACACGAGTGTAAAAAGGGTATGAAAAGGATTTATATAATACACTACACTGTATTCTTATTCCACATTGCTTGCTGTCTCAGCAGTATTTCAGTTTACTTTCTCGCTAGTGTGCTAGGTATCATAATCTTGCAGGGTCTTGCAGGCAAATACCCTGATATAGTCTTAATCTTAATATTTACATATGCTGTCATCCCTGTGCATCAAGGCAACAGCCACATAGCTTTGAATGACTATAAGCCAGTCGTCCTCACTTCACTTTTAATGACAATCTTTGAAAAGCTTGTGAAGACAGAGCTTGTAAAGGTGAGGACACTATAACCACCCTACTCAACCTCTGGTTTAAACATCTAGAAGGGAATAAAACACATGCTAGGTTGTTATTTACGCACTTTTCCTCAGGCTTTAATACTATCCAGCCCCATATTCCAGCCACGAGGCTGATGGAACATTTTGAATCTGGTGGGTTGGATAATGGATTTTGTGAGAAACAGATCACAAAGACTGAGAGTAAATGGTATTTCATCTGATTTATTGTGTTCTACTGGCTCCTCTCAGGGCTGTGTTCTCTCACCCCTACTGTACAAATATGTGCCGAAATAAGCATAAGAACAGAATAATAGTGAAAGTTGCAGGAGGTTCAGTTACTGTGAGTTTGATACATGATGATGACTCTGAAATTGTCAGCTAGTGTAATGAATTTTTCTTGGGCATGAATATATCTAAGACAGCAGAAATGATCGTAGATTTTAGGATGCATTCTTCACACTATGAGCCTGTGTTCATTAAAGACCAGGCTGCTGATTGTGTGCTCTAGTCTTCATCCTGTTTCCATTCTCTACATAGGAAATTTCATATCTTTTGCCCTGGCTGTCGATTTGTGGCCCAAAGTGGGAGAACAAAACATATCAAAATGTATTTTGTATCTGCGGCTATAGCAGTTTGTAACAAATATAGCATGAGACGATGCACTTTAGACATGTAAGTCTAATTTAAGTTTATTTTAAGCTTTTAAGGTGAATTTATGCTTGTATGCTTTTGAGTGTGTGTGTTTATTAAAGCACTTGTCATGACCGTCCTGTGTTATGATGTTACCTGCTTTATTGTCTTTGCCTAAGTGTCCTCTGAATTTGCATTGCTGTGATGTCTTGTTTTTTTTTTACATTGGAATTGTGAGTCTCCCATCTGCACTACAAAATTTACCCTTGGGGTACTAATAAATTAACCATGAACCTTGAAATATGACTGTGGTCCTCTGAGGGACAATTTCTCAAGATGCCTGTCAGTATCAGATATTAGGTACTTGAAATAAGGTCTGTGAACAGGTGCTATTCACTGCCCAAATCATTCCTGTCACAGGGTTTATTCCTTTAGGCTTTTCTCTGTATTGTATTTGTAACTATATGTATCAGTTGCTGGTGCAATAATGTTTAGATGTTTCTTTTTTTTTCTTCAAATAATCGATCAGCTTCCTTGATATGGTCTAAATCTTAATATTTACATATTAAAACATATTGCATATGCCATTACATGTGCAACTGTGTGAACAGGTCCAATATAGCTCCCAGAATCTTTCAGAAAGGCTACACTGATGTACCATATAGTCGAAAATGAAGCCTTTGGTGGTCACAGTCCTACACTGACAGTCAGTTGTGTGGATGACATAATAAGGTCATACGCTACACTCACTATGAGGCCTCTGTGTCCTGGATGTCCTGGATGTGAACTGCCCGCTGTATTTGCTTGTATACCCACTGTTTCCCCAAAAGAGAATTAAATATCGCTCCTCCTCGTTGGGAATGGTGCAGCGTCATCTGACAAACGGCTGCTCTACAGGCAGGATGTGGTGAATCAGCAGAAGGGGCGCCTGAGGAATGGCTTCAGCTTTCCAAAGCCAAACATCTAAACACCTCAAAATCCCTTCATGACACTGGTTTAAAACCACAGTGGCTCAGATGTGGCTGTTGATTTGAACACTTCTCCTCACTAACGCTGTTGATAAAGAAGTGGACTAAGGAGCAGGACACTCGTCTGTGAGGTAGAGCTTTAGGGCAGATATGGAAGAAACATTGGTTGGTTCAGTTTTGCCTCTGCTGTAATATTAATTCCATGTGACTACAGTATGCATAAGCAAGGCAGTTAAACATCAAATAAAGAAAGTGCTGTCTCTTATTCACACAAGGTATCTAAATGGGATAATGAAAATAAAACATGATAGTAGTTTCTCATTTACATCCTATTAAGCTTAGAAAAGAGGGCATGAAGAGCATTCATGCTGCCTATTTTGACATTTTGAACTCTGGTGTTGTTCATAAAGAAATAATAAAAGGTTGAACATGACCAGAGATGATTTGCTCTTGCTGTCTGGGATGGACTGGGACGAGGCAGGGTTTTAATTAACTTTTCGCCTGGTGTAGATGGAGGGCAGAAGAGCAGGATAAATCACAGAGGACAACAGCAATCTGCCTCTTTGTTAGTGCGTACACAGGCACGCTGTGACAAACTACACGTCAACTGGTCAATCATGAACCAAGGCTGAAAAGGCAATCAGGATTCAACCAAAGACATTTGTTTTAGTTTGTTCTGATCCTTGACTAGCTTAGCACTTGCTGTTGAGACATGCCTGAAGTTGCGCTCTGCCAGGAAATCTTTATTGTATTTAAGAAATTCTCCTCAGCCTAAAATTTATAAAATATTAGTATTGAGGTCTACAATCCATTTCTCAGTGGCAAATCTCCTGTCCTTCATTTGCACATCCTCATCATGAGTGAAATGGATGTGATGCTATAGGTGCAATCAATAAGGAACCATATACAATATCTTTTCCCTTGTGGCACTATTTAATTTACACATAGAATAAGAAAAACACCATGAAATCAAATATGTATGCATAGTGTGTCATCGGTCATTAATGACCTGTCAAGAGTATATATATATATTTATTTATTTTATTTTTTTCCTGGTATAATCAACTTGTGTGAGAGTGTCTTCCAGTGGCTGTCTGCTGTGGGTAGACCAGTGGCAAGATGCAACACATTTAGCAAGGGGGGGTTAATTGCTTTTTGCAGGATGTTATACAACTCCTGTGTCCTATAACATGACATCCTAACAGTAGACACATATAGAAGACAAGTCCCTCAACACACTCTCCTCAATAAACAATCAATACAGGGTAGCAACACAATGAAGAATGCATTCTAATTGATTTAACCTGCTGGTTAAAAAGTCAACTTGGGTAGCAGAGGTCAGCGGCTGTTAAATGAAGTGAAGGAGGGGGCAAGGTGGAAGAGCAGAAAGTATACATAGAGTCATTAATATTATTTTTTAATCAAAAATCCTATGATCAATTTTATTAGAGTACCTTCAGCTCATGTCATGTATTTTGTTGCTCATGTGGTGAAATATATTCAACCAGCCTGTCTTGGTACTGGAAGTATAGCTGAATTTCAACAGGGAACTAAATGATATCCCTCCCCAATCACTCAAACCCTTGTGACCTACTGTACCTAGAATAAATATCACAGATCACAGTCTGGCCCTGACTTCTGAAGGCCAATATTCATTGTACAAACCAACCCACTGCAGCAGGTAGTGCCCATGCAGAGGCAGCCTTCACTCATTAATGCAGACGCATACATGATCGTAGAGAGAAAGGTTAGCTGCAAATTGTGTTCTGCACTCTCCAACTCCAGCTGACTTTACACACCAACCCCACTTACAATGTTTGCTAGACTGGAACCTTGACCTTTCCTGAGGAACCATTACATTAACAAAAACCCTGGCCTGAGTGAGTTCAGGTAGATTTTTTAGAGTTTACTGCACACACTTCCAATATTGTACACAGTGAATTTATAAGCGTGTTAAGTCACTGTATGACAGACTTAACCAAACCTGTGTTTGAACTATATCCTGTGTGAGACCAAGGTTAATCTATAGTCATCTCTAGGCCAATACCTGCAGCTGCATATACACACACATCACCAGTGAGACGCACAGCTTTGGACAACGGGGTCAACTCCCCCGCCCCTTTAGTTTAAGGACCTTTAAAATGGCAAACACAGTGTTATTCCTCAATACTGAAAGCAACATAAAAGAAAGGTTACACCTCTTGAAAAGGAGACCTCATGATAGCATTATTAGAGCCAACAGCAAAGCACTATTCTGGGCCAGTCAGCTACTCCTAAGTTACTCCTGATAACAGGCTGACACACAAGAATGGATTCAAAGTTTGCTTTTAAGGTTCGCCACCTGAAACCCACTCTTGTCTGATTTAATTCACAGACTTAGTAAGAACTACTTCCTGAAGACTTTCTGGCATCCTCCTTGCACAGTGCCTATCTGAATCTCAACCTGAAAGTCAAAATATCTCCAACTTTTCATTTTTATAGAGAGCTATCAAAGAGTAGTTTCTTGACAAACATGCAAATAGGCATGATTGCCATTCGTTCAACCATCAAAATTATTGAAACATTTGCAGTACATACACACATGTGAATAGAGTAGATTTTTAATGCAATCTAACACACAGTAACCACTGCTTAGTAGAGATGAAGGCCAAACAACAGAGTCTTCTGTTGGCAAAAGCTTTACCTCCTTTAACCCTAACCCTGGTTGTTCAAAATTTGAGCCAACATTACCGTCTAGTGGCCATTAGACATTACTACACTCATGAAATGTTACAAAGGTACATTGTTTTTTTATAGTTTGTTTTTGGAAAGATTCAGCGAAAACATGTGAAAGAAGACCAGTTATTTTCCTAGATTCTTGTGGGCAGAGTAGATGCAGTATGCATCAGCCAGTGGGAATATTACGCTTTATATTCTACAATTAATATTTTATTGTTTGTATGTGTCATCATCAAAATAAATGATGATGATGAAAATTATATGTTACAAACATTATGTGCTACTAATTGTGATCTTATCTTATAAGTTAAAACACACACAGAATACTTTGAGACTGGTAATTCACACAAATAAGAATAGATTAACTACAGGTGGATGTACTTCACGATACACCTGCTCATCATGTGTACCTATGCTGTTGTTGGTATTCATCCTTGGACATCATTTTCACTTTCCTTGCTATGCGTTGAAGCCAACATATTATTTTTATACAAAAGCATATACGAGAAATGGCCCTTCATATGTTGTAGTACATGCAGGTATTGACCACTAATGTGTTATAGGCCTACTAATTATAATACAGTAGAATAGTGTGCAGGTTATACCTGATGTAGATGTAATCTCAAATGCTCAAATTTTCAAACAAAACCTATTTTAGTAATTTACATGCCAATAATGTTTTTTCTTTATATGTCTGTAACACAATTTGATTATTGTAATGATAAAATTATTCTAACTCTGTGCCTAACACTGCATCAAGCATAATTTGCATGACAATAATTTCAGTCATCCCTGTGGTGCTGAATCAAAATGATTCAGTACAATTTTATTCAAGTTTGTGCACCAGTTTAATTCTGTCTGATTATTTTCACATATAATTAAATTATAATCACACTGAAGCTATTAACCCGCATACATATTTAACTAAATAATTCACAACTGTAAACTTTGCTTTATTTCCTCACCCTCAAATAAATTGAGGACGCGCTGAATGCTGGGATTCTGCAGGAACGGGGAGATTGCACAACGCCATCTTTAAACCCCACAAGAGGCCAGCAATACAGTTGTACACCGGGATGAAAACACTATCCCTTCAACGGGATTTAAGTTCAGATCGTGGAGGTTGCATGACTTTTCCCCGGTTAAGTTGCCAATAAGGAACCGTCAGATGTGACTGTGAGAAGACGGTCACGAGACACCACGAGAGCCTTAAAGTGTAGTTATCATAGGCAGACAACAACAATAGACGGAAAGACAACAACAACGGACTAGCACGCTAACTCGCTCGCTAGCATTTTTGGCGAGTGCAAATGCTAACGTTAACTACTTCATCAGCAAATCAGTCTGGCTACGCTGAAAATTTGACCGGACGCTGTTTGTAGCTGTCATTGGGTATCCAGCTACATACCCAGGCTCTCCATCATCCTGTTGCCACTTTTATATTCAAAATTCTACTAAAATCTACGTTGTGGCTTTAGCTAGCTAAAAGCTAAGTCCCGACTTCTCCCCTTCCCCAGCGGCCCAGCCGGAGATGCGTGGAAGATGTCGGTGTCGGGGCTGAAGGCCGAACTGAAGTTTTTGGAGTCCATTTTTGATCCAAACCACGAACGGTTCAGGATCATTGACTGGAAGCCTGACGAGCTTAGCTGCCAGTTTAATGTAACCGGCGATAAGCTACTAATTATCCACTGTAACATAACGGTAAGGGGACAGAAACGTAGATGTTAGGATTTATGTACGTTCTTGATTGTCGTTAGCGAGCTAAAGTTAGCTTGTTAACTTGCTAGCCAGGTATTTGGCTACCTTCACAATTTTACAGTCTGATGCTATGCGGGATCAATTTTGCGTAGTTTTATAAGCTAGTGTCAGTGGGCGCTAGACTATCTTGGTTGAAGGGTTTTGCTTTGATTGACTAACTAATATTGAACAGTACTGTTGAGCAATCATCGCTTTAAGCTAACGCTGCACCATGTATGCTAATGTTATAATCCAGAGATGACATTATTAACTGGTTCTGTTTAACCTTGCGATTCGGAAGTATATTGGTCAAATGTTTTGTTGTCCTCAACTGGCTTTAGGAATCCTATCCATCTACGCCTCCAATATGGTTTGTGGACTCTGATGACCCGAGCTTGGCGCAAGTTTTGGAGAGGTTGGAAGATGTGAGGAAAGGCAGCACCCTGGTAATTATCGTAGACCACTTGTTTCTCTATGTGTCACTGATGAGACGCCATGAGTTTTGCACCATTTATTGCAAAATGCTGACAATTATTATTCATAGTGAAGGTCAACCTTAAAGCCCCTGTCATCCAAAATACCATACATAATGTTTTGTGGAACGCTTGTTCCAAGACAGAGATCATCTTGTGATGCAGTAGTCGAGTTAACAAATATGAGCAATAAGCAGATGATTAATTTACCAGCTGACCACCTCTTAAAATATCACATTAAATCGTTAAAAGTCACTTGAAGATGCTTCAGCAAATTCAAATTCATAGTCCCTCAGATATATGCATATGAGCAAACTAAAAAATAAAGAAAAACCGCTCTACAGTATTTGACTTAACTGGATTGCTTTGCTAAATGTGTACTGACCAGACTACATAACAGCAAAAGCATTTTCTGTTCATTATTGTGATATAATTGTGTTCAGCAACTTCAGTAGGAGGCAGATAATGGTGGTGTGAAACAACTTTTGGTGCACTGTTTTGATTTTGGTGTGTGTGTTTGCTACAATGTTCACTTAGCATTGGATTTCACATTATCTTAGACTGCATTTCATAAAGTGTTTGACTTGAAACATTTTTGATCATCAACTCATTTAAGACTCTTTTTTTGTCATTTTAGTTTGGAATGGGCTTTAAATGTCTTGTCAGTTTAACAGTTAGCATGTCCTGCTTAAATTAATGTGTTAATGAAATGGATGAGCACTTATAACTGGGGAGTACAGACATGTTTTCAGCAGACTAAATGGTCGTGTCATAAGATCATTGTGACAACCTTTCAGGGCACATTTTCTGACTATCAGGTTTTTATGTCATCATGGTGTGGTGTGACATCCTGAGCTTGGTTAGCCTACTTTTTCTTGCTCTTCTGCTTGTAGAATACAAAATGCACTTTTTTATAGATATGCTGTCAGCTTTTTAGCTATTATTTTTTGCAGTTTGAACAATAACTTGGTCTTCGTTGGTAATGTAGTGTGTAGGTAAGGGACAAACCATGCGATCCTATGGATAAATAAGATCTTTCTAATTTGTTACTGTTGCACAGATGTTATAGAAGTACCTTTTATATTTGAAATGCACCAAATTTTCAAGCTGATCTAATGAATTAATGACTGTCATCTCATTGTTTTGTACAACATCTCAGTGTCAGTCAAACCGCATTTATCTGCAGTGCTTCGATAATATGTTGTGTATATCCCTTAAAGTCTCATGTGACCATTCTGCTTACATTGTCTCACACAATCATGAAGTAATAGTTTGGCAGTCAGGAATCTCTAAAATAGTTTTAAAAGAATTCTGTTATTCATGCCTGAGATAGAATTTCTGCCACATCTGATGTGACAACTCTTGTGTAGTTGCATCAGCAATATTTTTTGGTTTAGCTAACTCTATAGCCCGTTTTGATTGTGGTTTGTCTTTTCTAGCTTTTACAGCAGTTGAAGAAACTCATATGTGACCTTTGTCGGCTGTATAACCTCCCCCAGCATCCAGATGTTGAGATGCTGGACCAGCCACTACCAGCAGGCCCTGTGGGACAAGACCGAAAGGCAAGGCTGTCTACCTAGCTGTGTCAAATACCACAACATAGCATGGCATAGAATGACACTGCTGGGTCATGGCCATTATTTTATTACTTTTAAGGAATATGCTTGCTTTAAATAAGGATGGATAATCAATCACTTCCAAACTTCTGTTCAGTGATGAAACAGCCGCCTACATTACATTACATTGCCCTGTTGATTTGTTTGAAGATGTCCGCAAAACTGATCAATCGACTCCTGCTGTGCTCATGGTCACTAAAGGGTGTTTCTCATGGTTTTTGTGTATATAGCATGGGACAGAGGAGGTTACATCTGAAGAGGAGGAGGAGGAGGAGATGGGAGAGGTAAGTTATGACCTTTGCTCACCCGTTGTATTCCTCTGTTGAGGTTGGGGTAGCTATTCAATCATGAAACACTTGTGTATGCTCCTTCCATGTGAGGGAAGAAACATTGTCCATGTAAGCACGGGAACTCAAATGACAACACCTGGCCCAGCTTGTAGAAACATGCATCCCTTGTTAACATAATCAGCACGCACACTTACGCACTGGTGGAGATAACAGACATTCCTCAAGGGGACAATGTTGAATCGCTTTTCTGTGACCGCAGTAGTGAATAAAGATGGCATCTGTGGAGGAATGCATACTGCTGTACCTACAGCACAAAAGATGGACGATGAGAAAAGAGAGGGGTTGACAAAGTTTCACAGATATGCTGACGCATATTGAGTCAGACATGTTCAGCTAAAACTGGTCAGCCATGGTTGTTTTGAGCGGAAGTTAACCCACACGGAAAGAGTCTGCTTTCTTTTGTTGTTTCATACTATAACGCCAGCAGGCTGCAGCTCGTGCTTGCCTTAGGATTTTCTGGTAACACATTCCAGAACACAACAATCCTAGAAGTAGCTAGAAGTTCCCACGTTCATGTCTGCATTTGTGAACTTGCATGAACCATGTATTTGCCCTTCGTCACATGTTGTCAGGAATATGTTGGGCTGTTCTTATTACATGCGAGAAGATACCAGTTTTACACGTGATTATTATCTTTGAGTTGTTTATTATCAACTCATCCTATATATTGACATTGGCAATGCTGTCTTTGTCACAATGTTATTCTGGTGAAGAAGTAAGTTTTATCACAGCTCTTGACTTGGCACAGGCTTTGTTTTTTATGCTGCATATCCTCCTGGGAAACCAGTAACAAGTTTTAAATGATCAAATCTGAACCAACAGGACATAGAGGATCTGGACCACTATGAAATGAAAGAGGAGGAGCCTGTGGATGGGAAGAAATCTGAAGATGACGGTATCGAGAAGGAGAATCTGGCCATCCTGGAGAAGATCCGAAAGAACCAGAGGCAGGACCACTTGAATGTAAGTCTTAATTCACTTAATTCATTTTTTGAGGCGCTAAGGGGCTTCTGGTTTATCTAGGATTTAACTTCACACTATGGTAGATGATGTTAAAACTGACATTCAATGTGTATAAAAATGATAAATGCTCATTCTAAGTAGTGATCACTTTTCTGAATTAAAAAATTGAGAAGTTTTGAATAAGAAGGAAACAAGTAATGAAACATTTCTGCCATATATTTAACATGTGACATTCTCACTGTGCTCTTACTCATCTTAAGGCAGGCTTTATGACAGTATATGCCATGTGATGGTAGAAATGTGTCCACCACTAGAGATTTGGCAATATTATTTTTCCCCCAAGAGTTCACAATAGAGTTGGATTGACACACTGTTATTCACACCGTATTCACTGCTACCCTGAACATCTCTGGACGTTACCTAAATAAGCTGTATGTGTGAATGCAAATGTTCAAATTAGTTGAAACTGAAAAAAACAGATTTTACCTTCCTAGTTCCTTATTGCAGAGGCGATTGAGCCCAAGGGTGGAGCAAGTCTTTGAATGTAGAATTCACACTGAGTGAGATGGCGTGGTGCGGTCGGTGCCTGTATATTGCTTTGCACTCTTTCATAGATAATGTGGATGTGTTCAAATACATATAGCATGTAGCACCAGCAAAAACACTCCTCATTACAGACGAGCCCTCTCTCTGCACGTCCTACACAGGCGCCACCCCTCTCATAATGCAAACCAGTACACTAGAACATGTCTGACATCTACTGTTATAAGCTACAGACGTGTGAAAGTGCAATTCCAGACCTGATTCTCCGAATACTGGCCAGAGTTCATATGAGGAAACGGCTCAAGTGTCTTTGCTATATATTTGGGGCAGGTAGATTCTTGTGTTATCTCACAAATCTTGCTGCATTGCAAGGTAACATGATTTGGGCAGCAGGACTGCTTACCGTGATCTCACATGACACGAGCACGGCAGTTTGTGGTTGTAATCCAGCTGTATTGCATCTCTGCTCTTCTCTTGTGGCACCTTAAAGCTTCAGTTTTAAAATAATTAGATTATTTAGAGTTCCTTTTTTTTTTATAACTCTAGTGTTGTCTCATGGGGCAGTTGTTTTTGTGTCTATGGAAGCTATAAATGGAAGAATATTATCATGCTTTGTTATTTTAATTATCAACAACATAATTATCATAATGGCTATTTTAAATAATTTCTTAATTGAATTTACAGAGCAATTATTTCACTTGCTCATCATCTTGTTCACTGGCTCAGCTGTGAGTCAGTGTTGCATGCCTCCCATTGACCTATTTTCTTTTCTTTTTTTTATATTTTGAGGATCAGTGAAGCATTCTCTCAAGGGGTGCACTAATAAATATTGATATGTAGTGGAATAAAGCTTTCTCTCTGATGTTGGTGGATGTTCAGTACAGATGACAGGTCTACCCTTATGGTGAATGTTAAAGCAAATGTTCTTCGCCTAATTGGTAACAGTTGTTTTATATTTACAGGGAGCTGTATCTGGTTCAGTGCAAGCCTCTGACCGCCTGATGAAGGAGCTTAGAGAGATCTACAGGTCTCAGAGTTACAAGACAGGTATGCACACTAAACAAAGGCGTGCTCTTTGTTTTAGATCGGAGTGAAATGAACACCATGGAAAACTAGCACAATCTCAGGACTCATCTTTGACCACTTTGTTTTGCAGGAATCTACTCAGTCGAGCTTGTTAACGACAGCTTGTATGAATGGCATGTCAAACTAAGGACGTAAGTAACTTAGGAATCTTGTGTGTCATTTGATGGCATAAACACAGACTGATTGAATAATTAAATGATGCTGACCCACAGGGTGGATCCAGATAGCCCCTTACACAGTGATCTACAAGTCCTAAAGGAAAAGGAAGGAATGGATTACATTTTACTAAACTTCTCATATAAAGTGAGTCAAATTGTCTCTGTATCAATGAATATGAAACACCAGGAGTCTTTGAAGTTTGCAAATGAACTGTTTTTGCTGTTCATGTCCACAGGATAATTTCCCCTTTGATCCACCATTTGTTCGGGTAGTTTCCCCTGTGCTTTCTGGAGGGTGAGTCCATTGAGCTGGTGCACTTGTCATTTTTGCACTAGTGCAGACTCTGTTAAATTGAAATAGATTTTTTTTTCCTTGTTCAAATAGGGCTTCACTGTGTTGTTATACCCATTTGTCTGAATATTTTTTTTCCCCTTGCTTTAGTTATGTTTTGGGAGGAGGTGCCCTGTGCATGGAACTTCTCACCAAACAGGTATGCCACACATACTTAAAGCCGCAAATGAATGTGAATTTGTGCTGCATAAAATGAGATCACTCTGAATTGTATCCTTAAAGCCTACTTTCATTGATGTTGGGGTTTCCTGATTGCAGGGTTGGAGCAGTGCCTATTCAATTGAGTCTGTCATCATGCAGATCAATGCCACTTTAGTCAAAGGAAAAGCCAGAGTGCAGTTCGGAGCCAATAAAGTAAGTGAGAAAGCACTCGAGTTATGATTTCAAGTATGTTCGTGTAGGGCTCACATAAGGGACCAAAGAGACCTCTTTGACTTAGAGACCTGGATCCTTGGCTCCTAAGGCTCATTTACATTCCCTGTACGTACGAAAAAATGCAACAGTTTCAAAAGATGTATCCGTCAAACGCCCGCATACTTTGATACTTCTTTTCCATTGGCATTGATTCATCTTCAGGAGGACAGTGATGAGTCAAAAGTTTTGACAGTGACAAAAATAGTGACATAAGCAGATCGTCTTCAGTCTTCCTCCTGCATCTACACAGGATGCGTTCAGCCACAGTACTGATTGTGCATCATCAATGTTTTTGCTATACTGGCAGTCCAACATTCAACGACTGAAGTTGCGTAAGAGAAAATAGAGGTGACTTGGAAAAACATGCTTTGGTTTGCAGTTTCATATGTGTGGCATCAAATGAACCATTATTTGACCTATGTATAGACAACTGCATTGATTTTAAAATAGAAACCTATTTAGGTCAAACACACTATAACACTGTTGTTAGTAGGACATATTATTATTATTATTATTGTTGTTAGTTGTAGCATTGGTGGTGGTAAAGGTTGGATTGTTGTTAGCACTAGTATAGGGGTAAATGAGTACATCTTCTTTTTATCCCCTAACTTAAAAATGATGGTGATTTAGTCATCAGTACATTCATCCGTCCATCAGTGATCTTTTTTTTGTCCGGACCATATCTTGCAAACTATGCTGTCCATTCTAGCTTCACCAAACGTTACACATATATTAAACATAAGTCGTTGTGCCTTTTGATATTTTGAATCTTTCACTAATGTTGTTTCTTTGTGGTTACCATAAAAACATGATTTTGAAGGGGAGTCTAAAGGGTTGTCACCTTGTCCAAGTCATATTTCTCAAACCCAACTCATATTTCTTTACACATATATTAAATATAAGTACTTGTGCCTTTTGATATTTGTAATTCTTTTTTTTTTTTTACAGATTTGTATAGATTTTTAAGGTTCGTCTGAAGGGTTGTTATGTCAGTTTTTAGTGTCTTGCTTAAAAAAAAAAAATTCAAAAACGGGGACCTTTTTAATAGACTGTTGTAACATGTTGGAAATATACATGTATAGACTAGCATGACTTGTCAGCTTGCACAAGTACTAACCCTTCCACATGAACAATCCAAAGCTGCCCAATTTAGGTTTTATTTTACTGGAAGCTATCAATGCCAGAACTCCTTGCAAATGTTGGATTTATTTTATTTATTTATATTTGCTGGAGTTGACTTTGAGCAGTCATATATGTTTATTAGATAGAAGAAATAATGCAGTATACCCAGAAGCCATGACAAATGAGTACTACCAAACAGTCAGTGGATGACTTTATTACTGTAGATTTAATCAAACTAATAGTCAGACTTCAGGCCAATGCCATCTGTGTTAAACCCACTCGGGTATGAAACTACTGTACAAGTGAACCTACACTACAGCTGCAGAGCCTGGTCTTCAGTAAATGGAGATGACCAGTGCGTGAAAGCAGTCTTGTATGAATGGCCAGACAAGGGGAGAATGTGTGTTCATTATCCTGCACCATACACCGGGTTTGATTCTTGAAATAAGAGATGATGAGATAAGCTTTTTTTTCTTTTTCTTCTTTTTTTTCCGGCTGATAGAAACAGCTGTCATTGCTGTTTCATATTCTGTACCGTCATCACAAAGCGAGTGCACACACTCGGGTTGACTTTATTTTCATCTTTTAATGCAGAACCAGTACAATCTTGCCAGAGCACAGCAGTCCTACAAATCCCTGGTTCAGATCCATGAAAAGAACGGTAAGTGTTTCTGTCTACAGTTTCAAACGGACTGCGTTACTGACCTTGTTTACTGAAACCAAACCCTTCCCAGGCATCAGAGCTGAGCTGAAAAAGTAGTGCTTGTACTGCTGTGTACGTACCAAACACGGATATCATATAGCATGTAGTCCATACTAATACATAATTTCTTTTTATACTAGCATGATATAGATAAGTGTCTGTGTCTGACAACATTATTCCATAATTCATATTTACCATTATTTACACTTGTTAGTAAGATCTTGGTCCTTATCCAGTAGCCCACAGTTCATGTTGGGGGTTTCACTGGGACCTCAAAGCAAAAACATTCCATCTAGTTGCAAACAGGATTTGAGTATGTGACATGTTTACGGTACTCAAGTTTCTAAATACCTTCCAAAACAGACCGATCTGATCAGAAGTACTGCTTCCTGTTTCAGATGAATGCTTATGTACACGACTCTTGACAAATTTTTAAAAAAAGATAAAAGTAAACGTGTTATTTTTTAGGACTGTCTAACATAATAAAAGGGAGGGTTGAAGAAAAATAACCAATCTAAGCCCTACTGTATGTGTTTATATTAAACTTAAGAGTTTGTCTCTACTAATATGAACTAAACTACTTAATAATAAATACATAATAATAGATAGTTAAAAAACTTAATGTTGGTAAAGTTGAAATCATTGTGAATTCATATTAAATTGCTTTATAGAAGCTTAATGGACATCAGAATTGAACAAATGTAACGGCTATAAAAGCATTTGTTATACAGGATGTCAGGAAAGTAATGCATAATGATTACATGGTGTCTTATTATGGAAGACAAAGGCACGAAATAATGGCCTTACCAACTATTAACTGGTTTTATTTCCGCTGCCTTTGCTTACTTAATAGCCTGTTTTAAATGGCATGTTCAGATGTAACAACTCTTTCATAGACTTAACATATTTCTGTGTGTATAAACCGCATGCTTTGTGATTCGATCAATAATTAAATTTTACACATGGTTGAAGAATAGAAATACTATTCCCAGTCAAATCCAATTAATGTGCCTTCTAATAAAAAAATTGACATTGGATACAACAAGGTCAGAAACAAAACAGTTCACAGTTAAACGTTGATGTTATTGATCTTCCGTGAGATCCTCAAAGATTAAGTAAAGGCATAAAAATGAATGAGAGTGAGGATTTTTTAAGGCACAAAGATGAGTTTTGTTTGGTTTTTTTACCTGGAAAGATACCAGGATTACTTACTATGCACCTAACCTGCTCCTGAGGAGGTTATGTATTGAGGTTAAGAATAAAATCAGAGATATACTGCTCAGTGACCTTTTCCTGACGATACTCTCTGAGCAGTTTACTGAGATTCACAGCTGAGGGAATAAATCAGATGATGCAAACTTGCTGAGCCGTATATCGATAATGGAACCAAGTGAAGCTGTGTGTAAAATGTATGCATTTCATTTTCTTTGTTACAGGAACCACATGCTGTCATTTGGTGGTGCAGCAAATCTTTTTGATGATGTCACAGCTACTAAAGAACACTTTATAGTGTTGCTCCTGCTGTGCTGCCATGTCTGTTTTACATGGCTGACATTGCAGCTAAAAGATCACTGATTAAATCAACAAATCTCTTTGATTTTGGCCAAAAAAGCGTTTTCCCACACATCCTTCGTGATTCTTATCACGAAGGATGTGTGGTATAATGTTTAAATATTCTGTATCATGTTTAAAGTTAAAGAGCTCGAATGTGAAGTTGTCACAGAAATAAACGCGACATTGAGCCTGCAGTTAGTGGTCGGATAAATATAGCTTAACAATTTTACTGTTGCTTTTTTGCTGTAATATCTTTGTTATTCATAGCCTTCTATTATAACATCCTCTTTACTGAAGCGGTGGGCATGCTATCAGTCTATTTTGTGCAGAAGGAGTCCCAAAAGATGGGGCCGTGCAAAGAGACCGAAGCAGAAAGCCTGGGTTAACAAAGAGAGTTGATGACCACCGTGGTGGTTCTCCTTATCTTTAACTGGGGTCTGAGGTTTTGTTGAACCAGCTCACACAAAGAAAGCCTGGTCTTATTGATCTGCCTTCATAGTATATCCTCAAAACCTGGTGGGAAATATAGGTGAAAGCCACTGAGGAGGACAGTGCACATGCAAATGTAATCTGCTTGTAGTTATTATTATTATTATGTAATACCTGATGACTGTACATTATTTACTGTTTTTGTTTCCCCCTCCTAGGCTGGTACACACCCCCTAAGGAGGACGGCTAAACAGACTCTTGCCTTTCCTGCGCTGGGACCACATGTCTTTGTTTTTTTTTT
Organism: Chaunax sp. Z400; assembly: GCA_037577475.1. Taxonomy (NCBI): domain Eukaryota; kingdom Metazoa; phylum Chordata; class Actinopteri; order Lophiiformes; family Chaunacidae; genus Chaunax; species Chaunax sp. Z400. The sequence continues at coordinate 28,714,564 of CM075184.1, read as the reverse complement.
TGTTTTTTTGTCCCCTTGAGACCAATATTTTTTTTTCTCCTGCAAACCATTTTTTTTTCTCTACGTGAGATTTTGAACTCCAAACCAAATTCCTCATTCAGCGACCGCCCAGATTCCTAGTACATAAACACACAGACACACGCCCCCCCCCACACACCTGAAATTTATATCCAAGCCCATGAGCTGTTGGAAGAGTGTCGACTCGTCATATATTTATCTCTCTGTACATCTGTTGTCTTAAACAATCTTATTTTTCTATTGGAACGTTCATCCCGCACTCCAGGAAAACGGTGGACTAAATTTCGCCAGTGGTCCTTTTGGTTTTTGCCGTCGAGCATGCCAAGGTTACTTGCTGGCTGTAAGTTGAAAGGTGTGGCATGGCTTTATCCAGCAGTGTAATGCTCTAGTTGTTTGACACTGCTTCTCTGGCCACAGACTGGATCTGAGAATGGCATGAGACGTTCCCTGATATGCAGTGGTGGCTTGGAAGGACATTTAATTGCTGGCGGTGGGGAGTAACACTGCCATATCTCTTCGTGGACTGCCTCTGTAATATTGTGCTCATGTATTATCTTTGCGATGCCAAGATCCCACCTCTGGAATAATATGCTTCTGAGGGTAGCTTGCTTTCAAACCTCTTATCTGCTTGAAGCCCTGAGGTGGGGAGGAAGGTGAGGAGACTTTTTGCAGCCAGGGATGGAACAGCCCATAATTAAGAGCAGCGTCCTGCAGAGCTCCAAAGTTGGAGACCACTGTTGTCGTCGTCGTCGTCATCATCGTCATAACCAGCCACTGGACAACTCCCCGCAAGAGAGGTTTGGTGTGTGGCTAGCCCTGGCAACACAAGAAACACGACCACACAAAGCAGGGGCGTGTTTGGATTTGATCACGCTGTAATGTAGTTGATTTTAACTCCACGTGTATAATGTAAATTTGTATTTCTGCAAAAGAATTGTTTATAATGTAACCTTGTCTGGGTCTTTGTGCTGGGCAGAGACTGAATTACTATATACCCTTGACTATTAACAGCAGGGGCACTGCAAGACCCATTTAGAGTAAGTAAAAGTTGTTTCATGGATACTCTTGCAGAAGGAAAAAGGTATGCTATGTTCTTATGTAAGCTTAATGACTACTGCGGTTTTGTTCTTTGTTTTAATATTGATTTGTTATCCCCATGTTTGTGACAACTCTGACAGTACCATTCCCCTTCTTTGATGGCACCGCTTAATTACAATGGCCGTAACAATAATGGCATAGACACAGCTGTTTTCTGGCATTCCAGAGCTTTGGCTGTTGATATCTAATCACTCAAACCTGATGAACCTCAGTAAGGCTATGCAGTGAAGACAGCGTTGTGGCGTTTTGTAGTTCTGAAGAAAATTAGTCTTAACAGCTTAACCATGTAGTCACCTGCTTAGTTCTTGTAGCTGGTTCACATCCTGAGCACTTTGCCAGTCCTGGGGAAGGAGTGACCTTTACCTTCCGACTTTTCCTTGACCTCATAGCTGGTTTTAAACTGCAGCCAGAGTTTCAAATTCACAGCAATAGTCCATCAAAGATGGATAGACCAGAGATGGGTAGGCCATACTTCCTCTGGCTTCACACCTGGGAAGATCGACTGGAGTCTGTTTCTAGAATATTTGTGTAAGTTTGATAAATATTTGATCAGATTTGTCACAGGAGGGTCCCAGCTCTTCCCATCACCACCTCTCTGGTTACTATTCATAACCACTCTCAGCACAGCTTTACCCTCTCAGCATGCTGGGTCTTTGACGTAATGTGAGTAATATGCAGAAAACTGCGCGGAGCATTCCAATTAATGCAGTTACACATTTGTTGTGGGTGTTCTATTGTGTGGTTACTTATATTGTTTTTAAGTATATTGTTCTAAAAACCAGCGTAGAAATCTTAGGTACACTAATTCATATAGTCATTCCTCAATGTTGAGTTGATTTAGGGTTCCTCAGTGATATTAACCTCAGTCACAAAACCAACATCTTCAAAACACGTAGAGATGTGTAGAAACCACACCCGTTCTTCACGCTCAGCACGTCTGACATTTGCTTAGACTGTTAAGATATGCATAACAAGTGTCGCCTTCCTGTTTCTGTTTTCACCACAAGAAAAATCTTACCATGGCCACGTTCATCGGCATGGTTGTTCACTGTTGTGATGCCATCGGTACCATACTAATCACTTCATCCTGGGCGTATTGTCGAGCACACCCCTGCGTTCTCTTGAAAAGCAAACTCAGGAATATATGCTGCACACTCAACTTCGCAAAGGATCGCATTCGAATTTGTTCATGAACACAAAGATTGAGAGTGTTTGATCTTTTTTGGGCCATTTTAAATGTTGTCCCTGATTTGCCAGAAGGTTCTGGAATGTGTTTTCCCCTCCATTTAAACACATTTTTATTTTCTGAATGACGATGAGGTTGGAATGATCATACATGGAGCGGGACGATGCTCCCACCCTCGCATTATCTTGCGCTCGATGAGGGTTTCAGAACATGTCTATCTAACCCGTCTCTTTGATATTGCTCTGTTTTGCATGTCAATACATCAGTGGGTGTTTTTCCCCAAGATACTGAAGGGTGGTCCTACACTAGTACACAAGATAATTTGTCCCGGTGTGACTCTTAAAGACACGTGGACTTGGTAGACTTCCTACCTGCTTGGCCAGTACTTCCCAACAAAAGTAGCAGTTCAGATTTCGTGTGCCATCAGAACAATTACAAGCCCGCATCTTTAACCTGACCTTTTTGAATAACAGTGTGCTCAAGTCTTACGTGCACTCTAACATCTTCTGTCACACCAACTCATGTCTGACTAACAAAACCTTGTCTGCTTTGGTGAGTGAGATTTTTGGTCTGAGGTCTGAATTGGCTTGATACTTTGATTCTTTACCTTGCTTCATTAACAGCAGTGGCCGGGTTATAAAGTTATGCACTGTTAGCATGCTTTGGTTTGGTTTCATTTTTTTTCCATTGCAAGGGTGGTTTTGACCATGTAAAATAATTTGTAAACTTGCATCAAGTTTATGAATAAAGAATTTTATGAAATATATATATATGCTTTTTAATTTTTTTTAAATTAATGAATAATGTTCATCAACTTTTCCCGGGAGAGTAATCTATCCAAAATCCCGCCTCTAAACAGGAACCAAAGTATTGACTAGATAACTGATTATGCCACCAAATTATATAAAAAGGCCAAATTGGACCATTGTTTACTGTGAAATTTACCTCATACATGAGACAATTGCAGCTTTGAATTTACATCATTTACCATCATGTGGGCAGGAGATGCCAACAACTAAAGTATATCCCAATATGGATCCTGGCTTTCCAGGGAAAGCATTTCCTGTGTCTTCCAGTAGATGGCGGTCTTTGCCAAAAGATTCAGGTGTCTAGTTTCTCTCCAGCATTGCAATCAATACCCAGGGTGACGACTGCCCTGCCTTTTTGGCCCAGGAACTGAGCTACTGGCTTGAGGTCGTGCTCCTCTGGTTTGCTCCTTTGATATGACTGAAACCTTGATTCTTTTTTCATTTGTTCCCCTGACCCTGATTGGGTCTTTGACATACTGTACATTGGCTGTGAGGCTTGATGACTTAAACTGTGTAGGGTCTATATAGCTCAAATTTTATCAGCTACTAAATAACCATTTAAAGTATTGCAACTCAGGCATTGAAAAGGCACATTTTACTTAGCTAAATAACAGGTTTCATTCAATGCAGACAACACAGGCACATTTTGTGTCCAGTGTAAAGCAGCACAGATTATAACGCCATCATAAATGTCTACTCTAGGCTTTCATTATTTACCAGCATCAAACATCTGACAACAAGAAACCAGTTGGTGCCGTTTGGCCAGAGGGCAGTGGATAAGGTCAATTTCAGGAGTTAATACTGCGGTGTGTAAAAATCAGTTTATGAACCAGTTTGTCTTGGTGGCCAATGATTTATAGTAGAATCCTGAGGGTAACAGCTGGAACATGTGGTGTGTTGGTTGAGTCGGATGAACAGATTTTATCCTCCCTAGTTTTTGTACAAATGGATTTCCTTTTGTCAAGGTTTATTGGCTTTCCATTTTCTACGTGTGTGTGTCGGTGTGTGTGGAAACACTCTTGTGACCTTGGGCTATTGTTTGTTTTAAGTCACTGGTGACAAGTCAAAGAACTCCTGCTTGTAATATCGGTCCACAGTTGGCGCTCCATTCTTCCACTCATCCCAGGTCTTACCATCTCTGTAGCTCATTCCATTCAAGGTTGAAAGAATTAATTGCAAGCTCGTTTATTTATTTGAGAGGACTTCTATTGATGAGACAAAGTCTCTGACATGGAACGATCATATTGTCCATTCAGTGTGTCTGAGTCAGATATTGCTAGTAGGTTGGCAAAAGCTGCACTCATAGATGTCATGTTTGTGATAAATAGCCGAATCAATCCCTATCGGTTCTTATGAGAAGCAAGAGGGCTACATAAGATACCGGGTGACCTATTGAGTCTGTGCTCAATCATGTTGATGCATTCTGGACAGTTATGGATGTTAGAAATCACTCAAACGGAGAAGCAGATTACACTTCTTCATTAAAACAAAGAACAGGTTGTAAAGAGGAGGACAGTGAGAAGTGGAACTCGGCCGTCCGTTGGTTATTTTTGTCCATGCGTGGGTTTGACTGGCTGAACTTCTGTCCTGTCACTCACTCACCTCAGACACATCACTGTGAAACTTGCTGGCGTCCACACTGACACAGCAAGAAATAGCTGACTTTTCCTCCTCCACCGTGGGCCAGAGCGCAGGAGCACATGGTGGGCCGCATTCAGAATCAGCTGGAGTTGATTGATGGCCTGCGGCTTAGCGTCTGCATCCGTCAGAACTGCTTTGCCTTCTGTGAGTAATGCATTCAAGCTTCAACCCAGATTCAGACTGAACATGCCAGAAATGCTGTGAGGATTTTAGCCTTTTAGCCGCCTCCTCTCACCGACCAGACAGACGGGTCAGATACTTTACTACGGATAAATGAGCCAATACATACAAAGACCACAGCATTATATAATTCCAAAGTATTTTATTTGGTATGACGACAAGATTTGGGATGATGGACTGAACGGCGTATTTGTTGGGATGATTAGGATGAGGGCCGTATTTGTTGAGATCATTAGGGGATTGCGAGGGGATGAATGGGGGTTGAACGATTAAGAACCTGGGAGTCAAGAGTCAAGGTGGGGGTACGTCTCAATGAGCACATAGTTTCATCATCCCCTCAAAAAGTTCACTGGTCTAAGTCTTCATGGGTTCATTGGATGTCACGGAGGAACCACAGTCCACAGTCAGAAACCGATTAGCTTAGCTTAGCATACAGACTAGAAACGGGTGGAAACGACTGAGCTTGAAATCATAATAAATAATGCAAAAAGCATAATAGAGTGAAAAGGCCTTTCCCACTTATTTCCACCACTTTTGCGTTATGCGTTTTGCGTTATACACTGATGCGTTATTAGTAGTTTTGTTTTGATTTCCATGTAGTCATTATCTCGCAATGAAAAAGTTTCTCACCTCTTCAAGGACGCTTGGAGTGAAAAGAAATCGACACTAAACATTCGCGTAACTGCAGGAGCCTGCGGTTCTCTACATTTCCCCAGATTCATTTCTTTAATTATTGTAATGTTCCTGCCAACTTCTCCAGTCGGCGTCCCGAAGCTGCAATACTGAGGCATATAAACAAAACCAGGTGCTTTTACAGACAGCAGGTGATTCCTGATATTAATAGACAACCAGCACTTTATACTGGTCTGGGCGACCCTGGTGACAGTAAATGGAGAGCACAGGCACAGAGCTGCAGTAATGATGCCTGGCTTTGGAGGACAAGGCAGAATCAGTGGCTAAAGTGGATCCAGTCCTATCATTACTCTGAATGACCTGATGTTAGAGCAAAGCAACCGGAGAGCAATAAGACAGATGTCGTAACCCACCGACGCTGTTACTACACAGCCATAAAAAATCTCCACAGTTCAGACTTGGTTGCTGTTGGATCAAAACCTCTGACATTAACAGCCAGTTCATATTTAATTTATTCCTAAAACGATATATACCACGCACTTTAGAATTTGTATTCAATCCAATATAAGACGTGGAGTTAGGAAGTTAACCCGCAACAGCAGAGGTATAATCCTTCACCGGAGAAATGGATAGGTAGTGACTGAAGAAGGTGTAATGTATTCAGGTTCTCTCTTGATGGGGAATGGCAATTTGAAGAGCTTTCCTTCATGGGGAGAGCATTGCAAATGGCTACTGAATAAAATATGCTGTATGTGTGGAACTCTGTTTATCCTTTCTGTGTTTCAGGGTGACTCTTTGATGGAGGAACGTCCGTGGGTTTTTTTAAAAATGTTCTCGTCAGAAAGAATTCTTACAAGCTATTAGGTATGATAGTCCTTAAACAAAACCCAGTACTGAGCTTTTTCAGTTGTAGACAGGTGAACAGGGCACAAACAGGGCATCATGGAAATAATAGAAATAGATAATATAGAAAAAGACAATATCAATAGGATGAAACAAATGCTGAATATATATTGTAAAATTGGGAAGAATGGACCAATTGTATTAATATCATACAATGTAAAAATGAATTGCAAAGTTTGATAGTATCATGAAAACGGCCTTATCTGTATAAGTTAAAAACCAATAAAACAAACCAGTTCTATTGTCTAAAACTCGGTGACAGATTTACCTTTAGGGAGACTTTAAAATAAATTGCTGGCTGAGATTGGGCACAAAATTGCGAATGAAAGACATTTTTTTTCAGCCAACACTCACTCACAAAGAGAGAGAGAGACACAGATAGAGAGAGAGAGAGAGCAAATGATAAAATTTGAAGAGAAGGATAAAAACAAAAAGATGAAAAAGGTAATGGAGCTCATTACTCATTCAGCAGCTGTGTTGTCACTTTAATAAGGACACAAACACCTCTGGTGGAGAAACTGGAATAATGGAATATCAAGATGATAGCTCACATCGCCTTTAACTTGACTTTTGGTATTTTACCTTATTAGACTGAAGTGTCATAAATCCATAAAATTATTCTTTATAAGATACAGATTATCAGTACATTCCCTGAAAAGAGTATGCAGAGTTTATTTCACCTACCAGCCACAATGCTACATTACAATGATCAACACTAAGCTTCATATTTCGAGAGGCAAAGGAAAAGGCTGCACTGTTAAGTCAATACATTACAGTACTTTGACTTTTATTCTAACTTTGAGTCATTCAAACACTTTAGGGGAGCACCATGGCTTGATGCACCACTGAGAGACTGACCTTCACAGGCATTCTTTCAACTCTCCATTAAAAGATTCAACTCAGATGTATTCACAGTTGGCCTCTCAGACTGCAGCATCGCCACAGTCAAGAGCCAGAACACATAGATTATTACACTCAAAATTCAGCTCTGTCTGGCTTGAACTATATATTCAAATATTAATGATCCACGAATCTGTGTTTTGCCTCATATTCTTCAGATTTCATGGCTACTTCTCATTCCGATCACATCATTCTTTCAGAGAGGACACTCTGTTTTCAATCATTGCTTACCACTGACTGCATAAGAATGCACTCGTTAGTTCTCTCCGGTGGTAAAATTGTAAGGCTATAAAATAGTTTGATAGACGCGCAATCAGCCACAAACGCATCAAGTGTTGTTGGGGGGTTTTTTTGGTCTCAAAATGACCGAATAATACCGCTCTGTGGTGATCGTTTCTGTCCTTTCGTCTCAAATGTCCCCTGCTTGTCCTGCCTTTGCTGAAAAATAGCTGGGGGTTCAGCTCAGTGTGATGACATGCTTCCCTGCGCAGACTTATACTTCAGACCCGGGCTAAATGGATTTCCATTAGAGGGGCTATGACTCATTCCAGATGCTTACTCAATACTGTGAGGGCACTGTAGCAGAAAGTTTCCTCCAGACGGAACGAAAAGGACATCAGAACCAAAAACATTCTTGTAGGAGATGGTGTCCGGAGAGGGGTAAGCCTGTTAACTTAAGCATGACTCAGACCAGAGCAGGTCTGAGCATGGCCTCTGTTTGGCAAGGATGTATACATAAGATGGAAAACTCATGAGAAAAAATTGACAGATCACTATCTAGCTCCACAGGATAGCTCCACAGTTGAATGACATTGACCCATCAGCTTGCTCACAAAACTGTCTACATCTGTTTGTGTGTGAGGAAGAGCTCAGGGCAGTGCATGCTGGGTTCCTCTCCTCCTATGTATATATCTCTTCAGCGCCATGTCTGGACTCGGGCTAGACCTGCATCGGACGATCAATAGGAAAAGTAATGATCCCAGTGAAATGGACCATCCATCTTATTGTGATTCCCATATGCAGCCCCCTCCGGCACTGGGCAACAGATGGAACTGAATTATTGTCGGAGCATCGATTTAAAGCTGTCTAAAGAAGCAGCACTTTCTCCTCTTCTTCTGTGGGGATCTCAATGTAAAAAGCTAGTTAACCAAATTAACCAATGAGGACATCTAGACATGGGGATTAGTGTGACTCCCTTAATTAGTTAGGGCTGTGGATTTTCTCGACCGGGGTGACACGTCATTTTCGATTCGCAGGCGAAATCCACCTCCGTTGTCAGTCGGTGTGTCAACATTTTGGTCTTCGACTTTCATCATGCATTTATCAGTTACTTTTTTTTTTTTTTAAATGGCCTCAACAATTGGTTTCATCAACAAAAAATTCCTTAGCTGTAAATTTGGGCAACACCTTGCACCTATTACAAATACAATATGATGTAAAATGCCACTAATATACTTAACGTCCAAATAGATTGTTTTTTTGTTTTTTTTTGTAAAGATACATTATTTCTGAATTTGATAGCTCCAACATTTTCATTTCCAACATTAAAAGTGTTACATCACCCTTTCTTTTAACATTCAATAAGCATTTGAGACGACACTTTTTCTTTTTTTTTTTGGAAGTTGTGAGACTAGAATTCTGTCAGTCTTGCTTGATATACGACTGTAGTATGTATAGATCTCTTAATTGGTTACCACTGAAATCACAAAGACACTTTCATTGGATGCAGTTGGTTTTAAAATGTATTTTCCATAATTATGCATTGCACGTAAAACAACTCCTTCCTCCATATATAAAGTAGCTCATCATATAGCCTTAGGCACTCAGAGTGTTCATTCGTCTTCATACCAGAATCTCCAGGGAAATTGGGCCATGTGCTTGTAAATTTAAAGCACCGTCACACCTGGGACATCCTTCCAATCATTTAGATCGTCTCTTTTTGCTCATCTTCGGACAACCATGTCTCAAAACGCTGTTGAAGGTGTATGTAATTATATTTATGCATTGCTGTATCGGTATGTTATTCCTCTATATTCCTCTGCAGCTAGTCAATATTTATCCTTCCTGCCCCATCATTGTGTGTCCATGTCTGAACTAGTGTGTCTGCTCATGACTGATAGAGGGCCCCTGAAGCACATGGCACATCTTCTGGACAATGATTTCCCATGATGGCTCCATAAGGTGGAGATGCTGGAGGAAATGGGGAGGGGTAGGAGGGGTGGCGAATGTGCATGTTCAACTGACTGACTGACTGGGGAAGGACGGGGTGAAATGGAGGGAGGTTTGAAGTAGGGATGAAGGGGATGACAGACCTCCTGGGACTTAGCTTAAATGTTCCTTTGTCCCTAATCTCCTGCTCTATTTTGAGAAGCAGCAGGAGGGATGTCAAAGATATATGGAAGCCGGTGACAGATGATCAGACGTGAGGGCACTCACAGACCTGATGAATGGGATCTCTGCATTGGCTAAAAGGCTGCAAAACCATAGAGGAGACAGGGGCCAACAGGAAAGACCAACAACTCTCTATTACTGAGGGACAATTGCATTAACAAAATGGGCTTTTTGTCATGGAGTAATTTTTCAATTGCTATTTGCACTTAAGTATGGTGCATCTTCAGAATTAATGCCGATGTTAATCGTGACCAAAATAGAAACAGCTTTATTGCCTGCAGTAAAAATGGAACTTTAAAACTGTCTTTATTACAAATAAAAGACCACAAATCCTGACCCAAATGCCTGTAATTTATAATCATTATCAATGTGGTTATTTTTAACACATCTTCTATAAGATTACAACAGCAGCTCAGACAGTTTGTAGCTTAAAGAAACTCACACAGGAAGGAATAACACAAATTGTTTCCTCGACACAGAAATTCCTGTTGAGAATGGATCATTGTCTGGGTGTGTGAGAGCCAAAAGGTAAGAGGCTCTATAGGAGCGATAAGGCTGTAGAGCTTCAGTGGTGATAAGCATCTTATCAGTCTGTTGTCAGCCTCCTGAACTCTCACAGGTTACCTGTTGTAATACAAAATGTTAGACAGCCACTGCTGCCTGCAGACAAATGACTCGTCTGTTTTTGTGCCTTTGCACAGCATACATTTAAGGATGATACACCCAATTTACCGGGCATCAATTGTCTCATGAATCATTTCTCTCAGCCAGAGAAGGGTCACGCTAAAAGTGTATGTCATGCTATTTATTATATTAATATTACGTAACCATTTTCATCTTTTTTCCATTCTTCTACAGTCCGTGATATATTTTCAGATGCTTATAATGCACAGCACCAAGTCAGATACTTTCATTATGTTGAGTTTTCTGTTCCCTGTTACATGGAGGCTCTCCAAGCCGCCTCACTCGAGTGTGACATATGTTGGCATTGTGTTGCTTTTCCAACAACCTGGTGGAGGCATTTGATTTTCATATACATATGAATTATGCCCCCTAAAAAGACGTCCTTGGGAGCCCTCCGGCTAGATGTGATATGGGGCTGGGCCGATTTCACGCAGCAAGCATCATCAATCTCCCAGTTCATTCTGTTCACAAAGGGGGTCCTCTTTCACTGGTGAGAGCAGTCGATAGACCGCTGCTACCGAGATGAGAGCAATTCCATTAAGAGGGCCCTCCACCTTGTGCCTAAAAGAGAGGGCTTATCAGAGGCCAACAGCAGGAGGAGACATGCAGCCATCCATTGTCATATGAGGGAAGAGGGAATGAACACCGCTGACAATCTCTACACTTTCTCCCAGTCAGCAGGTGTTTAGCTTAGCTTAGCTTAGCCCAAAACTGGAAGCTGCCTGAGGTGGTTGCAGCTTGCATGGCTGTCCTTTTGTATGGCGTATTAATTTGTGCTGTTGGATGGATCCTACTCTCCTTTGGACAGAGCCAGGCTCGCGTTTTCCCCATTTCCAGTCTTTAAAGATAAGCTAGGCTAACCATCTCTTACCTGCAGCTTGATATGATTTAGCATTAAGACATGAGAGTGGTATCGATTTTCTCGTCTACCTCTTCTCCTCCGACTCGTAGAATAAAAACAGAAATTTAGTTTCACACGGAGCATTACACGTCAAATTTGGGATTTATTAGCCGCAACACTGTCATGCATTTCCAGCAATCCCGGGAACAAATTTGCATGCAACACATTATAAATAAAGGGAGACATGTCCATTCACTCAGACGCACACACAGACACTATATGACTGTGATGAATGAACAAATACCTGAAAGTGACATATCATGTCTCGGGTTAAGACTGTATGTAAGGTCTAGATATAAATTATTTTTGTCTTAATGTGTTAATTTCACAGCCTGACATCTCACTCTCACACCAGCATGGTTGACTGGCAGCCTCGAGCAGACCTTTAGAGAGCAGCAGCCATGCACATGAGTAATGCACTTGGACTCTGTCACGACCTTGAATCAATTTTCAGCTCTCTGACGTGACACTTTTCAAATCAATGGGCTGTACCGTATAAGCATACCACTCATGCCATGGCGTCGATGTCATGTGTATGAATGTCAGGGGGATTTTTCTCGATAAGGTGAAGAAATGGTACACGTGTCCTGTAAAGATTCATGGGGGCAACATTAATATTTACACATTAAATCTAGTCCTGGCTCAAGCATAGCTACACTGAGCAACAGTGAAAACGCATCATTTTGTAGGATTTCATGCCATTCTTCTTGCAGTGCTGTGACAAGTTGTGCATGTGTTGGTGGAGCAGGATCTCTCCGTCTCACCCGGCGATATGCGAGCCAAAGTAGGACAGTGTTGTTCTGGCTACTCCTGGCAGACGTCTGGCATTGTCACGCATGACATCCTGTATCCTGGGAATGACATGTGGACCTAGGACCGTATCTCGGTAAAGGATTGCTGTCAGTGTATTGTGGATGTGGACAAGGTCTGACCGCCATCCATTAGCAATGGCTCCCCACATCATGACACTGCCACCAAAACGGTCCACTTCCTGGATGTATGCTGCAGGATAGCATTCCTCACGATGACGATACATGGGCCTATGAACATCAGGTGTGTGCAAGTTAAATCTGGACTTGTCACTAGATGTGTTCTGCCTCCACTGTGCAATGCGCCATAACATCTGTAACATCTGTGCTGCACGTGTCTGCCGAGTTCCGGCACTTTCATATCCAAAGATATGAAAAATGTTATAATAGCATTGCTAGCTCCAGGTGTTTAAATATTACTTCTCAATGCAGGTGGTGCCCATAAGAGCGTTTCATACATCATCATAATAATACCTCAGCAGATTTATGGTGTGTATTACGTTCCTTAATTTGCGACCTCATCCCCAACTTGAGCCAAGCCCTATTAGCTGTTAGTCATCTCTGTTTTTTTCTGTTTGTTACAGTCAATAGTATGAGAAAATGCAATGTTAGGAGAAGCAAATGTTAAAACATCTGCTTATGCACCATTAACATCCCTAACAAGCCAGAGTTTCCATAACAAATAAAGCCACTGGGAAGCTTTTGACAGCAGGAAACAGCAGATTGGAAAGGTAATGAGGGAAACGGTTGCATGCAAATTCAGAAGTTGTTATCATGCCAACATTAATTACACAATATATGCAATGTTTTCAGTCTACTCTCTGCTCTGATTCATGCGCATGAGATCCATCCTGTTAAGGGGAGTAAAGACAGGATGTTTGATGGATGAGGTCCAAATCCTGATGATATTTAATACGTCATGTATTTAATAGCCTTTTCTCAGAGATTCGTATAATTAGGTGAGTGCCTGCAGGGATCTAGCAGAGATTAGCACTCCATGTATCAGGTTAAGATTTGTAGGTCTACAGGTGGTTAGAATCCCAACTACAGGAGCCTGTAGGTGAAATGAAACTATCACATATTCCATTTAATCACCTTTTCATGTGTAGATTTAAGGATTAGGATGAATGTTTGGCCTAAAGTCAAACCAGAGGGCCACCTGGGTTGTACACATGGCAATTTGAGCCAGGTAAGTGGGGCACCGTCTTAAATGTCCCTAAAGTTCAGGTGAATAGATTGAAGAAAAAAAAAGGCAAGCTCATAAAAGTTCCATGAAATGACAAACCTTAGGAGCCATGAAAATGTCTTCTGTGAAGAATCAGAGTCTTGAGAGAGCCGTGTCCTCCTTCTGTCACCGTGGCCTCTCCATTAGTCACACAGAGGCCAGGAAAGAGGGAGAGACACTCTTAATTATCCACCACTCCCCGCAAGTTATGTTAATGGTCGCTTCCGGCTTAAGTAGGCTATCTATATGCAAAGTCTCTTCTGATGAATTTCTTCATTATTTATTGTTAATGTATTAGTCTGCTGTATCATGAGGAGAGGAGGGTGTTGGTTCTACACCAGATTGCCTTGTGAGAGCAGGAGGCGCTGAGGGTTGGCTTGACAGTTTGAACAGAGGAAAAGTGAAATACTGTATAAAGGTGGGGCTTTAGACTGTGGTGCAGTTGTGAGGTGGCATGCTGGGGTAAATAATTATAATGGGTCATAATTCCTAAATTATTATGATGTTATCTCTAAAGGTATGATATACTTGTAGTAGTGATTTAAATTGGAGAAATTGTCTGTACCTAATATCTTATTAATAACTATAAAATGTTGAATCAGAATGTGTCCAGTATGTAAAGAATATTCACAATATTTAAAATAAAGACAATCAATACAATAGTGATGATGTGAGAAGATCGTTCTTTCAAAGAGTTTGGCGTCTGATGTGAAAATAACGGACTATGGATATTTCTGAGCCGTTGAATTTTATAATTGAATATAATTGATTAGATAATCAAACTCCTCATGGCTCACCCTGCCCTGCAGATTGATTTTGACCTGTTTGCCGGCTTCCATGCAAGATGGGGGATTAATACTGGCAGGGTGATTTTCACAAAGAAGTAAGTTTGAACAAGACTCCTGACTACGAGATATAGAAGAGAAGCCACAACAAGAAGAAAAAAGGCTTGCTGACATTTCTTTTATGTCAGTATTGGCTTGAATTAGCTTAAAATAGAATTAGTTAACTCATTGTGACTATAAAACTTTCAGAGGCTATTTCTTTTAGGAGATATTTGGAAATAGTTTTAAAGCATTAATTGATTTATTTGAGTACGCAATAGGAAAGTTGAAGAAAATTGTCACTATTTTAAAGGGGTAGTTAGGCATATGAGCTGAATAGATATTTGCCCCCAAAGCAGTCAAGACAGTGGTGGTGGTGAGGGAGTGAAATGGCTGCTGATCTGGATGGATGAGATGTGGGGTTGGATTTTCGATGAGCTCAGTGGAAGGACCTGTGGGTACTGCAGGTGAACGGGTTGGAGGAGGGTTGCATTTATCTAAACATGATCACATTTTTACAGAAATCTACAGAGCCACTAAAGGGACATTTCTTGTGAGCACGAGAAAATTTCCCGTGCTCACGAGAAAGTTTGCCATAGAATAGTTTTCCATGCGCACCAGGAACATATAGATTTTTTTTATGCACATGTCCCTTTAGGCGCTCCGTAGAAATCCTCTAATATTACGTTTTTGATTTTTGCATTATTTAAACATGGTGAAAAGCAGCTGTTTCCTGTTATTCCCACCTTCACGAACCCAGTAGCATCTGGAAAACAGCTCTGAGATACGAAGCCTCCAAAATACTTTATATTCAAAGTCTGTCAGCATCTCTCGGAAACCTCAGTCCTCTGATGCAACAGCAGCAACCCACATCTTAAATGTGGACACAGCATAAGTCCTCCAGTACTCCCCAACACTTATGCTTTTCACCTTGAGGTTGCCCTCTGAGTGCTGCCCATTTCCCCTGAAACAGGAGCAGGACTGTGGTGATCCGATCCACTGCTAAGCCAGGAACACTTACCTCAATCAAAGGGAGAACTTGATCCACTGGCCATGCACTCCATTGGCCAGCAGAAGTTGTTTAGACCATCAGTGGATGATGTGCGACTAAATGTGTGTGTATGTCTGAGTGTTAAGTGACACAAATATGGAAAACAAGAATACAAAGCCTGTAAATAAGGCCTTCATGTTTTCTATGCCGTTCTAGCATCGAGGTATTGAAACCTCGTGTTTTTATAAGGTAATGTTTCTAAAATTTTGGATTCTCTGCTTTGCATTGGTGAAGATTTGTCCTGGGTTTCATGTTCCTGAAGGTCGTTGAATACATTCAGTGCATAAAACACCATGTCATCCTACCGTTCAAATTAAATCATAAAGACCGCTGACACTGGACTTACCGTAAAAGGTTTTTCCTCTGCAGCATGGATATGCAGGAAGGTGGTGATTGGTGACACACTTATCTCGTTCCAGCTTCTATTACAGTCATAATGTTTCCTCTCTCCATTAAGTGTATTTGATTTCCTGCTGAGGGGGTAGCTGGCAGGGCAGAGATATGACAGCAGCGCAAGGCCAAGAGGGCAGCTATTGCAAGCATCACTTCCACTGATGTGCCTGGAAGCGAACGAAAAGTGGCAATGCTTATACAATTAGAGTGAAGACTTTGTCAGACCTCATTTTTTAGAGAGGTTTGAACCACAGCCCTGAGAGAGTATTATTAATTTTCTGCCCTGCACCCTTCGGCTGAGATATAGAAGGATTATACAATGGCAGGTGATAAAATGACACGTTGAAAGAAGCTCAGAAATACCTTTACTCCGATTCTAAGACTGAATTTTCCCATTAGGCACAATGAAATTATCAAAAATGTTGAAAGTCAAAGGGGTAAATGTTTATATTTTAAAGGGATGGTTTAGATTTTTTTATGGCATAAGGTAATAAGAGTCATTCATTGGTAGTGATAGCAATACATGGATATTAGCTCAGGATATAGTATCATCATTGGCAAACAAAAAAAATCCTCACACAACTACTAAAATGTAGGTTTGCATGTTTTTTGAGTGTGTTTGTATGAGGATGGGGGTATTCTCAACATAGACATGGGCACATGCAGGGCAAATTCTTAGCCCAGTTCAAACCACATATTTCCATCAAGTAAACTCCAGCTCATGCATCTGTATTGCCCTGCAGGTGAGACATCATAATCATCAGCCCTAGGACTGGTATTTGCGTCACCGTGATAGGGAAGTACCTCTGTTGGCTCCACATACTCGTCTGTCTATGGCACTCTTACTGATCTTTAGCGATCACAAAGCCCCGCTGCACTTGAGCTTGTAACGACTTATGAGCAGTTCATGGTTCAGACAAATGTCAAACTTACAGGCAGGGGTCGAACCAGGGAGCAGTTTAGAACAGGCAAACAATGTCCACAAGGAGATGGCAGAAATTACGCAAGGGTCGAACCAGGGAGCAGTTCAGAACAGGCAAACAATTTCCACAAGGAGATGGCAGGAACAGAGTCCAAGAAACAGGTCAATATGGTACATGTGAAAAATCCACAATATATAACCAAAAATAAGCAGAGGCAGACTCTAACAAATGAGGCCAAAACAGGTTCAGTTTTCAAGTAATCAAAAAAACAATAACCACTTAACAATGCAGATCAGAGGGCAGGGGCAAAAACCAAGAAACAGCCAGAGTAAGAACCGAGAAAACTGACTGACAACGGGAGGAAACAAACTTAGAGAAAAACACAAGGAGAGAAGCTGGAAACTGGACACAAGGATCAACAACAGACTGGAATAGAAGGACAGGAAATACATGAAACGCAAGAGGAGATAACGAGACACAGGTGCAACTAATCAGGGTGGAGCAGGCAATCACAGTGGAGGGAAAATGTACAGGAAGACCTGAAGGTAAGTGACAGCATAGAGATGAACAGTGAATGGCACAGAAGTACAGAGTACATGAACAGAAAACATAGAAGACCAAAAAATTCATTTTTACACCACATCAATTAGATTGCTCTCCATAACCCAACCACTTTGGGTGCACAAGCCAGTGTGGTGCTGGTCCCAAGACCAGATAAATAAGAAGGGTTGAGTCAGGAAGGGAATCTGACGTAAAACCTGCGCCAGTTCAGCAATGCAGATGGAAAAATCCACTGTGGGAACCCCTAATCAGGAGCAGCCAAAAGAAAAAGAAGAAGAAGAAAAGTATTACTGTCCATCATACACGTCAAGACCAATGTGATCTGAGTCTCAAAAATGTTGTCATTCAACGTCTGAAACGGGAAGCTCCTGACTCATTTATTATTGACTTTGCTTTACCTCATGCAACAAGTTTGTTTGTGAGTTGATGACTGTTGCATAGAAAGGGGATGGGGGGAAATGGATTTATTGTCAGATGCAATTAAGTAGCATCAGGCCGTCCAATTAGCTCTATTTCACATGTCAGTTTACATCAGTGAGGCTGTGTGGCAACACTGATGGAGAGAAAAACAAAGAGACAGCAAGAGAGACGGAGCAAAAGGGAGGATGATTAAGTAAAAAAAGGGATGACAAAGAGAGGGGGAGAATGAGGGAGGTGGAGAGACACGTGACTGAGCTAACAGTGGCATGGAATAAATACAGTGCTGGCTCTGACCAATTTGGTGCCCTAGGCAAGATTTTAGTTGGCGCCCCCGTTGCATCATAGTCAATTTCACTACCAATCTTCATACACTCACACAGAAACTGCATGTTTGTCTTTTTGAGATTTTATTTTATTTTAAATAGAAAATAACCCACAAAATAAAATCTGTATTAGAAAAAAATGACATAAAATAAATTATAAATATGATATAATAAGGCATTGCACAAAATAAGATATTAAAGAAACCAGTGAAGACACTAATTTATGTTATGTTAATAATATATATTATTACAGCATATAGAACAGTTAGCCTAGCCACTGAAGTGATAGCATCTTTGAATGTTATGTTTACAAACAAGGACAAATCCTACTTATGACTTTAAGTAAAATCCAGACACTATGTACTTTGTGTTCCTCTCAAACTAAAACAATTGTTCAGTTTTTATGACTGGAACTGAAACACCTCACAAATTAATTAATATCCGGTGTCTTTACCCATCGGATTTTTTAGACTTGTTGTCAAAGAAAAATGTTGTTATTTTTTATAAAGTCAGAGGGAAAAGTCAGAATTCTGACTTAATGCATTATCATTAATTGCATGCTGAATTTAAGCCAGTACTCACTTCCATATTATTTTTCAAGTATTAATTTGATTTACTGAGTGACGGTTGTGGCATGACTGAAACATTATTTCATAAACTAGAAACAACTGAGTCAGTCGATACTTCAGAAATTATATTTATATACTTTTATATAGTACAGGTTAAGTAGAAGGTGTAATGTATACACAGTATAGTAGTGGAAGTATTCAGTACGGTGTAAAAAAATAATGTTTGTTCAAACGATGAATCTTGTTGGAAAACGGACTTATATACACAACTTTTCTCTATGACGGAAGCCAACTTTCTTTACGGTGTTATAACTTATGACGTAATCGCGTATCTATGGATTCAGTTCTGACCGTGTCTTATGATGCCTGTGAATCCATGGATACAACACAGACCGCCATTTTGAATTTTCATGCCTGATTACAGCGTTTTTGTTTTAAATTCTATTCTATTCTAATTCTATTTTTCTCAAATATTTTCAGTGCGGAGATATTATTTGATTATTATTCACCTACTACAGCTTGTGGGTATTTTTTCCTCATATCTGCCATAAAATGAAACCACTCTGCTGTATTTATTTGTTGGTGCAGATTGTTTTAGACAAATACATCAATTCATTTAAAACACTTGACATTTTAATTTAGGAGCCAGCATCTTGATTGGATGACTGGGTCAAATTTGTTAGGAGGTGGTTTTGTGATCGCTGCCATTTATTTGTCTGTGAGTGTGTTTGTAATAATAATAATAATAATAATGATACCTTTATTAGTCCCACATGGGGAAATTCTTTCTCTGCATTTGACCCATCCCTGAGGAGCAGTGGGCTGCCACTACACGCGGCGCCCGGGGAGCAAATTGGGGTTCAGTATCTTGCTCAAGGATACTTCAACTTGTGGACTTGCAGGGGCTGAGGATCGAACCACCGACCTTTTGTTCCGTGAACGACCGCTCTACCCCCTGAGCCACAGCCGCCCCGGATAGCAGGATATCTCAAAAGGTTTCGATCAGATTTCGATAAATTTTTGTGGAAAGGTGAACTCAGGAGAACTTGGAGCTATAGCCCTCAAAAGTATCGGTGCAAAGACTTTGCTGTGGATGCAGGTGACAGAATTCCCAGACATAATTAATGTGACACCATGTCCGGGTATGAGCTGCACGAAACAGGGATCAGATAACCTCAATAAGCAAGAGGTTCAGAGAAGTGACATGTGCTCCAGCTTGAGTTAAATACAAGGCTATAGAATTGGACTAATATACTATAGATATAAAACATATACATATACATGCATGATGTAATAGTATACCAAAATAAGTGTTATGACCTAGGAGTCATATAAGGTTAATTTGAGTCATTGTTCCTTGTTATGTGTGACGTCTCTCTCTCTCTCCTCCCTCCCTCCCTCACTGCAGTCAATCAGTGTTTTGAGATCAGCTACAGGTTGGTGTCCTCCTGAGTGGGCAGGTTGGCACCTATCCTGGCAGCTGGATTGGAGGAGCAAAGATCCGCGTGGGCGGATTGACAGAGGTCCGAGGCAGCGGATTGGTGGGGGAGAAGCCTTGAGATCCAGCTGATGCCGGCAGCTCCCTGCTCTCACCCACTCTCAATAGCGCTTGTGTGTAGTTTGGATTGTGTTTCATGGTATAGTGTGATGTGTTCTCTTGTGACGGGACTGTGAACACGATGGTGTGTTTGAGTAACTTCAGATCGGCATCAGTAAAACGGTTCATCGCTGAGATCTAGTACCTGTGTAAGTAACTTCAATAACTCTTGTAGCAGTTTTAAACCCAGCAGCCCTTTTTGCTTTGAGACGGGGTTTTTTTTTCTTTCCTCTGTTGAGTTAGGAGTTAAGTAAGCGGCTGTCTTTCTGTTGATATTTAATTTTGCTCAGGTAAGCTTGTTGTTTTGGGCTCTAATCCTGTACAGAAATAAATACAGGAATGAACTGCTAAGTGATATTGACTTGTCATCATTTGGGCCCTTATTGGAAGTGGGAAGAGCCACACACACAAAAAAAGCATGTTACATTCAGGTTTCCCTTAGACAGGGACGTAACAGGAGGCACTCAGAAGAGCCCAGACCTCCACTGAGTGAACTTACGAATCACACAAATATAGTATATCACATATATAAAGAGAGTAGAGCCGGTACTACGCAGTGGGAATGTAGCTTTATAGCTATTTTTTTAGCATCCACTGATTCAGGGTTATTCAGAAATCAATACATAATTCACATATTTAGGATCTAATCATTACCTCTGCCAAGGAGGTCATTCTTTCATCGGCATCTGTTTGTTTGTTTGTTTGACTATCTGCTTATTTGTTTGTGTGTCTGTGAGCAAGAGGAGGACCCAGATAAAGGAGCGCATTCAGAAATGTGTTCTACTTTTTTGAACATTTTTGTCAGGTTCTCATAAATGATGATGGATTACCATGACAGTGGGTGGAAGGGTCGGGCATGTACCTAAGAAGACAGCATCACATTTTGGAGTGAATATGGATAAAGGGTTGATTTTGTTAGGATTTAGCGGTACGTCTCCCTCTCCCCTCCTGTTGTGTCCAAGTGTTTTGTGTCACTCTCCACCTGAAGCATCTTGTCACTCATCAAGCACACCTGAGATCTATCTGGCTCATCACCTCACCCGACTCCTGCAGTGTATAAGACTGTGGAGCTGCATGGTCTGACATAGAAGAGCGACTGAGCAGTGTTTCATCAGCACTGAGGAAACAGATGGTATAAAATGATTGTCGTGCCTCATTAATAACTGTGTTCACAGCAAGAGAAAATCATAGTCTTTTAGTGTGTCTCACATGCACACACACACACACACACACTTAAAGCTGTCATAATAGGTTGTGGAAAATATGCAGGTAATAACAAGAATCAAAGAGCAAGCCAACCGTTTCTACATTAACCATGCATCCATTTGATATAGTGTGATTCAGAAATTAGAAGACAGCAAAGGGAGGCCAGCACTTTGAACAGGTGTGCGTGGGCCTGAGTGGTGTACTGGCCATGGAGGCTGCTAAATGAAAGAGAAGTACAACCTCCACGTGCTTCAAAGAGGCAGATTTTGGCCAGACCAGTGGATTTTAACAGGTGAGTTCTGGCTTACTGGCATCGATTTGCTTGTTTTGCATCTGCTCTGAAAAGGTGTTGTAGGAACTGACAGGCTGCTGCTTTCAATATTAAATAATCTGAATATTACTGTATATAATATCATGTATATAATATGATAATGATATAATAATAATAATTTTTATTGTTTTTTTATTTACAATATTTTAATAATAAAAGTATTGTAAATAAAAATATTAAATAATATAATAATATAATGTATATGGACAGGGTAAACAACTATATATGGATTAGATCAGGTAAATGCTTTGTATTGATTAATGTAGAAGTCAATAGAGAAAAGTCTGCAGGTTAAAGCAAAAATCTCCTCATATAATTAAACTTCCTTTTCTTTCATTAATAATTCAGCCAATTAAAGGTATATGGAGTTTTTTTTAAACCACTAATTGAAGCAATGCTTCTACAACTGGCTCTCTGTTTTGTTTGTGTTTTGCACATGCATGAGGAGCACATGCCAGTTTCACAATATTCTGATCAACAGTCGGTGGCAATAATGTACCAAAAAAATGCAGCAATGTGTCAACAACGTGAATGAAGAAGAAGCCTGCTTGTGAGCATACATGAAGGTAAACGATGCATAATTAGACCCCAAGGGACATGCATGAATTTTTGCGAGAAACATTGACTGAAGATTTTTGTTTATTGGAAAACTCAGCAGGAAACCTTTAAGTTTGTTTTAACACCCAACATTTAGGTGTATCTCTTATCTATACAGGTACCTCAGTTCTGTCTTTTCAGGGGAAAATCGTGCTGCACGTTTTTATTGTTTCTGGTTGAAACATGTACTCGTGTGCCAGACATGGGCTGGCATTTGATTCGAAATGAGAAATCAAAAGAAAAAATATTCACCATCGGCCACCTATATCCTCCATATGTGTCTAATCATGTGACTTGTAGCAGTGAGCTACAAGTGGGGCGTACATGAGGAATCAGGGCCCACAATTGGTCCCTTGCTGGAAGAATAAACAAAATGATTGTACCAAGACGGCCCACTAATTGGACCCAGGAGCCCATACATTCTTTCTGTGTCCATCTTCTTGAGTATATATGATTGAACCCATCTTGTCCCCTTTATTGATCAACTAAATGGGCAGACAGATATGCCGTTAAACCAAAGGAGTGGTGAGTTTTCTTGCCAGCGTTTGGTTTCCTTGCTGGGACTCGACTTGTAGCCCATGTGAGGCCAACAGGAGGTTTCATGAAGTCCTTGAAACCTGTGAAACCCCGACTGCAATCTAATCAACCTAAAAATAACTTTCATAAGCCATGAGATCTTAGTCACCCAACAAAGGAAAGATAAGTCCTCTGTAGATGAAATATAGCTCACCAACGATTCCCACAAAATTGTGTCCTCATTAATCTACATAGAACATGAAAGAAGTAATTCCACAGTTCTTAAAGGGGCAAAGGCGACAATGTCCTCCGCAGCTCCTTATCATGCCAACTGATTCATGGATTTTAATAGGCTTTTACACCAGATTAAAAACCCGATGCCCCCACTGTTGAAGCAGTCTACAATTTCAGAATCACATTTATCAGATTGCCAATAAATCCAGAGAAACCCAAAAGAATACAAATGACTTTGACCAATCTCCATCAGATTTGCATATCCAGTTGAAGTACATATCTTTATTAGAAAGGGTGGATATACATACATACATGGCTTTTGAACGAGGTGGGGTTTCCCCCAGTGCTCTGGTGCAATCGATGGGAGTCATATTCCTGTCATCGCCCCTAAAGAATATCACACTGATTACTTCAATCACAAAGGATGGCATTCAGTCCTTCTGCAGGGGCTGGTCGTTCACCAGTTCTGGTAAGCCTATAGTGTCATGGTTCAGTATTTTAGGTTACTGTTTCCTGTTTTATTTTGAAAGTCTGTTTTCCATGTTATGTGCTTTTGCTTTGCATTTCCTGTGTTTTCTTATGATCTGTTTTACCCGTTTGGTTCCTCTGTCTGTGTTTTAGTCTGATGTGTTTTTAGTTCCAGTTTGCTCCCTTTTCCCTGTGTTTGTTTGCTCTGTCTTATGTTTGTTCATCCTCCTCATGTTTTCCACTTTAAGGTTTTCCCTCCTCTGTAATTGTCTGATCATGTCCACCTGTCTCTGATTGTCTGCTCCTCCCTGTGCCACCTGTTCCCCATCTCCTCTCGTTACCTGTGTATTTAGTCTGTGTGTTTCTTACCTCCTTTGTCAGTTCATCTGTTTACCTTGCCTTGCCGTGCTATGCCCTGGTCTGTTCCCTCTTTTACTTCACCTGTGTTCCTTGGTGTTTCTTGGTATCTCCCCTGTGTAAGTTTTTCTTTGCTCTGTACTTTGTATTTTGGATCGTCTTCCTTTTGACTGTTTCCTGTTTTGAGTTTAATTTTTGTTATTAAATTACTGAACTGCATTTCCCAGTCTCCGAGTCTGCATTTGGGTCCTATTTTTGAACTGCACTTAACATATAGGAAATAATCTATCAATTATACATTTTTCACTTGTCACCTAGAGGTAGCCATCGGCTCAAGGCTATGCTGCAATACTGCAATGTTTGCAGTTGCAGTATTAAAAACATTACAATAATAATGTTGCAGTTATTCGATGGAACATGACGTCAAAGTTGCATGAATTCCGATCTGACTGGTTCAGTCTGAGGTCGCATTGCCAAAAATCTGACCTGTGTCTGATTTACGACCACATATGGAAGCGGCCCAAATCGGCATTGAAAAAGATCAGATTCCATGTGGTTTGTGCTGTTCACAAAGAGTCACATATGAGCACACAAAAAAAAATCAGACCTGGGCCGCATTTTTCCTGCATTGTGAACGTAGCCTCAGGAAACTGTCTCTTTATGCCTGAACTCATATTTTTCACAGCACAGCACCTGTGGTGATAGTGGTGATATTGATTGCTCTTCTTGCACTATTTGAGCAACAGTCACTTTGGGATTTACTTTGCAGTAACGAACATCAACCCACTCCACCCCCAAGTCTAAATTGATTACGAAACTGCATTCTGCTGACACTTACACATTTGTGAGTTTAAATTTGTGTGTAAGAGAGAGAGTTGGAAGCTGATGGAAGCTTTAACAGAAATTGCATTAACACCAGACACGCATTAAGCCATTCTTCACTGGAATTCGGTTTTATTTACTTGATATTGATGCTACTATCTGTACCTCACAACGAATTACGATTACGACATGATTCCACTTTGTTTCACAAGTAATATACAGTATACAGTATATTTTCAGATACATAGCAGGGAAGTAAAACTAAACTACAATCACCCCTGTACACTGTGGTGGAGTAAGCCTGGACTTATTGTATATTGACCTCCCTTTACCAATAATCAGATGGTCAATGGAGGGTTTTACCAATAGAATTACATCATATATCTTGTCAACATCACAGAGGAAAAGGCAGGAAACAGGAAGGATTCTAGCTAAAACAAATGAACAGCAAATAAATGTGAGTATAGTGAAGTCATTTTTATGAAAGAAAATGTCTTGATGGTGAACATTTCTCCTCTCCTAAACATTTAATCTAAATCACTTCAGACTGACAGAAAAACCAACACCGGCAAACACATAATCTCCTTGGCGGAGGTAACAATTGCACCCATTTTTAACTAAAAACTGTGGTCAAATGTTCGGAGTTTGAGGAGCTAAATCACAGAAAGAACTGACTGAAGGTGTGTGGAGTTGCTTTTGTATGTGTGCATCTTTGTGTGAGTGTGTGGCGCCCTTATCATCACATCTGACTCCAGCCTACTCACTTTTTTTTTCTTCTTTTCAGACTAGAGGCGCTGTGAGGAGCTTATGTGATAAAAGCCCCTTATTGCAGCTTCAATATGGGTTTGTCTGCTTGCAGTTATCAGACATTCTAGAGCATTGTGATAAGAAAAAGAACACTACTGGTCCATGTAGACTGCCATATCTCATATCTGTTGTCTATGTGAAGAATGTGTCAGAATTTGGTTATATGCTTTGTGTTTGCATGTGAGACAAGAAGGGTGTGCGTCAGTGTGAAATCGATTGCCCAAAAATGACATGCCTCCAGTACACAATCATCAACAGTGACACAAGGATATTACCAGACACTTCACACACAACAGGGTGTGAATATTCTGAGAAGACTATTAGTATTGTCCCTTGATAAAACATGTCAATAGTTCTTTCCCTAGAGCATATTTCAAGGGGAATTATTCTCTTTCTTATTTTACCAGCCTTCCCTGCATCCACCGCCTGCCATTTCGTCACCTTGTCCAAGGGTGAATCTCGGTCAACTTCATGAGTTTGTTTGACATTTATTCTACGTTCCACTGTTCCATAATTATTCTTTTCATATGACAAAAAAAAAATGTATTCACAATTTAGGAGCCGAAAGAAAAACAAATTGCATCCTGTGGTTAGAATTAGATTAGATTAGATTATAGAAGATGAAAGAAAACCTACTTGTTATTTTCTTTGTGCAAACAATAAAAATTGTTTTTCTTCTTCGTTATTGAGATCCATAACCTTTATTTATTGTCTGGTTTGAGTCTGGTTTTTCTACTTCAGCGAGCATGGGGGTGAGGTGATGTCACTTTACTTCAGTTGGTGATAGCAGTGGTGTCTAGATAAATCTCATATAAACAAAGCCACCCATGGAGTCCAGTGGGGAAGTGACATAGTGGGAATGCAGAAGGAGGAAGAGAGACAGCTGGAGGGAGAGGGGATGTCTGTTGAGAAGGTCACACTATTAAAGATGTCTTCTTGCATTTAGACCTCATTCTGCGCAAATGCCGCAGACCTGAATATTGTACTGTAGCCTAAACAACTTGATAGAGAACCATCTGATCACACTGCCTTGGGGGAGCTTTCACTTCTCAGAGATAATGTCTCGAGCAAAAATAAAAATGATTTGCATGGAAAAAGGCCTTTGCTACACTATGAGCATCCTGTTGTGATAGTCATGTATGTGTGTGTATACTGTGGGTCCATCTTTCAAAACTTCGTCAGATGCCATTTAAATTTTAAGCAACAGCCCCTTTCATACTGTTCAGCTGCTGTGGTTTGGAAGTCATTTGCATAAAGTGTAACCTGTTTAAAACCATGTAGCATTTCGTAATAAATTTAGTGGTCAAAATAATCATGTAGCAATTGTGGTCGCTGCTACCGTGTTATTTCTAAATTGTTTTTATTTAACAACAAATAATAGTGAATGTAAACACGAATCCAAGTTTTTCAGCTTTCCAGACTCTTCCGGCATCCGACCTGTCTGCTGTCTCCGGTCTCAGAATGCAGATCCAATCCAGGTCCAGCAGCACACAGCGACATTAGGGAGAGAGAGCAATCAGTTCAACCCAAAACACCTGGGATAATTAGTATAATGTGTTGTGGCTTTTGCAGCACATTTCTCCTAATGTGTTGTGTTGTGGTTTTTGCAGTGCGTGTTTTTCTTAATGTGTTGTGGTTTTTGCAGTGCGTGTTTTTCTTAATGTGTTGTGTTGTGGTTTTTGCAGTGTGTTTGCCCCTGTCGGCCACCGTAGGTTGGCTTCCAGTTGCTGCGCATCATTGGCACCCTGTATCCCAGACAATGATCTATTCAATTCGATTCAATTTATTTGTACAGCGCCAAATCACAACAAAAGTTATATCAAGGCACTTTTCCAAAAAAGAGCAGGTCTAGACCGACTCTTTATTCTCTGTCTATAACATATTAAACCACAGAAAGTAGCTATAAGCAGACTCAGGCAGCAGGTATGGTACAGTCTTCAACAGGTTAGAAGTCAGTCGAATAGCAATGGGAAAGCAGTCGACTTTGATGAAGGCTGAAACAATGAAACCGCAATGAAATGTCACTGCTAGTACGTCAACTGAGAAAAACCCACCACAAAAAAACGTTAATTTTGACGCCAACAACTCTGCTGAATCCTAACAGCCAAGGTGACATATAGGTCCACTGTGCTTTTTCTGGCTGTAGGAGGAAGAAGGAGGAGGCTGTATCTAAGAAAAGGGGACTGAAGGAGGCCCTGTCTAGTTCACTTACCTCTCATTTTCGGTCTGGGTAATTACATCTGAAATTGGGGGAGCCAAGAACACCTCCAGTCACACACACTCCAATTTCTTTACAGGCCCTTCATGTGAACACACACAGTATGCAAGCACACACACACTCTGCTCTGCCGTGCACTTACCAACACAAACTTAAATAGACCTTTTTTTCTTTACATTTTGTCTCCCTTTTCTTGCACCCTCCTCCTCCCTCTCCTATTTCCTCTGGTCGGCTCTGTATCTATTAGGTGTGACATTCCATTCTGCCGTTTAATCACCTCTTTCTGGTTTGTCCTTCTGGAGCCAAATAACTTCAGAGATTACAGTCATAAACTCATACATTCCCTGTCAGCAACGGCACACGGGCGCAAATACAGATTCATGGTCTTGGGGTTCACAAGTCACCTGCTGCATCTTTTTCTACCATTTTGACTCACGGGTTTTAAAAGTGTCATTTTTTACTCACACTCGATGTTGATGAATTGTTTAGTTAGAAGGAGTCATTGGATAGGTGTGCAAGGATCGAGCCATTAATAATAAAGTCTAAATGTCGATATGTAAAATATGAATGTATGCAAAAAGTAAAACAAAAATGTTGCAACATGCAACAATGCAACACAACATGCACTTGACCATCGAGAATCTGTCCCATTAATTCGTCATTTATTTATTTGTTCATGCTGCAGGCCTTGTGGAATATCTTCTACCACTTGAAGCGCCTCAGGCTTTTAGCAGCTGTGTTCCTCAGACGTTGTTCCTTCGCCCCTGTCACTGATAAAGAAAGACAGATATGGGTTTCCCGGTGCGACACACGACTAGTGCTGTGACAGTTAGTCAAACATATGCATTTGAAGCCTCAGACTCAGTGTGGCTCTGCCAGCAACATCCGCAGGGCGGCCGCCAAAAGCAGCCGCGCGAGAGCTGCCATGTTGTGTCGGCTGAAATCACCCTTATCTCACTCAGGAGAAATGTCTTTGGCTGTCCTTGGAGGAGGGCAATCAGGGATGAAGGGAGGCAGGCAGGCAGAGGCTGGTTTAGATGTGGGAGAAGGGATACAGCAGTGGAAGGAGGAGGAGAAGGAGGAGGGGGTGGTTGTGCTTCAGGAACTGCGGGCATTTGTATTCCGCTCTCATCTGTGACGGGGTGGGAAAGGTGGGGAGACATGGGAGCCGGCACAGCGGGGCTTTGGCAGGACTGTGGCAAAGGTTCAGGAATCAAAGATGAAATGTTACAAGATCTTACCATCACTCTTCGCTGCTTCGCCTCTGTGGGCAGGCATACTGAAATAAAACAATGGGATGTCAGATTCAAACAAGGACGGCTGAAAAGGAAGGAGCAGCAAACACACAGATTATTAGATTGCTGGTGAACCAAACATCTACCAAACTTTGGAGTATAAGATCTCTTTCTGTTAAGAAAAAAATGTAACCCTATCTCTTTGCTGTCTTAGTTGTATTTGGCGGTAACTCACAGAGAAGTAGCATATTACTTACTACTATAATATACTGATTTCTGGTGTCTCTATTCATTTACATTATGTGTCAACATTTGCTGTTTCTTTCGGAGTCTTTCAAGGAAATATGATCAGTGTGAATAATCTATATTGATCTCAGCTAGAACAGAACTTGAGCCTAAATGTGAGCAAATACTTCTCATTCTCTTCCATGGTCAATGAATCCCCTCCACATTCAGTATCCAGTTATACATAAGTGTCACCCCACTTAGCTGATGATCTCACCCAGAATTACTCCAAAATCAATACTCTAATAGACACCCACTATACCTAATCAGGTCCATCCAAATGTTTGACCTAAACAATTGTTCTTTTTCAGCTGCCTGCTATAGATACATGCATTTATCTGGAGGTGATGAACAACATGCAACCCTAAAATGAGATGTGGACAGTGTAAATAATCCCAAAGCAAGACTATTGATCTGGCTGCAGAGCTAAGTGGCTCAAAAAGCTTCTCTGACATCATTTTACCATTAGTAAACATAATAGCTTTTCCTGAGTGTGCACTTTTAAGCACAGATGCATGTAGACAGACACTGATGCAAATATGATGTAGGAAAATGGGATGTATGGACATAAAAGATATGGAAGAAAATCAACAATCTTTTTGGTTGATTAATTGATTTAGTTAAAAGCTCTTGTAGGTTACACTTTATACATTTTGAGAATTTGTCAGTTTTTCACAATAAAATCCTTTACACTTTATTCATCTCATAATTGTGGCAGAAATGACTTTATTACATTTTATAGAGTAAATGGTTCACTGATTAATTAAAAAGATGAAAAGTCTACAGGAGACTATTGTAGCAGAGCCCTTTCCTTGGCAGGAGGGAAGCTCCAAAAGTCGACAGGCTTTATTGTCATCAAAAGGTCACAGGTGAGAGATTGGAGCCATGTGTCAGAGTGGCCTTTAACACACCATTGGGCCTTTACCTGCTCACTCTGGTATGTCATTCTAGATAACAGTGCTGGCTGAATTCAACGTTATAATGTAATCCCTCTGTGCATTTAAATGAGTAACATAATAGTCTCTAAATGAAGCTTTTATGAATGAATTTCTCACATTTGCCCTTTTGTTCTATTACTATTGAATCTCCACCTGCTGTCAGTCTTCATTTATTTAGTTATAATGCCCCAGTCCCCTCAGGACTCTGCTCCTCTCATTCACAAATTCATTACTACATCAACCAATGCATTTTCTATCCACATCCTGTTATATGAGGCAGTAGGCTGGTGACTGCATATCTTAAAATATAATTAGCTTCTGTTTCTGCAGGAATCTTCTCCACAGCACCTTCCCCATCTCCGCCATGATCTTCAACTTATCCTGACAGATTCACTGAGGGGGTCCAAACATTGTAAAGGTAATACGAACGGAGTATTAAGATCTATTATTTATTCATCATTCATTTGTATAATTTCTTGTTTATTTCAGAATTTTCGTATAACTGCAATTCTGTGTTTCTGTCTCATGCAGCTAAAGTTCTTAGCTGAAGCCTGTGGATTTGATCATATCACATGTTTTTATTATTACAAAAGCAAACACCCGATACATGAGCACATGATCTGAAGATGTCTACTTACACTACTTTGTTTTGTTGCTGTGATTGCTAATATAAAACTCATTTACCTGATATTATCATAAAATCTGAAGAAATCTAAAATCATTTGTTTGGTGAATGTGTTGTTGTTTTTTACATCAGTCAACATCAGTTTCTTCTGGTATGTGTAGCTCTGTCTGTGTGCGTGTGCGTGGAAATTATCCACTTGAATTTGCATACATTTGTGTGTATATTTGCATACTAATAAATTCAGTGGATCAGAGACCCAGTGACCTGTCTGCAGAGGCTTTGACCTGTGTGATGATCCGTCAGAGGTCTGAATAAACCATGGCACAGATGCGAGTGCGGACCCTTTAGAAATGGTTTATTAGCATGAAGAAGTGCATGCTCTCATCAACCTGTAGGGCACATACAGACAGGTATCTACACACAAAGGAAAGAAAGGAGCCAGAGTAATGTGGGATGACTGCACTGCTGTCCAAATCCTCATCTGGCTTTTAGTGCTTTGAACCATTTTATTTAATGAAAGCTCAAAGGAAAATGACTGTGCCTTTTATATAATAGTTTATGGTAAAAGCAGGTCCATATAACTCTCAATTGATCCTTTTATATCATTTACTTCAATTAAATATATTGTGAGCGGATGGCTCCCTCGAGGCTCAGTTTTATCATCCAGTTGTTAATTATGCCTGCTCAGATGAGACATGGCTTGAATCTATCCGAGGGAGTAATAAAAGGAAGCACTGCATGGAAAAACTAGGCTTTTTAATGTTAACGCCTCATATGTGCGTAGTTTGTGTGATTGGTCCAGTCCAACAATGCCAACTTTGAATTCTTAACACAACATGTACCATATGAAACAAAGTGGATAACGTGATAATATTCTGAGAGTGAGAAATTATTTGAGAATACACCAGGGTGTATACGCTATCTATTAATATTGTGCAAGATCATCATAACAGGTGTCCCTCCTCTGATGATCACCTCTCAGAAATCACACTGGTGGAACTATGCTCTCCTTCCACATTGTTCAGACTCATGTGGAAACTATAAGGTTTTCAGACAGCTAGTATCAGGCCTAGAATTACAGCTGCTCTGAGACAATAGTCAGAGAGAAAAGGAAGGGTAGAACAACTACCTGGAGCTCCCCCAGCTTTCACAGCACTTTACAAGATCCATCTAATAAACTACTACTGGTTATTGCCAAGATGCCTGTTTCCCAGAGAAAACAAGTCTGGGACTTTTAATGGGAATATGCTTGTGTGGTATGTGATTTGCCATCAGGCCAACAGACTCGCTGATTTAATCAGTGGAGCGGTGGTCCCTTGGGAGGTGAGTGCAGATACTGGATGTTGTACAAATATACATTTTTCCAAAGAGCTAACAGCATCTCCAAGTGTATGTTTTACAAGAAGACTCCTGAGAGAGAAACAAACCAGGGAGCCTTCCAGTGACAGTATAATTCTATACCCACTGACCACAACAGATAGCAGTGTTATTAAGGAGGATTTTACTGCAATAATAACTGCACATTGTCAGTCAGTCCAACAAACTCTTAGACTGACGTCTCAACAACTATGGGATGGATTGCCTTGATGATATGTATGCTCCCCTTAGGATGAATTGTAATAACTTTGTGATCATGGACGCTTAATCTACTATTGCTATCAGGTCAGATTTTTATATTGTCCTATACTTTGATTTATGGCCAATTTCTTGCAAAAATAAATGACATTCCCATTAGCTTCAGTTTTATTTTTTGGGGCTATTTAGCAAATGGTAATATGCTAACACACTATAGTACTATGTAGGATGGTGTTAAGATAAGATAAGATAAGATAAGGTCCAGACCCTTAAGAGGACACGGGCACAGTTGAAATTGATAAAGGTGAGTTTAGAGTGTAAAAAGGTGTAAAAAAGAGGTGTAAAAAGATGATGATGCTGAAGATGGCAGCTCGTGGACGAATGAGGTGAGGCTGGTCGAAGCTGTATGCTGGAGCGATATAACAGTGGTTGCCATAGAAGCTACCAGTCAGAGGAGACAAAGGGTAAACAAAAGGCTGTGCTGAACAACCATGAGAGTGACTATACCACGACCCAGGCGGAACAATCTGGCAATGATTTCAGGGAGAGCCAGGGTTCTTCTAAAGCAAGCTGATAAATGGACAGTTCTTATACAGCATATTTGTGGTCTGACAGCATTCACCCATTCCCACATACATTCCCACAGTGGTAGCAGAGGCTACTGTGCAGGGAGCCACCTGCTTATCAGAAGCAAAAACCATTCACACACCAATGGGACAGCCATTAGGATTTTAGCAATTTGGGGTTCAGTATCTTACTTGAGGACGCTTTAACATGTAGATTGCAGGGACCTTCCGATAAGAGGACAACCGCTCTACCTCTTGAGCCACTGTCCTGCTGATTATTGCTCATGAGCTGACAGATGATAGGTGTGGAGATCAAACAGGTGCCAGGTATTTAGAAGCACACATTGGACATACAAAAATAGACAGGAAGAGAAAAGGAAGATATGATAATCAATGAAATACAAAGAAAAACCCTGAGTCGAAACCGGAGCTGTGACAGTGGGCATGATAGCTTTCAGCTCAAAGTCTCACTGAGCCCAACTGTAGCCTCAAACAGCTCTTGTCTTGTGTTCGTGATCCATTAGGCAGCCAATTTGCTTGTGTGTGCATAAAATATAAGAGCATACTTAGAGATGCCCTTCACAATTTCCCAGAGGCTGATGTTATCGTATCAAATTGCTTGTTCTGACCAGAAAAGCTGCAAATTAGCACTTTAGAGAGTCTGCCATTGTTGTTAATTAGAGAAAAAAAAAATTTTAATCAATATCCTGGCTAATTTATTAATCAAAGAATTTGCACTCTAGTCAACTATCCTCCATCCAATATGAATTTCTTTCCTCTCTGTTCAACAGTAACATTTTACGTAATGAACATATATGTTTTTACAGACTTCCCGATTGAGGCAATCTGCTCTGGATTTTGTGGGTCAACAGCTTGAGCCAGGTCAGAGTATCTGGATAGCAGGGCTCGATGCTGCCTGACTGCTCTGTTCCAACATCGCATGCAAATAAGACCTTTTCTAAGCTCACACCGGAGATGAGCTGCAGCAAAATATCTTTCAAAGTAAGATGAGTCTCCCTTTGGAATGTGTTGAATATCATTACACCATTTGACATTTTCCAAGTGGGAAATTCATCTTTTTTTCTTTCTTTTTTTTTGCCTGTGCACCTCAGGACACGGGGTTAGCTGCAGCCTTCACAACAGATTCAAGGCACTGCCTTTTTACAATATCTTCATTTCAGCAGACTCCCACCTTAAAAGACATAGGTGTGAATCGTGCTGCTTAATTGAGCAAGATTATTGAGATCACCTGTCACCGGCTCACGCCACAGGATAAGGAATTTAGCTTGTGTGAAATGAAGCTGTGGTTATGGCTGCCACGGGCAAGTCATCAGCCACTGAACAGCCTGGACATCCTCCAGTCTCCCACATTAACCAGCACACATCCGTCATCTTCAGGATGTAATCATCCCTCCGAGGACGCCACTTGTACGGAATCTCAGGAATCAGCTCATGTGTATCAACAAACCCACAGGTTAATTACGCAGCGTTCACAGCTGTGTGAGCATCAAGCGCCACTAGTCTCCTTTTTTTTTTTTTAAGTCTCATAACTCCATCCCTCCCAATCCATTTTCTCCATCGGAACATAAAGCGAAGATGAGGAGGCTATTGTTTTGTGATAATTTCCCATGGGCAGAGCCCATTGAGTGCTACTCAGCTGTGGCTAACGTGTCTGGGAAGGTGTTCGAGAAGTGCTCAAGAATGCTGGATGTTCATGTTTAGTGGCATGTGAAATCTCAGAGCAGATTCTTTCAACATTCTTTCTTTTCTCCACAACTCCGGCATCGTTTTTGCATGTAAACGGCACGGCGTCCATGTGTCCCAGTGCGTTTCCAATTCCAAGGGTATGATAATGATAGATATTATGCAGCTGGATGGTGAACAAAGGTTTCTGTACGCCTCTAAAAAGAAAATGAACATTGTATCAGGCTGCGGGGATTACATCTGTCTTAAAGGGATTTTCCTGAAAAAAAGTTACCCTAAGAGCCACGTTCAATTTTCTCAATCAATATGCAATTACAAGACAAACAAGATATTGATACACTAAAGATTCAGGAGAGCAAGCCAACCACAACATTGAAGCTCAAGCCAGAGTTTAATAAATAATTAATACACTCATACAGGCCACAGAAGTTATTAAATTTCAGACAATCACAAAAGCTTTTTTTTTTTTTTAAAAGAAGAAAGTAATACACCTCTGATATAGAATGCATATTATCATAAAACAGCATTTTGTTATGGGGAAAAAGATATTTATGGTTGCACAAAATAAAGCTGCTGAGAATTGCAGCCAGTTGCAGCCATGGTGCCATTTCATTGCTTTCATAATGAAAATGTTTCATAATGAAAACAATGAAATGGTTCCACTCTTAACCACACAGCCTAAAACACAGCACAGCAATCTGAGTATCAGTACGGCAATTAATTATCAGCTTGCTCATCAATATTATTCGTCTTCAGTTGCTTCCTGGCACTCTGCATCCACGATGGGAGCAGGGGGAGGAGCACTTATTGTCTTCACCGCTGAGCACTTTGTTTACAGCTGTGCACTATACCACATAGGGAAAATATGAACTAGGCAGCCATTAGGGTGAAAAGATGTCAGTCGATGCACAACTGAGGGTAAACTCATCATCCGTTTTGGCTCTGACATGGCACAGAAACCCCACTCAGCCACATATTGTGACACATGCACAGCCAATCTTCGCATATGTATTAACATGACAATGGCAGTCTTGCAAGAAGCTACTGGGTAACATTTGTTATCTTATACAGCCTCCAAAATGGCAGCACAGTGTTTCAGTGATAAACACCCAAGGCACTCTATGGCTCTTTACAGCTCCCTGCAGCTGCACCATTAAGCAAAACTCCCCTTTACTGTGTACTGGATATGCCAGGAGCCTAGGGAACTGTTTCACCATCATCCACAAGTCTGGCATTAATTGGATACTATGTGACCAGCATTTAAAATTGCCTAAATCGTATTATCGTACAACAGTTTGTCTACACAGTTGGAGACTTTTTTTTGACAGACATTTGTAAGAAAATTAAAAAGAAAATGAGGGTGACTGCAAAGGTGGGTATCCAATCACTGTAACCTCAAGCTGGGCAGTCGATATGAGTTTAATTCTCACTTTGAAATAATGAAATCTTGTTCAACATGAAGCGTGACAGGCATAATAATCGTTTTGTTGATGGGAGAGTGAAGGGGGGGGGAAACAATATGACTAATACTAAATCTTGCATTTTTGAAAATGTACACTTTCAGAACTTTTAATAACAACCTTGGTGGAATGCATCAAGTTTTTTTCTTTTCCTTAGTGACAATGAAAATTACACACAGAACAAAATTGAACTGCCTAGCTTTTTCCTTCACAATGACATCCACTGAATCGACTGACAGCTTTTTATTAGCAGGTTTCTGAGGATCTCTTGAGGCACGCAGGCACACACACAAACACACACACACACACACACACACACACAAACACACACACACACACACACACAGCCACTCACACACACACGTATGGTGTCTGAAAATGGCATTGCATACCACTGTGTTACAAAGGAACAGTGAGGACGGATGAGCACTAGCAGTACATTTTCATTCTTCAGACACCATTGACTTGTCACATTCAATGAAGAGGCAGGGTTGTGAACTATGGTCCTCAGATCCATCACAGTCACATGAAATACACTCACATCCGTAACTATTGTACTACACAACTGTCATCCTAGCCAATACAACAAAAACAATATATATATATATTGTTTTTTTAAGTGTCTTGTTCTCTACGTCAACTGCAAAAATGTTTCTGAGGAATCTACCGTAAAATAATTTAGCACAAACACATCTTTTTTTTCTTTTTAATGAAGTCTCTTTAGGATTTGCACAGCAGCATGTAATTTGAGCCCTGTCCTTTCATGTTCTTCATCAAATCTGAACTAATGTGATCAAGGAATACTCCGCGTTTCGGTCATGGCACCCTACCCTGTCCTCTGACAGCCAACATACACACACACACACACACACACACACACACACACACACACACACACACACACACACACACACACACACACACACACACACACACAGGGGGGTAAATGTGACTTACTATCAGTGGGAATCCTGAGCCTGAGAGGACACACACAATTGCTCTATTCTGGCAGAGATGGATGAGAGGCAGATACGCAGCTCCTGGTCCACAGCCCTAAGTCTCTCCCTGTACTTCTTCTTGATGTAAGTTAGTAATGTACTTTTTATAGAAAAGCACAGTCCCCTGTCCCAGTTGGA
The DNA here is from genome assembly GCA_037577475.1 of Chaunax sp. Z400. NCBI lineage: Eukaryota > Metazoa > Chordata > Actinopteri > Lophiiformes > Chaunacidae > Chaunax > Chaunax sp. Z400. Next base: position 28,677,445 of record CM075184.1, on the reverse strand, counting down.
GACATGCAGGTGACTGAAATATATATTTCTAGAGAGCCATTTTAATTTTGCATTAAAAAGACAAAAAAAACAACCAAAAATCATAAAGCTTTGCTTTAGCATACCTTGTTTCTTGGTTGGTTGGCTGAAGTGTCCCTCAGCAAAAATTCAGGATCCAACAAAAAAATGTATATTTGTAAAAAGATATATCCATGTCAACCGCCAGACAAAGGCTTCCCTGAGCTGCTCTCTCATTTGTTTCTCACTGAAGAAGGAAAAGCCCAAGAGAGCTTCCCACCCTATTTTAAAAACTCTGCATCTTGCCAGGGTCATAGTGACAAACCTCTTGTTAACTTCCCTTCCACACCATAAATCACTAAGGATATATGCTCTGTATTCTGCTCCAATTTCCGAAAGGGTTTGCAACATCTTAAGCATTCCCACTGCACACTTGGATCCAAGTCAAAAGGTAAAAAAGTCGACAGGAGTGCTACTCTTGCCAACAAATTTTAAGCTTCCCCTTGAGAGTGACAGAAACGTCCACAAACTAAACCAGTGTTAAATATTTTGAAGACTCTGAGAAATAATTGACAATACTGCAAGTTTCATTGTTTCTTGTTGTTAAAGCTACAAAAAGCACATAAGAGGGAGAGTCCAGTGAGAAATGTTTGGATCAGAAGACTGCCCATGAGCTAAGGAAGCATCACACTCAACCAACATCAAACACCTGAGAATGGATCTATTCCCTCACTGAGCCATCCTGCAGATACTCTGTTTACCTGCAAGAGTGTGAGGAATGGTCTTTTTTTAAATCCACAAAACTCTATAAAAAGTAGGTCATCTCAGCCCGGATCTGTGGTACGCTGTAAGTCTGACATATAAATCAAAAAGTAAAATATCCGAGTTATTCCCTGTTGCAGTGGCTCCAGTTTTAATGAGTAAGCAAACCTCTGCAGAGATCCACCACAGCTATCTATGTTGTAGGGTTGGGTCCATAAATGCCACAAATATAACGACTATTAATATTAATCATGTTCGAGTAAGAATAAAAGTATGTCAATAGGATTTTTTTACTTTTTATTATTATTATTATTTTCATGGTAGCTCACGTTCTGGACACATGAACACTTCTAACAATGTAATAAATAATAATTGACATACTTCAGCACGTTTTACAGCTAATCCTTTAATATCTTAAATCTTTTTACATGATGATTTTTACATTGTATTGTCGGTACTTTTACTTCAGTTATACTTCTTTCATCACAGACTGCCTGTGAGGTACAAGTACTACAAGAAGTGCTAATTCCATTTCAGGGAGGAGACACATATAGACATTCTCTCAACAGAGGTCAGGCTTTACTTTGCGGCAATATACTGCACCTGTTTCCACTGTCACCATCAAAGTCTGTAATGTAATGGTGAATGTTTATCTCATATCTATAAGCACCTGCATCCGGACAGACCACACACATAAATCAGATTAGTAATCTGTCCTTGTCCTCCTTCGCAGCAGAGGTGCACATTAATGCTTCATTTCATCTCTGTTGTGGCGAGCTTTACAGGAACAACCAAAGGTGACAGCTACGCAGTTGCTGGAGGTGAAGCTAAAGAATATATTTTAAAATCCCAGCCTGCAGCTTGATTGACAGGCATGGGAAAACAAACAAAGCGATGCAGTCAGACTGAAGAAATGGGGAGGATTGATCCACACAAACAAACAAAAAACACACGGGGATGGAATCCCACAGAGTAACATGGCTTTATTGAGGAACAGCAGGCAAAATATTACATTGTGCTTTTTGTTTTGTCTTGGTATCAATTTTATGCTGACTTCCTCTGTTTGCCTGGGTGATGCATGTGTGTTTGAAATGTCTTGCACACACTTTCATTCAGTCATGAAGTTATGAGGTGGAAGTATAGATAACATGTAGAGGACATGTCTTTTTAGTGATCAGAAATCTTAGACTCAGGCTATCTGAGGGGAAAAGGGGACTAAAAGTAAAGAGGGCTCCATAAAGACCACTTTATCATGTGTTCTTCCACATTTGGTCAAAGTTATATGGGCATTATAGAGGAAGCTTTTGCTGCATTTATTTTCAAACATGGAGGCAACCCAGGGTTTTGACATTCTAACAGAAACAAAGGAGTAATAGTATAACCTTATGGCAATACTACACAGATGGAGAAGACGTTTCAAAAATATTACATTGAAGAGACACCAGAGCGCTCCCGGGCACAGGTTATCAGCACAAGAACAGGAACTGAGCAACACTAGAAACACACAGTACCCAGCCAGAGGCAGAAGCTTAGGTCTATCCTGGTTCACCAAAGAGCAGACAACAGCAACAAAAAAACAAGAACCAGTCAGCATCACAAAATAAATGAATCTCAGACATGGAAAGCTGGACAGAGGGCAAAGATTAGTATACAAGTCAGATTCACGATTTAGGAGCATCCATGAATACATCAGGAGGATGGTGCATGAGGAGACAGTGCCTCAGGCAGCAGGTACTAAGACCAAGGATGTAGCAGCAGATAGAGGCTGAGATAGAGAGAAAGAGGTTATTTGCTGCAGCTGTTAAATATGGAAATAAACTTTTGTGATATTTGCTCAGTTTGTTTTAGATTGGGGCCAACCCACTTGCGAAAGCATAATGACAAAAAGGCCATATATATCCATTTAAAGAAGATGCTCTGGATTCAGTGTGTTTACATTTTTTTTTTTTTAAACATGTGATTCGAGGACCGAAGCAACCAAATCTATTTTTAATTCCCATTTCAGTTTTCTTGACATTTAATCATCATTTGTTGGGTCCAATCTAGGAAAATGTCTGAAACTAAACACAAAAATGAAAACTGTTGCAAGGAAATCTGTTCAAATTAAACTTTGCTCTTCCATCCCACTCTGGCACTGTAGCAATACAGTTAAACAATACAAGAATACTGTTTTGCTGTTTGTACAAAGTGGATTGCAGTTAGAGATGAACAAACTGAGGCAAAAAAAACAACACATCGTAATAATGATGAAAACTCTGTGAGGTAAGAGGAAAATAATGTCCATACTATGATGTGACAGAACTTACAGAAACAGTGGTAACATACTGTGTGGAGGATTCAAATAGAAACGGATATTTGGAAGAGAACTGCTTCTGATCAGAGGACATTTTAAAATATAGGGTTGATATATTCCCATAAATTGTTTCTCTGATTTCTTCGCCCTCGTGGTGGTGTTACCTACTCCTGCTGTCAAGTCATTTTCCAGTAAGGCTTGAAAAACCATGAGCGAAAAAATGTTCAAACATTTGAGCTGCGCAGCGGCTGCTGAAGGCATTAATGTTCACCTAAGTTGTCATCTTGTCTGTAAATGTCATGCTTAAGAAAAAAGGAAAGCACACTATATGTACGCCAACATCCCTGTGACTGACACACATATGGAAAGAAAGTTTGTTCAGAAGATGCAAACTGTGAGATGATAGCTTACTAAGACATACAGCAATAGCGGATGACTTTTATATAGTGGGAAAGTGGACATCTACAACTGGGGGTATTAAAAACCTATAACAAGCCAGGACCCACCATGTGTCACTGCTGTATGTTTTTCAGTTTATTTCATATTCATGAGAGGCACTGACTACTTGTGCTAATGCACAGTCAGCCACTATCATATCGTAAATATGATAACTTAAGCAGAATCCGATACATTTCTACATAAATTCCCCCCTGGTAAACAATCTGCCTGCATAAGAGACTGTATCCTATGAGGTGCTGGATTACAGGATTAGCATTTTAAAGGGTGTCAGTGACAGCAGCTGGAGAAAACTGGTGGATGCAACTGTATAGCAATGCAATAAAAGTACTGTGATGTGAGTCATGCTCAGTAACCTAAATGACACGCCGACGCTTCCCCATCACACATCTTTGTAATACCTTACATATACCCTTTCAGCACCTGCAATATTTATATCACATCCTTGGTACATCTAAATGTGGCACTGAGAGTACACCTACAGTATGTATATTACAGACCTGAAATATACCATGAAATGAGTGTGCTGGAACAGTCCTATTTCTGCTTGTTCTGAGAATTGTTTTTTCCCCAGAGCTGGCAACAAAAAGCGACCACTGCTGCAATAAACTAAGGACTGTCTAAACCAATTTTGCTCGTTTTTTCTCTCTTTCTTTTAAAGCTTTTATGTATAATGCACTAGTTAAACAGATTAATGTCTTGGCTGTGGGGTGATATTATTCTAAAGTGCAAGGAAATTGCATTGGTCAAATTTCCTTCTGTATGCCCAAAGTGCAGAGATGACAGGATTACAGGACAGAAATAATTGATTTTGTTTTCATCTCTAAAGCATGGAGTTGCGTCTCCCGAGGGCCTGTCAGGGTTAAACTGTGATCTGTACACTGCGACTTGCTCAAGGCTGTGAGCGCGGTGTTATTAAAAAGAAATATTGCTTCATAAAAAAGCCAGTGTGCTGCAACAATGACTCCTGTTAATGCACACTGTTGCTGGTGTATGTCTCTGGGAGGGGAAATTGGATTTTTTTTTTTTTCATCCATTCTCTGATTAGAAAGGCAATTAATGTTTAGCATGAGGACCCATGACCCTCTGTGTCAAAGAGATTCAGAGACACCTTGGAGAGAAATGTTTGTGTTGTTGCTTTGAACATTTCACCTCCTCTACTCGTGGATTTGTGTGTGAATCTAGCCAGAACATGGCCAAGTGTAGACTACAGCATCTGTCTCCACTTGCCATTTGGAATGCAATTTGCAATTAAAACAACCTCTGCAGTGGCCATCTGGACATGAGAGCACAGAGAACGAGCAAAGGACACAAAGGACACCTTTTTTTTTTTTGTGTGGAGACAATGCTGACCTGAAAGGCTTTTAAGCAAACAGTCTGAAAGAAGAAGTGGAAATTCAGTTTTTATTTATAATTTTTTTTAAATGGTCCAAAACACTTTGGTTTAAATACAAAGTGCATTAATCAATTAATTTATCAGTTACATAGTGTGGGCCAATACCTGCGGATTCAAATCATTGTGTATATTTTCTCTCAGAGTGGAGTTCAACAATTGGTTTCTTGAAAAATGACAGGAAGTTTAGGTTAGAATTAAACTCATTTAAAAAAAATTTTTTTTATTGTTGGCGTCGCTTCACGTTCAGCAGCCCACGTGCCATTCTGCACATCACATATAAAAGTTCTCATTCGAGGATCGAGAAAGGGCACGTTATCAAAACTGGGGGGACGGACTCACGCAGCTGTGAGTGACTGGTCTTTAGCTATAGTAGTGAACAATCGGTGGAGTTTCACAAGTCCGGTAGGTGGCAGTGAATGTTCTCAGGTAGGGCGGGCAGGTTGTGGTGGTGGTGGTGGTAGGGGGGCGTGTCCCTCTTGCACAAGCGCTCCCATGTTGCGTAGTCTGGAAACCTGACGTGGGGGAGCAGCCGAGCAGTGAGTGACAGAGTTACGGCAGGGCAGACTAGAAAGTGCCTGCCCGCGCGCTTCCGCTGCTCGCGCGCTTCTCTACGCTCGGACAGAATCGCACGAGGCTGGCGACACGCTCCGACGCCGGTCTGCTGGCCGCGGGTGACCCGAGGATCCCACTTTGACGAACAGACTCGGGCTCCGCTGTCAGGAAAGGTGGGACTAAAACTACATTCATATAGACTTGTGAGCGATGCACTGGCAGCATGGCCAAGTGGTTCAAGGAGCACCTAGGATTCAAAACTACCAAAGCACCCCCTCCGGCGCCTCCCAAACCGGACTACAGACACTGTCACACCGGTGTTCCCGGTGCGCCTGGCTACCAACAAACAAGCTCCGGGGCCACCTTCCCGAGCGCCGCACAGCCGGACATCCTCGCTGCTTACAAACTACAAAAGGAGCTGGACTTCGAGGACCCGTACACTTCAGGTGGAAATGTCCCGTTCGGCTCGTGCCTGAACACCGTGTCGTCGCCGGATATCAAGTATGTGTCACCAAAACACCGACTTATCAAGGTGGAAACAATCGAAAAGAGCAGCCCAGCTCCGGGCGGAGGTGTCACAGTCACTCAAGCTGTTGCTGTAGGGAGTGTTAAATCTCCGACCTCACCTCCCTCGGACCACGACAACAAGGAGAAGGTGGGTGAAGTTCTGTTCAAACATTAGTCTGTGGTTGACAAACAAACAAAAAAATAAAATAATTTTTTTTAAATAAAATAAAAAGAGCTTATTATTTGAAACCAAACATTTATATTTGAGCTTAGTTTTCCTTACAGGCTACATATCTTTATTTTTTTTTTAAAAATCCAAAAAAAAAAATCAAACATGGTCTCTTTCTGAAGTACTTGACCTACTCCTGTAAGGAATGAATCGTTACAACCGGCAGAACTTGTTATCATAAACTCACAACGGCTGCCCACATGAGTTGCGACATGGACCTTAGTCTAATAACTAACCTACACTACAGGAAGTGCTGTGGAACAGTCTGTGTATTGTGTTCACACACACACACACACACACACACACATCCGAGCAGAAATACATTCATACTGAGAATCTGTGATCTTTTGCACACTTTGTGACAGTAAAGTTGCTTTAAAGTGCCGACTGTGTCTTATTCCCAGGAAAACTATGTGATCTAGACTTATTCACAGTGCCTCAAATTTAATCTAATATTTTTTTTTAACTGGACAGATCAGTTCAGTGAATGTTTCTTTTTGCTGCTATCACTTAACTTGTGACAGGTTTATGAATATATGGCTCTAATTTGAGCTTTTCTTTGCAGAGGTCTCTGAATAACACACACCCCACACATTTGTGTTTAGTTATTTTACTTTTGAGGGTGGCACGGCGGAGCTGTGCGCTGTCGCCTGTTTGCGTGCTCTCCCTGTGTCTGCATGGGTTCCCATATGTGCTTTAAGTGTCTTTCCATATTTCAAAAAACATGCATCACAGGTGAACTGGTGATTCTGAATGTGAGGCTGAGTTTTTGTTTATCCTATAATGACCTGGCGACCTGTTAAGGGTGTATCCCACCTCTTGCTCAATGCCAACTGGGATGTGATCCAGCCCCCCCCTCCTTAGCCCTGCAAAAGAGTAAGCGGTTATTAAAAAAAAAAAATTGGATTCATGGATTTTACCTTTGAGGTTGTGGCTAATGCATGGAGCTGGTTTCACGCTCATCTGTGCAGGCATGGATGCTCGTCACGCTGTGGCTTGAAGCATACGGTCATGTTAGACTTGTTGAAAATCACACACACTGTGTTAATGAGGAGAAACCAGAGATGTTCAGCGTCAGTAAGATTTAAGGCCGTGCCGTATATGATGAGTGTGATCCTGCTGAGGAATGTTTGGGTGTCTGGATAGCTCGTGTGCAGAGGAGAGAGCAAACACACACTGCACCACTGTTTCCTCCTCATGTCACGTCTCACTCATAACTGTGCACAAATGTCTTTTGGTCATCTGTGTTTCACCCTCTTGTTACTTCCTCCTCCCCCGACTCTTGCGCTTGCTTTCCACTCTTATACCTTTGTGATGTGTGGTGAGTTTGCAGTTGGTTCCATTTGGTTCAGCACTTTTTTTTTTCCTAAATGTCTGTTTCACACTGCCTGCAGCCAGTCACAGGAGTGTTGTGTGGAGGAAGATCACACTTTTTTTTTCACCTCAGTTTCGATCACACAAAACACAACTGTCGTCTTGCATTTCCCACATGCCCTTTACACAGAGTGGATGAAGTATGCGAAGCTCGTGATGCTATCTTCTTTGTTTGTTTGTTTGTTTGTTTGTTTTCCCCTAACTGTCATTCTCTCTTTCCAACAGCCCTCGTGAACTTGGCGCACAGGTTTAATGATCATTCAGCTTTGTGTTATCAGGAAATCAAGCACGCAACCAGAGTTGACTTTTCTTTTTCTTTCTTTTTTTGCTACCACAGCTGTTCAAGCTGATTTTAACAGATTATTGTTGTCTCATGTTAATTGGAGCTTATTTAGATCTCCCCTCCAGTCAGGAATACAGTTGCATCTGTCCTTCCTCTTTCTCCCCTCATGCACATATGGCTTTAACAGACAGACAGGCAGATGATTGTATATTATGGTTTACATACCTCAATGACTAAATGACTGTACAGCTGGTGGGCTTAAGCAAAATGTGGTGACAAGGGTTTTAAAGGTTTCTTGTCAAGTGATGAAGGTTAAATGGAATCGGTGTGGCAGTGGAGAGGGAGGTGTGGTGGAGAACAGATAATATTTGCTCCTTTTTTTGTATTGATCATCCAGGTTGGTGTCTGGGACTTTGGTAGCTTGTTACCACCCTTAGAGTTGTTGCCCTCTATTGGAAAGAAAACAACAAACTTTTAGAATCCTTCGCTATACAGTAAGTCCTCGTTTGGTTTTTATTTATTTATGAATTTATGAATTTTTTTATTTTTTATTTTTTTTGCTGATTCTATAATCAGTAAGTCCTCGTTTGGTTTTTATTTATTTATGAATTTATGAATTTTTTTATTTTTTATTTTTTTTGCTGATTCTATAATCAGTAAGTCCTCGTTTGGTTTTGTAAAAGTTTAGGTTTTACACTTATTACTTCAAGGAGGAAAGGATAGTTTGGAGCATGACTTACTAAAACTTGCCTCCTGGCTGTCTTTATTGCACCGATTCTGTTTGAAGTTTCAAGTGTGAAAAAATGAAAACATGTCAGAAGATGTGCGTTACCACTTTGGGTTGGAAAAGCTCAGGCTCGTCAGTAATTACACTGTTGCTTCGAGTGTTATGAGGCTTTATGTTCAAACTTGTGTAAGGATTAGTGTTTCTGGCCGCGATAATTGTTGTAAATCCTCGTTAGAGGAACTCCAGGTGATTCTAAAAGTGCTGTTCATGGAGGATTGTTCCATTTTATAGGCACTTGTTTCACCTAGTCTCTGTGGGAGGATGCACTGTGAGCAGTTTGTCAGACACTGCCTTCAGGCTGGCGTTGAAAGATTTGAAAACGTATTTAGTTTGTTCTTGTTTGGAAACATCGTGTTGAAACGGTTTTAGAGCTGCTGTTCTCAGGGATTTCATTTTTCACACACTAAGAGAGACATCTGGGCAACGTTTAAAAAAGAAAAAAATGTGTCTTTTAACCCAACAACAAACCAAACGGAGCTGTTTTTAAGGAAGAAAAGTTCCTCGCACAGAAAAGTAGTGTACTGTACTCGAATATGTCATATAATACAATACAATATGTCATGTTTACCATCAATAGAATCATGTATTCTTTCATAGATTTGTTCCAAACAGTAATATAATTTGAAACTGTGTTCGAGCAGCTGCTCATGCAGGCAGTTAAGATGCAGTCTGAGACACAGAGCAGACAGGCTGGTGCAATGATGCCACAACCAGCCAACACTTTCAACAGGGATGGAAACAAAGTTCGTCTGTTGTAATGACAGATTTACAAGGAGGCATGAATGATTTAGAAATTTGGCGAAAGCTTGTTAGGTGTCTCCTTGGCCCAACAGCTCACACTCGTTCAATGGTGAAATCAGCTGAACAATTCAAAATGATCTGCAGCTTATCTTGGCAAGTATAAAAGAGAGAGAGCCCAAACAGCCCAAACACATACTGTAATTTGCATCACAGTAGATGATATGCAAATCAGACTGCGCACAATCCATTATGGCTGCCGTTAGGGCTTCTTCTTCTTCTTCTTGTTTCTCAGAGAGCATCAGCTGATTAAAGGTGGTCCTCCAATATGCCCCAGGACACATCTGCTTACACTGCCAGAAGAGTGTGGTCATATGTGGCCCAGACCACGTTTAGAGGTGATCGGGTGATCCTCAATGCATCTTGGGTGAATTCACTAGAGCTGTCCTCTGTCCAGCTGGATCACCCAGGACAGACGTCTGACACACACGGACGTCAGTGTGACAGTAAACGCAGTCTTTTTAAGGTACACGGATGAAGCGCTGACTCCTGGAGACTGAGTAAAGAGCCACACCAGTGTCTTTAACAGCACTGCTTGGTCACATTGATGTTTTAATTACTTGACTCATGAATGCTAATTATAGCACTGCTTAGCTAACGCCTGAAATGCCAATAACGGCATCAAGTGAATTTTCTTCCTGTCCATTTCTATTCACCTGGCTTTCAGGGAAGGAAAAAAAAACAAACGAAAAAAAGAAAGAAATAACAAATATTGCATATCTTTTATGAAAAATCAAACGTTTCTGCTGCTTTTCATTGGTGGATCATTTCATCTCACAGTCTGATTCAGTTTTATTTTTTTTACGCCTGTCATCGTCCAAGCGGTGTCAGTTTTTTTTAAGGGGAATTTTTGTATTGACGGTTGAGAGTTTCACTCTTCATATATGGAGCTTTATTGTGATGCAAATTGTTACTTGTTGTTAGGAGTCTTCAAGGCATTGTGACGTGTTTTTGTTTTTAATGATGCCGAGCCCTTCACGGTAGAGCGAGTCGAGGGAGATGATCAATTATCATCCTGTCTTGGAGCTAATTAAAGGCCTCATCTCTCAGCTCATTGCTCCGCTCAGCACTAACCTAACTTCTCTCAAGGACACACGAAAGTGACGACAAGCCCGTCTCGGAAAATGTGTAAACAAAAGCAAGTAAAGCGGCGCTGACGGGCTGCAGCAGTCCCTGTGTCTGCAGTGTACCTGAGCAACTGCTGTTCCAATCTGACTTTGACTCCCTGCATGGCTCAGGGTACGTTTGACTCATAACCCGGTCCAGAGGATCACTTTCTATAGAAAGCTGCGGTTGGATCAGAGGCCCAGACGGTGGTTGTGAATTCAACGGAGGCATCTGGATCGACACGTTTCCTCGGTTTATTTTCCTACATCTCTTCTATGCATCTTAAAAAAAAAAGACCTTGCTCAGCACCTTTATTGATTATGCTTGAGGTGGAAAACCATTGAGGCGTCAATGGTTGAAGAGCTATTTAGATTTTGGTTTGAATAGTGCAACCATGGAGCCATCTATAAAACTCATGCTATTTTTTTAATTTTTTTATGCCTAACGGTGAGTCCTAGAAACAAATCTTTTTTTCCTGAATATGTGGTTTGAGAAAACTTGATCCGAGTATGCCATGCCTTTGTGGGCTTCAACTAGCAGAGTATGAAAACCACCTTCAACCTGTACTGTCTTTATACTGACAAGGTATACAGTGGTAGCTTTTGAAGTAAGTAATCTTACACTTAAGATGATTATTTTTGAGGTATTTTTGTTCTGCTGCTGCCCTGCTCCAGAGTAGTAGTACTGCTGCTTCTCCATTAAAGGTGTACCCCCACTCAACTTACAGCCTAGGCGTACAAAATGCATTCCACCCAAAATGCGGCATATCAATTAATAAATATCATTTTATTATTTGATCAAGTTTCAATACACAATTCAAACGAAAACATGCCTAACGAAAGGGAATTCCGTGGGCAGATTTGTTTTGGATTTCCCCTACCTGGCAGCCGTTTCCCTGCAGCTTCCCGTTGCTTATGCTCGTGCGCAAGCCGGCCATGTGTGTCCAGATTTCGACTTCCGGTAGCTCCCATTGATCCCTCTGCTCTCCAGTATTTACCAGTTTTGCTCTCCGTTTCTTTTGTTCGGATACTCGACGCCTTTTCCTCCCACTATCTGTTATTTTAGGTCGTCCACGCTTTCTCGTCTCCATGTTCTCGCAGATTTGAAACTTCCGCACATGCGTGTGGGGCTTTGCGTGGCCTGGAAAATCCGGGGAAGCCCTTGGGGAAGACATACTGTACGTCACATGTGACGTCACCGAATTTCAAAATGGCCCTTTGTTTACTTCATATATTTCGCCCTTCACTGGCTTAAAATCGGAATTGTTCTCTGTATTCCGCAGTGCTAAAAATAGGACCGTTATATCAGGCTGTAGAATAGCATTCGTCCTACTGAATAAAAATATCGTGGTTACTTTCAAAATTCTTCACACGCCTTGAGCAGGAAAATACTGAGTGGGAGTATCCCTTTAAGTAAGCTGGGGGCGTATCAGCTGCTGTCTACTGTCTGTAAGCTTTGTTTTCACTGTCTACTTTGTCTTTTTAAAGCATGCCGTGTAAAAGTACCCCGGTTCACTTAGCCAATTTCTGCAACTGTTTGTCCCTTGTCATCGTGTCTAATGTCTGTGTGTGGATCTCTGCCGCTGAGTTGATCCGAGCCCCCGTTCTGTTTGCTTTGTTATTCAGAGTTCATTATTAAACACGTCGCAGGTTCAAATGCACCAAGTTCCGTGCTGCATCCGTGGCTCCCCAGCAATAACACGCGGCAAATGTGAAATAGATCGGATGAACAGTTCTCAAAATATTTAGTGGACAAACAGACAGAGATTCCTTGCTTTTATAGTTAGATGCATCCCATCGGCCCGTCGTGTTCTTTTATCTTCCAGTAAGAACGGTCAAGTACAAACATCAATATCTCCTGGGTCTCTGAGGGTGGATTTCTTCAGGGAGCCAGGAATATTTTGTTATAGCTCCCCTTTTAAGTGCAGTTCTCTGCCTTTCTGAGTCAGATGGAGGCTGGTGAGGCTGATTGCAGCCCTGACTGGATATCAGAGCGGTGCAGGATGTGCCCTTGTCGCTCTGCAGTTACTCAAACCTGTTTTTTTGTCGTTGTTCTTTTTAATCATTATGATAAATAACGTAAAATGCAAAAGACCGTAAACAGACAATGTGTTGCTATGGCTACTCTGACTCATGGCAGTAAAAGTCAAGACTGTGATTTTGTCGGCATGAAGAACCAGGCACGATGGTGAAGTGTTTGCTTCCGGTTCGACCCGCTCTTCATGGAAATGTCAAGGAATGCCATTCATTTCCTAAACTATTTTAGGCATCTAAAGCCCAGCCTACAAGATATTCACTTTTAATCACCAGAATACAAAAATGTGCTTTTTGTGCCAAACATTTTTTTTTTCTTCCTCTCATTTGTGATGTTTTTCATGCATTACTGTCCACAGCAAGAAGCACCACAATGGATTCCTGTGACCTGAATAAGAATCCTGGAAAGGCACTTTGAAAGGAAGGAAGGAGCACAGAGCCGAACAGTGTACATGTTTAAACCCCGCCTCTCACGGATAGGATGAAGTCATCCTGCAGTGGAGGACACACTGGAAGTCGTAATGTAATGCTAATTTAATGGAGCCCTGAAAGGTTCGGCCTTTCATCAAGATATCATATTTGTGCATCTGCAAATCCAATTACATTTACATGACAGCACTGTTATCCTGCAACGCAGAGTGTGGCCATGGTTGGGTTTTATATACAACCATCCAACCACATGTGGTTGTAAGTTATAGGTCTTGGAAATGATGGCCTTTAGCCATTGTTTGCTTACTTTCTCCTTGCCATCCGTCTGGGATTCTTCTTTGCCATTTAAAGAGTCCCGATGGGGTTTGTTGTGTTCTGTTGCTCACTTTTGCTTTTTTCTAGCTTCGTACAGGAACATCGGTCACGTGATTCTACCGGGTCACTATTCGCCTGCAGACTATAGTGCTGCAGCTCTGGTCACAGGAGAGTTGTAAACACATGGATCTGTTTTGTGTAATGAGAGAGTGTGTGTGTGTGTGTGTGTGTGTGTGAGAGAGAGAGAGAGAGAGAGAGTGTGCTGTGCTGTGCTGGTGGGCAGGCAGATCGTCACACACTGATTAAAAAGAAAACAAATTGAGCCCCCAAGCCTACAAGCCATAGAGGGGAGAAATCATGCAAATTTCTGTCGTAATCGAGTTCTTTTTGCATCAAAATGCAGTTTAACGTAGAGATCACAGAGACCTGATTTGCTTTTGTATCTCTTGCGTTCGAATGAGCGCTTCTGTTTTTTTGTGCCACACTGCAGGAGGTAGCCAGACTTCCGTCTTGCAAACAGAGCTGCCCTGTGATCTGAAAGCGGCTCAGGAAGCTGAACACTTCCATTTCTTCTTAGTGGGATTCCAGACTTCTTATTGTGTGAAATGAGCCCACCAAATACTTCTCTGTCTGCTCGTGAAGCTGCTCACATCTGTGATTTTACAAGAGGTCACATTTTGTTTTTATGCTTCACAGCTATGTTATTTTGATGGGTACGCAGAGAGAGAGAGAGAGAGAGAGAAAGCTACTATCTGCTGTTGTTCGGTGGTAAAATAAGGAATGGGTCGGTTGCTCCAGGATTAAGGAAGTGCTCCTTTCCTGACAGGAAGTGTTTACAACTTGGTGACATTCCCTTTTTAACTTGACAAGTTTGCGCTTGCCCCTCTGTGTGGGCCGGGTTAATCCGGCTGCTGCTTGCTCACTATCATGTTCCCAGGGTTATCGATGCAATCATCAAAGATGTCGGAAATAATGATGACACATAGCGGTTGTGTGTTCCACCCCTCCTAATATAGGCCCTCAAGCTTTTTGCTGTCCTGCTCAGCCGCGTACCAATGTTGGCACTATGGGACTCCACCCGGAGCACTTGGTCTATTGTTAGTGTAGACAACATGCAGGGACCTCGGGCTGTGCATCCCCACCATGTGGAGGCTATCTGAGGCCACAGAGCCTGACTGCGGCTTGTTTTTCCCCCATATTCAATAAATCGCTCTCCTGAAATCTTAATGGTTCTCCTCAGGTTGTTGCAAGAAGCTCTCCTTTTCTAATAGTGTCCAACAATGTCATGAATATGAGTGTTTTTCCCTGTGTGTTGTAGTAGCAGCATGGCATGGGAGTGAACTGCATGGTGTCAGCATATCTTTCCTTGTTTCACTCGAATAACTCACAAATTTAAAAAAAATAAAATAAATCAACACACTAAGTGATAAGGGAAATTGTTGTTGGCCACGTTGGAAGGAAAATCGCTCGTTCACATAGGTTTGAGATTTCCATTATTTTAGAATTCCAACACTCTATTGTAGCGCCTAAATTATTATAAAGTCTTGCACTGCACCACTTACCACATATAGCAGAAACACTGCCAATAAATCTATCAAACAAGGGATGGGGGGGCAGAGGAAGGGAAATTGGATTTTGCCAAGCGTGTCGTCAAGTACTTAATCTGGAATATCTGTTGCATATTAAGAACACCTTCATAGAGTGCGGCCCACTGCCGCCTCCCCTTCCTCCACCAGAGGCCTGGCTGTGTGGAATGTGTTTCCATGAGGGAGGCACTTAGGGACAAGTTGGGTGCTTTATTTGCTTCATTGCCTTGGGTGTTAAAGCTGGAGGCAGTCAGCCCGTCAGGAGACAAGGGCAGTCAGAATAGAAATTAATTGAAAAGTAAGGTCCCGTATTATATCTGGGACCATATCTCCTCGAAATGTTTAAAACCACAAGGTGATTTGTTCAGTTACAGAAAAGAAGTGATAAGTGGGGGATAAGTAGTTTTCTCCAACTGCACTTAAGTGCATCTATACTGACTTTGTAGCCTGACAGTGCATTAATGTTACAGAGGTGGCTGTAGATCATTTGCAGCGTATGTTGATTGAATATAGTTACAACATGCATTTAGAGAACAGACGTTAAGACTGATGAATATATATATATATATTCTACAGTGATTTAATTGTTTTTAGAGATGCCATCTGGATTGGGTTGCTGTTAATGAAATATAACTATGTACAGTCTATTGTTATCAATCTGTTTCTGAGGGCCGAAAATTGGGTATCAGGGCAATTTGAGATGCTCCAATATACTCTTAATGGCTTTTAAAGTGCTTAAAATGGAGCGCAGGATAAAACTGACGGAAAGCTCCTGCACGACACGCGCAGTCATAAATAATTCCAGAATAGACGTGATAGGATTCTGTTTAACTTATGCATATTTGTGTGCGTTACCAAAGTGTACCAGAGATAAGGGAGGCCAAACATCTGATGTTGGTCAGGGATGTTTGGGAGACATACGGGGATAAAAAAGAGAGAGAGTTTTAGCAGCAAAAGGGATATTCATAGAAAAATATGATGTATATTCTATTTACAGCAGCATGCAATCTCTGTTAAGGTGATGCTGTCATGGCAAAAGTGACTATATTTGCACTGATTCGAGCACCTCCCTGGTTAACAGTCTGAGATTTGATGCTGTCATAACCTGAAAGTCTTAACCAAGGTCTGGGTTTCTGTTAGATTGTATTCATTTGATCTGTTTAGTTTTTGGTTCCAAATTGCAATTTTGCAAGTAAAGAACTTTTCATGGCATGTTAGGACACAAGCCATCATTATGAATGGTCCGTTCATCGTTTTCGGCACATCGGTGTAGGCTATGCTAGTCTTTCAGTGTGAGCTGTAGTCTGTTGAAATAATAAGGGCTGGTAAAGAGTGTTGCAGTATGACAGTAGAAATGAGAAGCATAGGCAAAATAAATGTGGCTGATTACTATAATGCCCTGGTCTCCCTAAAAAAATAAAAAAAATGAAAGAATTCTACTTATATAATAACCCATAACCAAGACGAGAGAGTCCATTAGTCCGGCTTTTGCCCTGCACTGACTTCCTACAACATGTAGAATTGATTTCAAGTTTGTCCTCCTTCTGTACAAAGCCCTTAATGGGCTGCGACCAAGGTACACTTGCATCTCCCTTGTTTGCTATTTGGTTTCAAGAAAATTGCCATTTTCTGCGGCTGGTTTATTAATGGTTCCCAGAAACAGCTGAAAGAAACGGCTCAAAGCTACGGAACACTGTGGATATGAAGGAAGTCGGCTCACAAGAGATTTTTAAAAGAAATCTAAAAACTCTTCACTTAAAGTTTTAATTAGCCATAACTTCCTTGAGACAGGCCTGAAACTCATTTGCACTTCAGCACAACTGCACTACTTTGAAACTTTGTCTTTTACTTGAATTTATTACTGCATTTTAATAATTATGTATTCTATTTTAATCCTTATTTTAGCTTATTTTCACCATTATAATTATAATTATTATCCAGGGGTTTTATTCTCCATCATATTTTACCTTAAATATGGCATTCTATCACTGTATGCATCACTATCTTATGTTTACACCATCATGTTTACATGAATTTTCTATCCCAGTTTTTATGTTCTTCCTATGTCTTTCTTATGTGAAGAACTTTAGTGCATGTTGTTGCTCTGTTGCAAAGCATGTATTGTATGGAAGGTGCTTTAGAAATAAAGTAAAGAAGTAAAAGCTATTCAATGCTGTTGTGTCTACAGTATTTTCTGCAGTGCGGATGTTTATCCTGCTGAAGTGTGGTGTATGCTATCAGTGCTGCTGTTGCTGCATCTGGAAGCATTCCTTTGCAAACCATGACCAAACAGGCTAAATCAGTTGTTGCCAAAAGAACTGGCTTCACCCCAGCTGCCCTGCAGAAGCCGCCACACATGCTAACAGCGCAGGGATCTTGAAGAACCAACATTTTAATGTGGTCTGAAACTTAAAGGGGTGCGTGTGTAATAAATAAGTCTGCAGCAAAAGTGAGACGTGCTTTAAAAAATGTTCGTATCTCACTTAATAAGTCGTGCAAAAATGATGGCTGAGCACATTGATGTGCAAAGGGTAATGTGAAATCTAACCCTAAAAAAAAAAATAGTAAAGTATATGTCACACAAAGATCCTGAGCTCGCCAATGGTTATGGTCAAGAAAAGGCATATTTAAGGCAGAGTGGGTGGAAAAGGAATATAGATGAGATATTCTTTCATAAGCCTCTGTCCGTTTTTCAGCAAATCATCAGAAGACAATGTTCTGAAGATGTGTGGCCTCGCATTTATCTTGTTGTATGTGAAGTTTCTTCTTTTTTTGTTGTTGCATCAATTAACAAGAATAAATGTCCTTTCCAGCGCTGAATCGTTGCTCTTGAATGATTCTCTAGTTAGATTACAAGCAAAGCAAATAACTATACCTGGAAGTAAACTGATTTGTAAGTTTTTTTCATCTCAAGTGAAATGCAATAATTAGATTTTGCAGACTCCTAAGTTGGCCTGTAATAGAGGCACATTGCACTTCCATGCTCAAGGAAAGGCAGATGCTCAAATGGCAACCACTGAACCAGGAAACGTTTCAATAACTTGTGTGGCGGGAAACGTCTCTCCCTTTATAAGCAAGGTCATGTTTGCCTGTTTTTGTGACACAGAACTCCAGCAGGGCTCGCATCTCAGAAACATGAAAGTGTGTCTGACGTTAACCACATTATGGCATCAGACAAGCTGTGATCATTTTTTAAAATAAATTGCGTCGAGGGAACGTTACTGTCGGTAGATTCTTTTTAGAAAGTCATGGCTAAGTTATTTCTAGGATGACTTTGCACAGCACACACCGCATTCGTCCGTGTTCACGGACAGATAGGATGGAGCAGCTATCAGCAGAGGCACTTCAGTGACACTCAATTTGCTGCGTTTGGCTTTTCATGAACTTCTGAACATCTTTCCATCCATCATGAGGAGTAAACATGTGAAACGAATGGCAGCCCTGTCTGTACGAAGATAAAGAATAGTATCCCCTCGCCTTTCCCTCCCGTCCTCTCCTCTTTCCTTTCAAGTGGCTTTCAGTTCTCACTATAGTGGCATGTTTTTTTTTGTTGTTTTTTATTGTTACACTGAAGAACAAAAGAGCAATAGCAGCAAAAAAAAAAGAAGCCTTTTGAACTGCCTTAATGCAATTGAGCTGCTAAGCACTGAATTGTATTAGGTTATCAGTGGCTGAAATCCCTTGTGGCGTGAGACATAAATCACACACGTCAGTCCCCCCCCCCCCCCCCCCCCCCCCCCCCCCAATTCAACAGCCTGCTGACTTTCCTAGGAGTCTCAGGGAGGCTTCAACCTTGACGCATTCAATCCCTCCTGGACCAGCCATGGCATTAATGTCATATTCCTGCATCAGCGAGACTTTTTTTGCATTGTAATTTGTGTTTATGTCTAATGTGTTGTTTAAAATAATGCGTGTGCCGTTATATTACATTTGATTAAGGTTATGACTCTAAAATGGCAACACTAGACGTGTAGCTTGCTCAGAATGTGGGGGGAAAAAATGGAATATAGCTGCTCATTTTCAAATTATAACTAAATTTGCATCCATGCTCGCATTTCAACTCGTGCAGACTCTGAAGTTTTCGTTCTTTTGCTCCTGATTGTGTGAAGTTCCAGCCGAGGAGATTCCCTCTCCATTAAGAGGGCATGAAGGAGCTCCTATCAAAATGTAATCCCACAACCTGCAGCATCGTTAAAGCCAATGTGCCAGATACCTGTCTCCCTCCTTTGTTAATGGATTTTAAGCCATTGCCTGAGAGCCGCATTGCATTTCAAGAAGTTTCTTCTGAGATGCCAGAGCTCTGTCAGGTGTAAAGACATGGCCAAACTGGGATCTGTGGAGGGAAAGCTATTGAGTGAGTTCTCTCTCTATGCTGCAGACCAGTTAAGGACCTAGAGAGATTCACATACGCTTACAACAGCATGGCTTTAGCAGTGACCAGATATTGAGGCACTGCAGTCTTTTGCTGAAGAGGACTTTTTGCTTTCATGACAAGTGTAGCTTGGCTGCAGTCCTGACACCCCCCCCCATCCATGCCAGTATAGGCAGATGGTGTGCCCCTAGGCGACGCAGCCACTCTCTAGCCACCCCTCTCCTCACAACCCCAAGCACCTCCTGCTGTCAAGTAGTCATTAGTGTAGTGGGACAGGAATGACACACATTAGAACAATTGAGATATATTAACTATACGTCCTCCAGCCTGACAATGAAGTAGGCTGCAGCGGCTGGGTGACGGCACCTTACGGAGGCAGTCCGGGTTCAAATACCCTGATGCCCATGCAGGAAGGATTTGCATAGGCTAACATTAATAACACTGTTGCCTGCTAATGTGTGACAGTTACTGCTGTGGATGAATGCGATACACCGGGTGGAGCCGCTAATGACCACGAGGCTCAGATATCCCCCCTTGATAAAGCTTTACTGTAGCACAAACGCCTCTTCATCCTGCAGCGACTAACCTCTTTTCATTGTGCTTTGTTCAAAGGTTGTCAGGCTGGTTACTGGTTTGAGTAGCTTTTGACTGCAATAAGAACATGAGCCAGGTGCTGAAAAAAGAGTTTTTAATGTCTGACTCGGAGCTAAATTCACACACGCCTGGAAAATATTAATGTATTTAAAAAAAAAAAGTATTTGCCGATTGATGACGAGCCTTGGCAACCGCTTATATTTTGGGCACTGGGGCCGTGGCTAAGACGTTCACCATGTTATATATCACGGATGCATTCTTTAAAACATTCAGCAGCATTTGAAGTTAGACATCTTGATTGTTCACTTTCTAAAGTGTTGTAATTGCATCTTGCCTGGACATGTTTTTTTTCGAAATGACGGAAGGACGATATTCTAAATATTGCAGAACAACCGAGAGCCGCTTGTGATTGATTTCCAATTGGTGTTTTTCTTTCCGAGGACCAGCAGTCCGCTTAGACTTTGATTTAGCATGATTCTGATTGTTTGGGACAGCAAAGAGAAACATACATCAGAGCCCAAGTGAAGCATATCCCTCTAATACCATACTGCTTAAGACCAACATTTCCAAGTCATAAATATTAACTACGTGTGGACTGTGAGGCTGCTGCAGACCCAACTGAAGGCCGAGCAGAGTGCATTTGCATTTGAGTCTGGACTCCATGCATTGGTGTTAGTCTGCGATTACATTAAATGCCATGACATCACTCTGTCTGATGCTATCAGAAGTTTTCATCACATCCACACACACGCACCACCCTTTATTTGTCCTGCGCTGTGTCAACAGGAAAGGTAAAAGATGATGTCATGTGCCTGGAACGGCTCCACGCATAACTCGATAAGTGACTGACATTGTTTCCTGAAACATGACCAAACATCCTTCGGCTCATGAGGTGGTAAAGGTGGCAGAAGTATAAGGTGTAAGATCTAAACGTGCAGACTACTTCTGTCATGTAAAGCTGCAGAAGGGAACATAATGTATGTGTTTGGAGTCTCATTTGTGGCCTATGGTCTCGAGCCTCTCGTCTCTTCTCTGCTGCAATATGTGGACCGCATTGAAATGGGCTTTAGCCTTAAACCCTCCCATTTAGGTGATTCATGTTTGTCGGGGTTATTGGGTTTAGGCTGTGTTTACAATGACTGTGTCTGAGGTAGGTTTGGCAGGCGTGACGACTGATAGCTGTTGTTTTGTGCAACAAGGTGCGAGATGACAATTGCACTTTGACTGTAATGCCTTATTTGCGGATCGTTTTGGAGGTCTAGGGGCCTGCTGTGATGCTGCTTGTCTGAATTGCAGGATATTAATTAAACTCGCAAGTGAAATATGTATATGTGGGGGAGGCACAGAGACAAATCAAGACGGTGTTTGTATTGGAATTTTCCCCCTGCTTCAATTCACAGAGGCAAAACATTCAAGGAACCCATAATTATGCTGTGGCGAAAAAAAAAAATTTTCTCCCCAAAACAGATGGTGAAGGGAATATAGAAGAAGGCGGATTTAACACACAGTAGCTGTTATGGAGCACGTGTCGTTCCTGCTTCCTTTTCTATTACTGCCGAAATCGTGTTCAGTGGAAATGATCTATTATCTCATTTGCCACGGAAGCCTGACTTTTAAGGTTTGGCTCAGTGATGGTCATCTTGTCTGGAACGCATCTCGCAAACTATTCTGGCTTTGCCAAACCTCACACTTAAATTAACCATGATTGGTAGTTGTGTCTTTTCATATATTGATTTTTCTGCAAATTTATCTGCAAATCTGGGGGGGGTGTCGTCATCTCCGCTTTACCTCGATCAGTACTGTGAAAATATTTGTTCTTTTCCAGCCAAAGAGAAATCCAAGAGTTGAAAGAGTATATTGGTGCATTTTTCTTCCTTCCCTTAGGCTTGGCAAGTGTGTGTGTGTGTGTGTGTGTGAACGTCTGTGTGTCTGTGGCACTCTCATGGGTGGCCTGCACTTCCAGTTTTCTGCTGGGTAGCTTGCTCTCTGATGGACAGATGGACAGTGGTTCCTCTCAGGAAAGCTGGCTGAGTGGCGGATGACGGAGGCTCGGTCCATCTCCAGATTGATCCACCGTATGAGTGATGAGCTTGTTTAGTATAAGACCCAATCCCTTCCTGTTACACATGGCTCCACAGGGTGTAGTTGCCAGTCACGTACGAGTTTGCATGGTCTCCTATCGGTGCATTCTTAATCATTTTCTTATTTGTTTCAAACCCGTTTCTTAAAGTGCTGCAGAACATGCAGAGCCCTTCTCCTCTTACTATCGTTGGCCTCGTCAGAGGAAAAAGTCACTTTTTTTTTTCTTCTTTTTTTTTTAAACAGCTGGCTCAAACCCCTGCTGTCAGTCTCACCCCCTCATTAGATCCAATGTCCAAGTGGGGCAGATGGCTCACACGGGAGTTTACGTTCTCTCGAAAGGAAGATCTCCACAGCTGAAGTGGTGTCCTTGTAGATGACACAAACACTTCAAGGAAACAAATATCCCCCGAAGGCACCGCAGACGTGGACTGTCGCTCTGCTCCCTAAAGGTTTGAGCTGTATTTCTGGGTCTCGGTATACGTCCATCTAATTGCCGTCTACTGTGCAAAATGCTCAGCGAAAGAGCAAGACTTGCAATTAGCCGTGGCTCTCTGCCAGCTCAGCATAAATCTGCCAAATTGTTTCACATAAGAAAGTTGAGCAGTTGTGGTCTTCTTCTTTTTTTTTTCTGCTTTTGAAATGTAGGCCTGTCGCTCGGCTATCGTATAATTAGGCAGGCCAAGCAGTAGCAGAGAGCGTGCTGTAAGGCTTAACACTGAGGCATTATGGTGGTGTGCTGAGGCGTGCAGAGGTGAGCTGATATTTATGTGTTTCTGCCTTTATCTCTCAGCCTGCCTCAGTGGATATCACTTGGTCCTGTCCTGGGCTGCAACAGTATCGGTCATACATTTTCTCTCGACACCCAGCCCATGTTGTCGTGTTCAACGGAGCAGCAAAAATGAATTCCCCCCTCCCTCCCTCCATCTCACCTTTCCTTATTTTTTTTTCTTCTTTACCCCCCCCCTCTGCAGCTCATTATCCTTGAAGACTATGCGGACCCTTTCGATGCCGAGCAGGCCGGTGGCGCTCAGACCAGCACGGAAAAAGTGACAACGGAAAACGACGGCTACATGGAGCCGTATGAGGCGCAGAAGATGATGGCAGGTAGATTAATTCTTTAAATCATTTCGAAGTTTTCAGCTTAACATGTCCACATTCACACCATGAGTGATCGCAGATGACCTGACGCTGCTTTTACATGACATTACAGCAAAGCAAAAGCCTGACCTGTGTGTCACGATGTTATTTGATTTTTTTAATTTTGCATTATTGTGTGCATGTGGTGACGACCACTTGTGATTTCCAGGAAGTTCTCTTTCTTTTTTTTCCTCTCTCTCTGGAGACAACAATAGCTGTGTGCTAACATAAGCCGAACCACATCCTCCACACAGTTTTGTTGCGCCGTCACATTCATTTTGAGGCGAAGGGATCACAGCAGTGTCAAAGTACTGAATGTCAGTTTCTCATAGATCAACGGTAAATTCTGCAGTCTATTTCTTATGTCAAATAGTTCTCCACCTCATTTTAGTGTTTAATTAATCGGCTCACATTGCTTTAGCCCTGGGTGTACTCGCACTTCAGTGTGTGACATCCAGTGACAACCACTTACGAGCTTAAAACAGTGGCACAAGTGGGCCCTACATTAACCAGACAAATGTCCTGTAAACTTACAGTCAGTGCCGCCACGAATACATTCATTTACAAGAAACCCTCAAATCTCCAGAGAGAGATGAGCGATGATGAAAAATACGGAGAAAACAAATCACGTGGCAGCATTTCTCCTCCCTTAAGTCATCATCTAAGTAACCGAAAATGACTGTCGGACCTTAAATCGATGCTTCTGGAACTTGGGTGACAACAAGATATCAGTATTTAAGTCTTTTGATGCACTGACACAGTCATATCATCTAACATATATACCAGCACCTCTCACACTCCTGCACACATTGCACTCTGTACTTATAAACACACACACACACACACACACACACACACACACTTGCTCCCTTTGCTCCCACGAAGACAGGACATTAATGTCTCTGTCCCTCCTCAGCAATTTTCTTTTAACGGGCCCCCAGACAATCTCTTGTTTTCATCTGTTATACTGGTTTGACCTCTGGCCCAGTCTTTGCCTGGGCTGAGTGCAGAAACTCAAGATTTATCGCCTCTCTCAGGTAGAAGGGAAAAATACGTGCATGACTTTTGTGCATCACTTGAATCTTTTGAAGTTTTTCTGTGCTCTTTAAATTCAATTTGTTACAGCTCTGCATTTTGCTGTTCTGACTGTTGTATGATTGACCTCATTTTTGCTCTTGTTGTTGTTTCTGGATGTTCTTGTCTTTGATTGCTGAAGTGTTATTATTGTTTTCAGGCTCCTTTTCCATCATATCTATTGATTGGCGTTTCTTCTCCCGCTGTTTTGACTGTGCTGACAGGGCGTTATTTTACACACAGCTGTACTGTAATTGGAATCCTTTTGGGTCTTTGGTCATCCTTCTAATATTCTTCAAATAATGGTGATCCATAAATTTATCCCATCAGTGAATTAGTTCACAACCATTAAATAAAGCACGTCATTGGCTCAGGCTCCAGGTGCTTTGGGCCCTTTTTAAATCCTGAATCGTCTTTCAATGAATGGAGAATCCTGTTTGGGACGTTGGTCGGTACTGATGTTCGGCCCACATTATCAAGTCCTGTGAGGTGTTTACGGATCCAGTCGTGAGTTTATGTTGGAGAGAAGAAGATCTGTGAAGCGTCTCCTTTGTGCACGATGCAGCTTTTAGCCCATGCAATATACATAATAATGATTATTGGTGGGTATAATGCTGTATGCAGTTCTGCTGTTTTTCTACTGGGAGCAGGGACGCTCTATTTCAGCAACACCTGCTCCAAATTTGCAGTGCGGCACACATTCACATTCACTGGATGGTGCCCAGATGAGCCCCACTGGTGCAGATGGGGGTTAAGTGCCCAAGGGTATACCTCAACTACATAGTGAGGGTAAATGATTGCACTTTGACTTTTGCTTACCGTTGCAAGGCCAGATATGTGCGCCAATACATCAGCATACTGCATATGGATATGGAGTAAATGCTGCATCTAATTCTGAACGCATGTTGGCCAGGCAGAACCGCACACTTTAGAATTTAGTCGGCTAAAAATGAGAGAGGAACCACTGAATGTGCTGCTGCACTGAACAAAACAAAGGACAAAACCGCTCATGTAAAGCTAGAGATTTGCCCATCCCCCTGTTGTAATTCTGTCACTTTCGCACTGATGCGTTCGTTTTCTTCACCTCTCAGACTGTTAGTCGTTGTAACCTGCAGCTTTAACAGCCTACTTCTCAACACTTGCTTCCACGGATCGGTGCAGATGGACGCAAACCTCCAAACATGACAACATAAACAGAAACCCTTTCTGTTTATCGGCGCAAGTTTTAATTCACCACAAGTAGAGATTTAGAATAAATCAGACCGTCTGACATTTTTGTTCTTATATGTTTTAGGTTTCAGGTTTTAAATGATTTACTTTGAGCTGCTGTCGGCTTGAAGTCTCTCTAAACACACACACACACACACACCATTGCTGTGCCAGTTTTTAATTCCTTTATCAATCACAGTTATTTATTGTCTCCTGTTACTGATATTTATGATTTCCTATTAGGAGGCTTTGATAGCAGTCTTGCATATCAACTTGGGATATCCCATTTCTCATATCGCTTGACACATGTCGTCATCTCTTGGAACTGATGACCTCAGATACCTTTTGTGTTGAGTAGTCGCTTGTTGTTGTGCATCGCACTTTGCATAGATTAAGTGTTGATCAGTCAGAGGGTAGCTTGTGAAGCGTTTGTGTAATTAAGTTGATTGGTTAATCATTTCAAGGATTGAATAGTTCCCGTAACATTATCAATTAAGTGATGTCCTAAAGGCAAGTAACCAGAAGAAAGCTCATCATTTTATTTTAATTAATTTAATTTTAATTAATTAAATTTAATTTAATTTGACTTTACTTTACTTAACTTTACTTTACTTTACTTTAAGAAATCTCATCTCATTTTACTTTATTTAATTTAATTTAATTTAATTTGACTTTATTTAATTTAATTTAATTTTATTTCTTGTTCCTGCCACTTGAATTTGAAAGCCTGTACAGACCAAAATGAGATTCCTGCATAGATGCAATAAAGCTCCACACACATGTGCTGTATTTAACATCCAATTATAGTCCCTTCATTACACAACATTCACACCTTAAACACACAAACACATACTCCCCAGGTGTATGGGAGGTGTGGCATGCAAGGGACTGAAGTATCATAGCTGTTTACATAACATACGCATTCCTGGTGTGTGTGTGTGTGTGTGTGTGTGTGTGTGTGTGTGTGTGTGTGTGTGTGTGTGTGTGTGTGTGTGTGTGTGTGTGTGTGTGTGTGTGTGTGTGTGTGTGTGTGTGTGTGTGTGTGTGTGTGTGTGTGTGTGTGTGTGTGTGTGCGCATTCTGTCGTGCGTTTGTATGCGACTTTGTTTGCGTCTGCGTGATCTGAACTGGTTGGTGCTTGTGACTGCGAGTGAGTTTGTGTGTGCGCTGCGTCCTCCAGGCCTTTCCCGCCCGAGAGCCATCCTTAGTGAGGTTGAGGCGGCTGATTTATGGGCCTGCTGGAGGGGCATGTCATGACTTCCTTAACCTGAAAAGCCAGCCCCAACCTCCTGTAAGCTGCTCCACACTGGCTCCTGGCCGGCGTTTACTGCACCACCTGCACTTATGTGAAGACATGTGTGCAGCCAGTCTAGTCTGTGTGTGTGTGTGTGTGTGTTTCCAGAGTGCCTTGGATGTTTGTCATGTCCACACGCGTCAGCTATTGCATGTGCTATCTTTGTATCCATGTGAGTCAGTTTTAAGTAACAGCTGGTGTCCTGGCATGTTGAGTTATTGTGTTTGAGGGTGTGTATCTTGAATGTGGGTGTAAGTATTTTGAATCTATACAAGGTCACACTGATATGTTCACAGTGAACGACCCCCCCCCCCCCCCCCACACACACACACACACACACAAACACACCTCCTCACCTGTCAGCATGGCCATTCCCTGCATATTTCAACACAAGGAGCAGCACATAATCACAAGATCACAAGAGGAGCTGTCAGACGAAAGGCTGCAATCAAGAATGTTGCTTTATATGCTCTTGTTCGCTCACACGTTGTTGTAGCTGTTGAGACTTGCAGGCCAGTCGAGCCATTTCTTAATGAACACCCACTCCTCCTCATACTCCCCCGTCAATGAGCCTGGCAGGTGACCATGTGAGAGTTTTCCCACAGTGCAGTGGAGGCACTGTTGTGCACACGGCTTGCATGATCGAGCCCTGGTCCCACCTGGTCCTCAAGCCGTAGCAATGCTTCAAGTGTGTGGCCTGCCACTAGGGATTATTAGTGTAATTTTCCTTACTCATTAATTTGAAGTTTATTTTCATGATTTTCAAATAATTGTTCAGTCTATAAAATGTCAATATATGATGAAAAGATTCTCATCAGAATTTCCAAGAGCTTAAAGTGACATCTTTATATATTGCGCCTGTTGTCTAACAGTTCATAACAGAAAATGACTCTTAATTTACCGTCATAAATAACCAAGAAAAGCAGTTAATCCTCACATGAAAGAAGCTGGAAGCAATGTTTGACATTTTAATTTTAAAAAAATGTTCATTAATCAATTATCCAAACGGCTGATGACTAAATTTCTCTCAATGAATCGACTAATCCTGGCAACTCTAGCGTGACAGCATGTCTGGGTTTCAGAGAGAAATAACCCCCTTATAGGTGTGACATGTTTTTCACCATTGGTGAATTTATGACACACAGTGTCAAACTTGTAACCTCAATTTGTCCTCATCCCATCTTTCAGGTCACGCAGGAGTCATTCAGTGTCGGTGAGTTCATTCAGTGTCAAGAAAGTCGAGCAACAGAACCAAAATGCTCCGAGGAAAACACCCTGAAGTTTTCCCGTACGGGTTGACTCACGTTAGATGGGTGTTTCTCTCTCTCTCTCTGTGTTTGGGAAATGTACCGCGACATGTGTCCCAGCACCGGACCTACTGCACTACACCCCCAATGATGTGGGGAGTAGCATCCAGTGCCAAGGTGATGAGTCATTAGCAATGGAGTTAATTATTTCAATTACTCATGATGCTGTGGTGCTAAGCCTCTTGCTGGCTCTACAGTGTGAATGCCAGTTTGGTGGTAGCAGTGAGAGAACACATGCAGAGCCTTGGAGACTGAAAGAAGGACGAGGAAGGGAACGTCAAAATGGGAGAAAGAGAATATAATGACATGAGGCCCAAAGAGAGTATAGAGATGTGAGAGAGACTGGCCGAGACAAAAAAAGGGAGAAGTAAAGAGAGTGACTGGAGAGAGAGAGAGACCCAGAGGCAGAGATAGAATAAATTCATAGTACAGCCCCCCGTGGGTTACTTCATGGGGATAATTTAAGAAAAAAAAAAGAATGGGGGCATGGTGTGCTGAATAGCTTCCATGTCGTCCTCACAGGAGTGAATACTCACCCCAGGCAGTCGCGGGTACATGTGGCGGCACATTTCTTGGCCTGTGACCCTGGTTTTATTGCCCCGAGCTGTGACTGACAGTGACACTTTCAAAGGTTTGAAAAAAGAAAAAAAAAATTTATTAAACAATTCTGGAAGTCTTTGCCATTAATTATGAGAATTTTGGTCCGCCGTGTCGTTTGTATAGTACACAAGAATTCTGAAGTCATTTCATCACCGCTTTTGTTTTTCCATCACATCTGCTCTGCTGCACATTTGAAGGATCGCTGAAGAATTACCTCAGTGGCACATTTATGCATTACCCCAGCTGATTATAGGCAGCTATAAATAAGCATGGACTGCAAAGCTGAAAACTGGACGGGGGAAGTGAATAATTAACACCTTCCTCCTTCCCCTCATGCCTCACGGCAGCTACTGTTTAAAGGTATTTGTGCAACGCAATCCACTCGCCGCTGCCTTTTTTTTACCGCCTCAAATCATTCAAATCTGTAAACGGCTAACTTGAAAACTACGTTTCACCATAAGTCATCGGCACCTCATGACATCTGTTGCTTTGTTCAGACTGCAGCCAAATCAAATCTGCAGGAAGCTGTGAAAATGCAGGTGGGACAATCTAACTGGGGTCTGGGAATATTTTTTAGAGTTGATGTCACGGCCTCTGTTCTCCTGTCATTGTAACACGTGGTTTCACGCTTTTATTTGGCTGCTCAGGCTGCTTGGCTTAGGATCACATGTTTGAATATATTATATAAAAGTACAGAGATTCATTCAATAAGTAATTTAGAGCCATCTTTAATGGAATTTATTGATTTGTTAAATCTTGATGATCTGATCTAAATGAGTTTAAGGTTATCAAATGAGGGAAAAGGAAGAAGAGAAGTGTCGTCGGTGGTCCAGTGCATTCTCCAGTGCTCCACATTCATCTTCCAATCATTTCTCCTATATGAAGAATCACTAAGGCCTGTGTCTCAAAGCTAGAGTGGAGCAGATACACATTGGGTTTGTGTCATCACCAGCCTATCTGCGTGCATTTCCGTGATGTGTGATAACGTGCACGCTGGTGGAGAGGCATCTGAATGTGGAAGCGTGAGAAATTGAAATCTAGCCAATCATTCTGTCATGTTGCAGAGCAGACGTTACATTTCTGCTC
Organism: Chaunax sp. Z400; assembly: GCA_037577475.1. Classification (NCBI taxonomy): domain Eukaryota; kingdom Metazoa; phylum Chordata; class Actinopteri; order Lophiiformes; family Chaunacidae; genus Chaunax; species Chaunax sp. Z400. The sequence continues at coordinate 28,647,787 of CM075184.1, read as the reverse complement.
GTGGACAATCGTTTTCCTTCTTGTCCTCCGCATCGCTCTGCTATTAGCAGCACGGATTCCGCTCAGCTAGTCTGAACTCCTGTTACTGAATGTGATGCCGCTGCGTGTTGCATTGCAAGTGACACACTATTTGGAAAATCTGATTTGAGCAGACAGAGAGTGCCGACTGAGATGCATCTGTAGAAATTTGATTTGAGTCATATTTCAAACCACCTCCAAATGGGTTTTGTATCCATTTGCAAAAATCACATTTCATGTGTTTTCTTTTTTTTTTTTTTTTTTTTTTTCTCCCTGTCCAGACTTTGTAACATCAATCTGGATATGCCAAAACGTGGATATGGCCTTGCAGCTAAAGTTGTGTTGTTTCATTTGTAATGTAAAACAAAGGACATGCACTGACAAATATAATACTGAAAAAAGAAGAAGAAAAACATAAATTCAATAGTAGAGAAAATTCCCTTTAAGACAAGATCAAGTCACAGAATTATGATAAATAGTATAACATGTATTTATTATGCCATTACAAAAAGCTATTATATTTCTAAATGAAGACAAGGTTCCAGCAAGTCTGATAGACAAGAATGAGCAAAACACATTGGAGCAGTTTCCATGCAAGACTCACTGTGTTCAACAGGAAGTGTTGTTTTTAAAAAACATTTTTTTAAGGCCATCAAGGGCACTGACACACAGAGCATGTGGAGGGTTGTGTTTACAGCATCCTCCAGACTAACCAACTTGATCTGGCATCTACTGTAAAATGTGATATCCAATCTAAAATTAGTGAAATCATGGAACTAAAACAACAGTTCATTGGCCCGGTGACAAACAGTGGAGATGCTGCGCTGCCAAATGATCACGGTAAATACATAACCTCTAATATTTATACTACCACTATATTATTATAGTTATTATTATAGTATTATTACCACTATTATACTATAGTACCAGGTCAACGTTTGCACACAGTTTCCACACCTTTCGACTGGTATTGTATTTATTGATAATGACTGTAGTTTGATCAGGTGAGAAATAAAACATGATCAGGCCCCCCAAAAAAAACATACTGAATATATTTTGGCTTTCCTGCAGCTGACCTACAACACAGCAGGTTATTATTAATGTGGTTTGCTTAAAGAGGGTAGTTTTCTGATATGTCCTAAGCTTTTTGTAGGTAGAAAAACATAACTTAGTTAGTCAACTTAAATAGTCCACTGTTCAACGCCGTCCCTTGACTAGTTATTACATCTACGCCCCTTTCAGTGGTTGTCAGAAGCGAGCCACCCACTTTTCACATCTGCATGATCCCATGAGAAATGACTGACAGTTATTACAAGGTGATCTGACAGGGTGGTGCCGTGTGATGCAAAGCCAAAGCTCCACATGTGCCGGAGCTGTTGTCAGGTATGCTCTTTTTTTTATTTATTTTTTTAGCTTTGGTGCTTTTGTTGGAGACGTATTATTCCAACATTTGAAATGTGTCAAAATGCACAGTGTAAAGAGAGCAGAGTGGGATTCATTTCTAAAAGAGTGAACCCCATTTTAATCATGGACATGAAGTTTGAATCTATTTAGCTTATTAGACAACTCTGTAATGTTGTCAGATCTGGATGTAAATTATGAATTGCTGTGATATCAATTCTATTGTTGGTCCTCTTCCAGCTGTTGGCCTGATATGAACTAAGCTTGCTAAGTATATATATATAGTATATATATTTATAAAGACTCTTTGTAAATGAGCATGGTTTTCCTGTTTCCCTTTGGTTATAACCTGTGACTCAGCAGCAAATCTCACCTCATTAACTTTTTTTTTTTTTTTTTTGTGTGTGGGAGGAACTGAAAAAAAAGTCAAGCAGTTTCCATGAACTATGTGCAGCCTGTGTTATAGCTGTACTAGAGAGCACCAATAGCCACTTTAAAGAAGACAGCTGCGATGTGTATTTATGCTCCGTGGCTTGAACAAGAAGCATGAGGTTGTACTGAACGGTGTAACTTGTCTATTTCGCTGTAGAACACTGTATGCTCAGCAGAACGTTCCCCGGCTAAACTGACGGCTTAAAGAAAGAGTTTGGTGTGTTTCCTCGACTTTGACACTCGCACACAGTCAAAAGGGTGTGTGTGTGTGTGTGTGTGTGTGTGTGTGTGTGTGTGTGTGTGTGTGTGTGTGTGTGTGTGTGTGTGTGTGTGTGTGTGTGTGTGTGTGTGTGTGTGTGTGTGTGTGTGTGTGTGTGTGTGTGTGTGTGTGTGTTTGTTTGTTACTGAATAATGGCCAGCAGCCTCAGTGGTTTGGAGGGTCATTAGGCGAAGCTGAGGAGTGGAAGGTGGGGGAGGGAGGACGGAAGAGCGGAAAGACTGATGACTTATTGATGAAATAAGAAATCCCACCCCGGCCTGGTGACCCCTCCCCCTTACTTAATGGTCAATGCCACCCTGCGCCGTAGCTTACGATGACTCAATTGTCGATATCTGTGACATTTCCTCAAGACAGTGATTCGTGCTGTGCCGGATCGAGCGCAGCATTGCATGTATTCTGCACTTCCTATTATCATTATATGTGTTTTGTACTGGGCAGTCACTCTGGTGCAGGTTGGAGGTGCTGAGGTCATTAATTATGGCGTTAAGATTAATGAAACCATTTATCCCTGTCTGCACAGCTGCAGAGGAGGACAGGACAGAATTCATACCTGCTGCTCCACACATGCAGGATGTCTCTAAATATGCACACACACACACACACACACACATACAGACAGAGGCATACACAGCTGCTGTGCACACAGACACACATGTCCTCTGGGTCATATGATACATCAAGTATTCATTTTATCCTCAAATGGTGATGAAACGTGAGACTGCAGCTTGTGTCTTTGCCGCAGGCCGTCACTTGAAGGTGGTTATTGGTTTTACTGGTTTGAGAGATGATGACGAGCCTTAGTGATGGACAGGGATACGGCTGGCACCAATATGATCACAGTCCTGTGTTGTTGTTGTTTTTTTGCAGTGGCTATACAGTCAAGCTGGAGAGGGAATCTGGCCCATTGACACTCTGGTGTGACAGAAAGCTTTTAGGTGCGAGTGCGTACTGTATGTGTGTGCAAGTGGGAGGCTTAATGCTCTGCAACATGACAGGAACAGATGGATATCCCAAAAAACAAAACACCGGGACACCAGATACATACTTACAGGGAAAACAAATGCACAATTAACTGAAACCAGTACAAAGAAAATCAAAAGGAATCAGATTTGATAACTGAAACCATGCAGGTTTCTTTTTTTCCGTGACATTTAAGAAACTTCTTCATCTGACTTGAGAAACCCCGACTGTAACCTGATTAATCGAGTGTATGTAAAGAAAACACAGAGTCTGAGAATGACAGGCCAATCTTTGAGACGCAGGCAGCCTATTTTCTTTTAGAAGGACACTATATAACATTTATAGGCCTCAGATTAAAATGTTTGAAATGATCCTCAATATTACGGATTGAATTTGTTCAGGTTGTTAAGTGATAACACTAAATATGTCATGGCAACCAGTGAAAATGTGACATTTGCAAGCCAAACATGTCTGAATATCGTCTGTATGGCGTGATTCATACTGTATAGCTGATATGTAGCTGAAAGCTGGTATAGTGAGTGGACGTCTGTGTTTGTCACCGTTTGCGTCTACCCGTGTGAGCTGTAACACACCCAGCAGGTCCGAGGGGAGTGCGCTGGATTCACTGCTGCAGTGTGAGTAATCTTGCAGGGCAAGGTTGTTGACAACGAGGTCGGATGAGGAGGGTCTGAGGAGCCCGGGCACAGTGATGAAGCTGTCATCTCAGACCAGCACCGCATCTCTCCACGGAGCTTGTCTGTATTCTTTTGTCTCCTTTTTCTAGTATGTAGTCTCTTAACCTTTTATTGTGTTCTATCGCTGTTTGATTTGTTCTGTCTCCCATCTTCCTTTTCTGCATTTATCATATCTTTATTTGCCTTTTTTTTTGTCGTCTCCCACTTTCTCCTGTCTTTCCAATGGAATCTCATTTTCTCCTCTGCCCACAACTGTCTGTCTCTTGCTGGGGTTTCTGGTCTATCACTGTAGCCTGGAGGCAGTAGTTGGGGACGTTCCTGTTTTCACTGTGATAGACTATGGACTGAGCTCTTTTATGGGAGCCTTGTTGTCTTGTAAAATAACCCTGGGGTCTTTTTTTCCTCTCTCTGGGAACCAATTTATTGGTGACATTTATTCAGGAATGACCTTCTCTGGGTTTGTCTTCCGTTATCTCTCCTTGCACCGTAATCCTTCTATTATTGTAGCTTCACTTAAACATTTATCATTTTCCTTTTTTTTGATGTCTGTATAAATCTCTGTGCTACCACCGGTGATGCGTTCTAAAACAATTAATGATGTATTATCTAACTGTAATGTTGACTTTTTTTCCTCTTTCCTTCGTCACATTCATTATGGAAAGCTGTGCTTAAACTTAAGGTGACTAATTAATTAGAATAGTGAACTAGCATCAACAAGGCACACGGGGAGATTGTAACCTTTTCAGAGCATATCAAGTGTGCATTCCGAGAGTCTCAAGATCCAATTAGCCAGATGGATTTTTAAATCATAACTCTCTGCTGTGCATACATTTCCTCCCGGGCAGCCTGTTGAGAACCTGTACAGACATTTTTTTTGGTCGTTTCTTCTGCCAAAAAAATATGAGAATATATTGAGCATTAACATGAATAATTTCACATCCAGCATTCAAAGAGAGGGAGATTTGTCGATGACCTGCGTGTGTTGCATTTCTAGTCTTTAGCCTTATAGTCTTAGTCTGATGCTTTAGAGAGAGGCCTTGAGAGTCTTTGGCAAAAATCACTTTTGCTTTAATGAATAGAAAATAGACATTCTTCACCCAGGCAATCTGACCTTTTCTATCTCATTACTTATTCCATCAAGGGGATAATTACTCACTGGAAAGGCTTATATATTTTCTTTCCAGTAAAAACACAGATGTGTATAGAATACCTTTAATTTGTGTCCCTCTATCTCTTCCTCTGACACCGGCCCTTCTGTCTTTGTTTGCATCACGTCCTATCAATCACAAACTGCGATCACCGGTGCAACGAGGTGAGGCGCTGGTCTGCCAGGGGCCCGGCTGGGTTGTAATAGGTTGGTGCAGCCTGTTAATTTGATGCGGTGTGTGGCTGAGGAGCCTCATTAGGCCTAGTCCCCCCCCCACAGTAAGGGGACAAGGCTTTCCATCACCACCAGGATACCACTGGCAAGAGCGAAATAGGATAGAGGAATCGGGAGGAAGGTGATGGTGGAAGGGAGAAGATGATTTTGAGAGAGGATGAAAATAAATGGGGGGAAAAAAAACTACAGTTCTGTCACCGTGGGTGAGTCGAGAGGGGGAGGAGGACTGAGAAGACGAGAGATCAAGGAAACGATCAACAGCAGATCAGAAATTTTCATAATGCAGCCTTTAAGCACAGTTTGTTTGCAGGATAGTTTACCTGCATGCCCTACATGCCCTGTACCCTGAATACACAGCATATCTGAACTTCTGTCCTCTTATCAATCAGTGCACAGTCCTGAGATCCTCTGGTAGGAACCTGCTGACTGTTCACACTTATAAACTAAATGGGACAGAGCCTTTGCTGTTGGGCCTTGTTGGCTTTGGAACAACTTCTTTGAGGAACTCAGGCTTCCTAAATCATGTCTTTAAAAAAGGAAAAAAATAAAAATAAAAATAGAGAAAAAAAATAGAAAACTGTATGTTTTTTCGGTCTATTTTTATTCCTGCATTTTTGGCCCTATACATGTGCTGTATTTTATGTTTGACACTGAACTTAAGTCTTACACTTCTCTATTTTAAGCCAGTTTTTGTTTTTACATTTTATTGTTGTTTTTATTTGCACTTTTAATCATCCACGGTTAGAAGTTTTATTCCTCTTTTATTCTGTTGTGTGCCTTTTTTTCCTTTACATTACTGAATATTTTATCTTTTTCTTTATGTGTTTTTTTGTCAAGCATTTTGTAGCATTGGTTTTGATAAGTGCTATACAAGTAAACTTTATTATCATTACCTATCTAATCTATTTGATATGAAAGTCAGAAAGTCACAGCCTCACTTTTCCCATTATTTTCAGCTATGTTGCCAGTAAAGTGTGGGAGATTGAGAATTTGTGACGGTGAAAGAAAGAGGAATGGAATCACCATGTCGCCCAGAGTTGGAGAGAAAAACAAGAGAATGGGGAAACAAATAAGAGGCAGCAGTGAGCCCAGAAGCATAGAATGAGATAGTTCAGTTAGAGGGGTTCATTTCCATTCAAGCTTTGCATTTTCACACCTGCTGTGTGCATCGCTGAGGAAGATGAGATGCCCGCATGGACAGAGTGAATTATTAAAGTAAGGATCTCCTTCTCTACGGAATCCAATAAGTTGCCCATGATTTGGCTGTCAGAAAGATTGGTGGCCTGAATAAGGCAAACCGCTGCATCACGTGGCGCCGGGACTTCTCCTCCTCGGGTAATTGACTCGTGCACAGTATTGACTTTCTGGTCGGGGTGATTAAAGTTGCCTCGGCCAGACTGGAGCCCAGAGTATGACTCCTCAGGGCGGGTCATTGGACCTCAGTGTGAGCACATACAGGGTTAACTTTGTCCAAAGCATGGCGCGGTGCTAAACCCCAGCTTAGTGATCTGTAAGACGCTCATTGCTGTTTTGGGTGAATTAGTTGAAGTGCCTCACCCATTTTGCACCGCCGTTCCCCCCTCTCATAAATAATGAACTAACACTGAGAGAGATTTCTTTTTGTTGCCAAGACTCGACATGTTCTGTCCTCAAAGCTACAATCCAAATGTAAAATGTCACATTAGGATAAGACATTCAACGAATAGTAACCTGAAAGCTCAGATTGTTTGGCTTCATGTTGGAGAGTGAGTGAGGTGAGTTTTTAGCATTTAAAATGAGCATTTAAAATGAATAAAAAATTTTAGCAATTAATTGGTGTAATGATGATATTAATTTGAAGTCATATTGCCTAGCCCTATGATTTTATTCTTTGTGTACCGATTACCAACATCCAGCAAAGTGTTAACTTTCTGTTTGACTCGATTCAACGTTTATACTTTATGTCTTAGGACATGTTCCCTTTTCATGTTTGATTCACAATTTGCATTAGCGTGTTGCACACTCTGAACATTTGCTCAAATGCTCAAACGTGCATTATTTGCATGGAGACCTATACCCTCTCTCTTGGTGTCCACCCTTGGGTGTTCGTCTCCCGAATGTGAGACCCTGCGCACAGTCTGCACTTTAAAACTCAGAGGGGAATGGTGAGATGGAGAATGATAGATAAGCAAAATATGTGGAAAAGTGAGGGGAAAGACAGGCTTTCAGACTTCGGATCTCGGTGGAATGTGAAGGCACCGGAGTGAAGGTGACCTCTGCTTATGCGGAGCCTCAGGTGATCACCGCAGGGGATGAGCAGACGGCTGTAGTTCATGCCGCCTGAATACAGAACCAGTATTGATTTGAGAGGAAATAAACAACCAAAAAAGGGATGGTGGCCTGTTGGAGTTTGTGTTGGTGTGAAAGTAGGTGTGCACCATGAATTTCATGCTATACTGTTCTTGTGACATGACACAGCAGACCCACTGTAGCAGGGGGTAACAAGAAATCTTCAATGACATTCACAGATTAACTCCAGTCCACATCCATGATTTATTTATCTTCCTCATCCAGATTATTAATGCTAAGTCAGGTATTTGAATTGGTGCCACACTAATCACAAGATTGTGTGTCAAACATTGATGATTCAAGCTGCCTCCCACTGTGAGTTTGTGTAATTGTTGCCTTGGATGTAAATGACATCTGTATAATTGACAAGTAAATGTCCTTGTTTAACCAGCTCGACGTGTCATCTGTTGTCTGAGTCGTCTTCTGCAGAAACACGGCTCCTGCATCTCACTTAACCATCAGTTGCTTTTAGTTACTGACATTTGCTGCTAAGTAATCAGATCCACACGCCTGCACGATGTCACGGAAGGTTTTACTCCCACAAATCATTACATTTGTTCATGATCTTAGGAGCAATAACGGCCTGTCACACTGGACTGCTTCTTGGAGTTGTGATGGTTCGCTGTCACTATGCAAAGTCGTGATTTGTTGAGCTCTGTTACGTGCACTTGATAGCGTGTGAGCTCAGTGTTTTAATAGCTTTTAATGACTTCACGAGGTAATGACAGTTCTTTGATAATGAATGCGCTGTCCACCCACGCAAATATGTCGGCATGCTGCTCTGTAATCAGAGCTACGCTTTAGAAAGCTCAGACAATAGCTTGAAACTTTGGATGGCTAATTATATCTTATAATCTGCACCTGAATGTAGTCATGCAACTCTGACCACTCTATGACTTACTGTAAGTGTTTAAAGTTTTTCCAAACACCTTTCCGGTTTGTCCAAAATTTTTTTTTAAAAAAAGCTTGATGTTACAGTAAATCCTTTAATTAATGCATATTATGAATGTCTGTTTTTGGTTTGTCCTCTATAAGTAAACATCTCCTCAGTGTCGTCGTCAGGCCTCAGTGCTTGTTGTGGCAGACAAAGAATTTTTGAAAATATTTACTGCTTTGTAATGTTTGCAGTGTAATTTTTTTTAACACGCCTTGTAGAAAATTCAGCTCAAGACGATATCTTTTGTTTTTATATTTTACAATGATTGTAGTTTTAGTGTTTTACTGTGGGTTTTTTTAATGTTTGTAGTGTGTTGTGGTTTGTGTATGAATGTTTTTGATCACCTGCCCTGGGACTGCAGATGGAAATTAGCTAGTAGCTAAATCTGGTGCAAAGCGTCTTTTCTCTTCATTGCGACTAATGTATTTGTACATGGTCCCTGATGTAAATAAACTTAATAAGCTAAACAAAACAAATTCAAATATTGGACTCGGTTATTAAAATCTTCCTTTTTAGATTTGCCTGTTGGGATTTCTGCCACCAGTTCAATAGAGGAACCTGCATCTGAGCAGGAGCTAATGGCATTGGACCAAATATCTATATTTTCAGCCTGACTTTAGACATTACACGTATTATTTCTACATACAGCCTCTTTGAGGACAAAACGGAACAAAAGCTAAATGCACAAAATGATCAGAGTAAGGGTGCTAAAGTGTGTCTGGAATGCTAAGTCGGCGTTACCGTACACAGTCTCATTTGTAGTCTGGACAGTGCTGGAATTGCTCTGCGCATATGAAAATAATTTTGCGAAAGTGCATCTTCTAGAGTGGCATAAGCAGCATGTAATTGTGTTCTGATGAAACGCTGATTCCGCCACGACTTCATTTTGAAGGGAGATTAAGGAGTGATTACATCATGAATTATTATTATTGCCCCGTGAATGTAAAAATTCACTTTGTTTACACAGGACGATGCCTATGTTGCTTCTTTTACTGATTGTATGGGGTAATTGAGACCATGTTATTATTCATGACAGTATCAGAGCATCCTGGTGATCAGAGCATACACTTGTGGTTTCAATGTGATAAATAACCAAGGTTAATTTGAAAACCATTCTTTCCTTCAGAGCCTCTAAAGTTTTACCCTCCTCACGTTTATATTCTGCAGGAGTGACTTCATCCCCAGCGGATTGAAAACATTTACGGTCTGCCACTCTCAGAAGTTGGAGAGTCAACTGTAGAAGTGAATGATTAACACATTACTCTCGACTTGCTCCATTATGTCCTTATGCTCTGTCTGCATCTACCTATCTTTGCACTTGCAGACAAAGTAGAGGCCTCCATTACTCTCCACCCCCTCCACCTTGTGGGTTGACCCTCTGCTGCCCCACACAAGTACATTGCTACATCACTTCACCCTCTCTGCTTTTCCCTCGCTGCTCCGTCAGCAGGTCCACACGTCACTGTCAGCAGGCCAGTCGCAGGGTGTCCTGGCTGGGATAACAAGCCTATCAAGACTACCCTGGGTTCCCCCGAGGTCACCCGCAGGCTAGCTATGCCGTGTCAGGCTGTGCCGGTCATGGGGTTGAATGTAGGTGGATGTCCCGCGGAGAAAGACTGACGAAGGAGCAGAAGCTCTGCCCCGATTAGAGCATATGGTCTCTCCAGTTACCCTGGAGCAGGTTGAATGGAACCGCTCGTTGAAAACAGACTTTGTCACTGTGTGCAGTGTAGTGATGCTGTGTCTGTCCTGTCTTTTTGGCAGAACCTAGCTGGTCCAAGCAGGCTCTGGGACACCAGAATGGACAGAGAACAGCTGGCCCTTTCAGAGCAGACTGTTGCCCCACAGGAAACCCTCTCCATATCCTCCCAGCTAGTTCATCAGCACCCACAAGCACACACAAGACTTGGCTCGGTGTCCTTATCTTCTCTCTCCTCTTTTTTTTTTTTTTTTTGCTGCCTGTGTCCCCTGGCTGGCTTCTTGGTTTAGATAAACAGAATGAACAAGACAGACTAAGCAGAATCATGTTAATAACTTCAGTCCAAACAATCCTCCATTGTTCTCAATGCCAGAAACTGTGTGGTGTATATTATAATCTTCATTAAAGTACAAGTACCGACTAACATTTTGCATGTGCGATTTTGCCTATAGACATGGTCTCGACTCTAATCAGAGAGCTTCATGAAAATCACGGAATGAGACGGCGATTGTGGTAATGTTTTGGTAATTAGTCGGCTCAGATTCTCTTCACAAAGTGTGAAGGAATGAAGTGAGCTAATGTGATTACACTAATCGAGCAAGAATAGAGACTGACAGCAAACTCCTAATGATGTGGTTCTTGGAACCGCTATTAGAGCATCTGGCCAACGAAGTCTGACTTCTAGCCAATACTGCTCTCCCGTAGGTTGTGTGTGCTCATGCAAGTGTTCAGGATACGTATGCATATAATGATTGTGGTGTATTTGCTTGTCTTTGTGGCTCTCGTTTTCTCTTCTTTCTCTCATGGCAGGGGTTTCCACCATATCTGAGTTACCTTATGTGCTCTCACAGCTGCTGCATTGATGTATAATGTTCTGAATTCCTCTTGGAACAAACATGCCAAGTACCCCTCAGGGGTAATCTGAAAGGATGCTTAACCCTCTTCAGCTTCGGCCTACCAGCCAATGCTCCCTTCACGTCAAGAGGTGGTATTCAGTGCAACAAAACGCTTCAGCAGTAAAGCCTCAATACTTGGATTTACCAGACTGCGGGTCATTTCCTGACCAGGGAAAGACAGCATGTGGTGTCTGCAGGACCATCAGAATGACAATTGTCTCTGCTCATCCTTCCAGATAGGGTGATAGGGTGAGGAACTCAGACCTCTGGAGTGAGCCAGGAAATCTATGGTATCCAGTAGATAAGGTATGGATGGGCATCTGATTCGGAAGCCCACTGGATGCCTCACTTTCAAGGTAGCAGACACCCCAGGGCAGGCCCTGTATATATGATGGACAGGTTCCATTTGGTCATTGGATTCCTGAGGGTCCCCCCAGGAGGAGCTGTAGAGAGAATGGAGTGGAGTACCAGAGGGTCTTTTGATTAGCTTGCCACCACCTATAAGCCTAGAAACGGATGAGTGGCAGGAAATGGTTCAGTGGACGGATAAATGGATGCACGTCAAATACTTTCAAGCCTGTGAGTCTCTATATGTAGATCAGGCTGCCGAAGTGAATGAGTAAAGTCATGTTTACATGTGTTTGACTGATTCAAGAAAGGTCCTTCATGTGTCCAATACACCCAACACAAGTTCTGTGGTGTTGGCTGTTTGTAGATAAACTATTGTAGAACTCTAACACAGATTTTATACACATAAATCTTTGATGCGACTTGAGAGCAAACATCTTTCCTATAATGCTAATCTGCATTCTGCAGTGGTTTTTGCTGTTTCATCTTGAGTAATTGGACTCTTTGGGCTTTCTCGGAGCGATGGAGTGCCATGCACAAAATCCCAGGATGAGCAGCCCAGACTAGTCTGGACTAGTATTTCCAGCAGTGGTTGTGCTCTCTGAGGCTTCTGTGGGACTTGGGAAGAATGAGGGGGTTTATGTACAGCCACCGCAGCAGTTTTACTTTTTAGAAACCTTGCCACTTGCCTTTTGTTCTCCATTTTCTCATTCTAGCCTCTCTCCTGCTCCCTTGGGAGTTCTATCATCAACCTCGATATTTATAAAAGTCTCTCTGAAACTCCAGCCAGCCAGCGTTTTTGTTTGCATCTCTGCTCTTACAGCCCCCTTTGTTGGAAACTGCAACTGCAGCTTTAATGGATCTGTCAGGGACCTGGTGAGAGGCAGGGGCTTGTGATGTCAAGTGGGCCGATTGTGTGTTTACCTGCTGCCTGGCGTGATCAAGAGAGCTGTGTAGAGCCGTATGGCGACAGCGTGGCCGTGTCTGTGAAGTGAGTGTCTGAATGGAGGCGGGAGCGCCCTGCTTCCCTCCCTCCCCCCCCTCCCTCCCACACGCCTCCACATCCTGACGAAGGAAAGCTACTCACTGGGTCAGATGATGCCAGACACTTGAGAGGATCGCCCTTCCTGCACTTCTTTCATCTCTTCCTGTCCTTCTTTTTCACTCTCTGACTCTCGCATCCCTGTGTTTTTTGAACACGATTGCATAAGAGCCGGACTTCTTTTCCTCCTCGCAAGTGGAGGACTTTAATTGAAAAGGAAATTCGGAATGAAAAGTCCTATTTCTTTTCAGGCCTCTGTTCTGGGCAAGCAGGGATGTGTGCCAGGAGAAAGAAGACGAAATGTACAGGGGGGAGTCGGTACAAGAAATAGGTCATGTTCTTAAAACAAAATGAAAGAGAGTGAGTCTGACATCCCGCCTATCTCTGCACTACCTACTGTATAATGAGTTTTCTTCTAGTTGAGTCTTATCAAACTGATCATCTTCAGCTTACTTTTCTGTCCAGAGAAGTTAGGCAGTATTGTTAATTTTGTCAGCTTTTTAAAAAAGAATTTGGTCCTATTCTTAGTCCTCTAACACATCTCCTCTTTAGTTTTTATTCTATTTAGCAAACATTATTTTTTGAAGTCAAGTTTTAATTGACTGAAAATCTGGGCAATCAAGTGTTATTTTATTCTCAAAAAAGTCTTTTAGTCTAGTTTTAGTCAACAGTATTATTTTTTTTTCAGACCATCAAGTTATTATTTCATATCAGTCAAACTCATCTCGCCAAAACCATTATCGTTTGTCATTTTACTCTCATTTCACTCATTTCATATTCACCTGATTGTTACCTGATGAAAAACAGGTTGAATGAATAAGAATGCAGCTTTGCAGAAAGCATCTGGTCTGATGATGGCAATGTAAGGAATACATCCCGATATGGAGCATGTTCTGATTTGCATATTTATTTTGATCCGCTGTTTTATTCAGCTGCTGTTTTATTCAGCAAATTCTGGCTGCACCAGCCAGGTCAGATGTATATGTTGGAACCAAGGTCAGGCTGTTTCTCTATAAGCTGTCTCTCCTCTGAGAATTCCAACCTGTTTGTCCGGGCTTCTTGTGCCTAAATCTTGCTATCTATTGTTGAGCCCTGAAGCCCCAACCCTCATACCTCTGTCAGTGATGATGTTTACTAATGAGACTGCTTGTTCACTGACAGCGGTGGGACTGGATCAGCTGATGGTTATCAGTGTTTTCTACAAAGTGAGGAACTGCCAAAGCAGCAGATGCACTCAATCTTGGTCATGCACCCCGGAGGGCTGAGTAAGTTTAAACCGTGTAAAGCGTCATCTTCACCAAGCAGTCCGGCTTATTTCAGTTCAGTTTGTTGCACTTTAGAAGGGATATTTTGGCATTTCCACTATCTAGAGTTGTTTATGCTACCAGTAGAAGCACCGCATTCCATCTTGTTTTTTCCACTACCCCTCTGTTGAGGTTAACAAGCACATTGATCCAATGCTAAAAGGTAGAGATAACCTGCAAACCACTGATTTTTTGTTTTTCAGCAAACTTTATCTGTGCTCACTGCAGCCTTTTCTCAAACAAAGGTTGTCTCCTTGTTGTAATAAACAACCACATAACAAATTACCCAAAACGTGTGTGCCTACACTATAGGCGGGACACTATACCCAAATCACTTTGGTGGATGCGTGGCTGAAGCAAAGCAAAAGCAAAGCAGACCTTTCGGTTTCCAAACGACACCACGCAAGCACATGTCCAGAGCTCATAATTTATTCAGCAAAACTAAAGGCCCTGCAAGGTTAAGAGCCACAGAATCAAAAAGCTGCCCTGTCTATTAATTGCCTTTGATCCGTAGTTGATGCATAATTAAAATGGCCTAAGTGAGCTGCAGGCGGAACCTGGAAGGTTTTGAATGAGAGAGATGCTGTTGCAAAGAGCAAGATATGAATGGCTTTCTGAAATGCTGCCAGTTAAATATGAGAGATGAGATGTGCAACAAGGATACATCTGGAGGCTTTTATTCCTTGTTTATAGAATTATCTTGGTCTTTACTTAAGAGTAGTGCTCACTGTTTGGCAGACAATAGATGTTCTGTCTAAAAGCCACAACACAGATTGTAGTGCTGCTGGTGTTCCCTTTATGCATTCAGTTCCCTGAACTGATTTATCCTCACTTCTGAGCATAAATATGCAATATAAGCTACAGTGTGTCTGTTATTGAACACTGCAGCTTCTCACGATCAAAAACAAGTCCTGTCAGTTGTTTCCCCAACACCTGGAAAAGTGAAATAAGGTCTGGAAGCAAAGCAGGAAAGCCTAACAACATTAATATGCTCTCCATGTTGGTTCTGGTGCTGTCACAACCCTTTTTGAAGCTCTACCATCCAGACTTTAACCGTAATGTCTTCTTGGAGATCTTGTAAAAACAAATCCATAATGATAAATCCACCATCCATTTAGTTATTGTTGCTGTTAGCATGATTGCTAGCTGTCCAATGCCAATTCTATGAGGCATTGGGTAGAAAATGTCCCCTAATCAAGGCTGTGTACCTGACTGGGTATGTGTGACTGTCCTGAGCAATAAACGCGTCGCACCCTGTAACATCTGACTGGCTCTGATTACATTTATTTTTCCAAAACAGAGTGCACCGCCATAATGGGCGCCCCTCAGCAGCCGAGTAGTGAAGCTGATGCATCTCAATTTCTTGTGATAATGGGCTACACACGCTATAAAAATGTAATAACATTTTTTCAGATTTAATTAGATCACATCCCTCGAAAGATGCAGCCCCTGAATTGGACACGGCTCTGGTGTGATGACACCCTGAGTCGGCCTCTCCCTCCAGGGGCGTGATTGGTGGACTTGGATCGTCAGGGTGATTTAAATCACCCGGTCTTATGTCACAACTATATAAACTGGTGGCAGTCAGCTGTTCTGTCTCTCTCACATGGCTTACATGCTGTTTGGTTTGGTTTGTCTTTACCTTAAGTTCACTTCTAGTTATGTAAAATAAACCTTTTAGTGTGTTCTCTGCTCCTACTTCCAGCCTTGGGTCAGGTTGTGACACTAGTCCAACAGAAAATAGTTATTGGTCACTAGAATTTGACTAAATCTTATTTAGAAAATAAGTAAAAATATAATCAGTATCAAAATCATTCTGTTGTATTGATTTATTGATTGTATTGAGAAGTGCTGTTATGCTGTTAAGCTGCTCTATTCCTCTCCCATCATACTTAATGAGTAGTCGGTTTAATCTCTTCTTCCTGACTGGCAGCTCCTTCATATAGTTGATTTATATTCATTGAGTTTTTCCTGCACGGCCCTGACATGACCTTACATTTCAACATCAGGTCGTGTCTCTTGTAGGGAAGCAGCCTGCTGATCCCTGTGCTTGATGAATGCGGTTAGGGCAGTGGTCCCTCATGGACGATGATGTAGCAATCATATTAATAAGGAATACACGCTGCAGATGTTCTAAATAAATAAATAGATAAAGCGCAGTAGTGGTTTGGTCATGGTAATTATTTCCCTAACTCTTCATGCCTCAGCCAGATCTGAGTTTCTGTCCAGTCGAAAAAGAAAACTTGTCAAACTGTTCTTTTCTCGATCTTTTCAGCAAAACAATGTTATGCAACTATCCCGTAAGGAAGGGTTGAGGTTGTGTAATTGCAGTGTTTATACACTCCTGCTCCTCACACTGCCACCAGGTGCAGTTGAGTGTTCGCCGAAGGACGCCGACAAGATGAGCTAGTGGAAATACATCAGCTGTAAGGGTGGAGACACTGACATCCCAATTCAGGGCAAAGATTCTGTGCATTGCCGCTTTCTTATCACTAATGACAAAGAGAAACCTGTCATTTCCTGTGTCAGAGATCCTTGTATCCCATGAGTCACACTCAACCCATTTGGAGTCATGTGAAGACTTTTCAGATTTGACATCCGACTGCACTCCTCTCAGGTGTTTGATTCGAGAACCTATATAAGTTACTCTGTCTCTACTGACACTACAGGGGGAGTTTAAAAAAAAAAATCTGTCTGCAGAAATAAGAATACCTTTCTTCAAAGACAGAATTTCATCCTCAGAGGAACTCGGTATGGAGCAGCGCCACCCGACCTTGCGCACTTTATCTGAACCAGTTCTGCGTCGCTCAAGTACTTGTGAAATAAACAGACAGACCACAGGACTCTATCATTCTGCCTGGCAGGGTAATATGATGAGGAAACTTGCCTGTAGTCAAGCGGGGTGAAGATTAGCCTCTTTCAATTTCATTGTGTATTTATAAAAATCACTTGTGTTTATTGTTTCGAACTCTATTATTGTGTAACTCTGAACTGCTGGACACCTGATTTGTATTTTCTCTTTCTCTTTCTCTTTTCTTTTTAGTATGAGGACTAATCATTGAGTTTGGCAATGCTAACACTATCTTGGGAAATGAGTTCAGTGGAGTTACTTATACATTATTATATAGGTATTATTATAACCAATCCGAAGGTTGATGAACGCACCATTTAGTCATATTGGCTAAACATGTGATTGTGACCATCGCTCTGCAGGAGAGGGTTTATGAAGTGGTCACATGTGTCTAATTGCACTCACTACTGCTTCTCCTCCATGCATTTCTGCAGACCCACCCACTACGCTGCACCCCAGTTGCAGTTTGAGGTTTAGTGACACCTCCCACTTACCAGCTCACAGCAGGAACCACACCCTTAAGAATCCAACCACCTTTAATTACTGGCTGTTCCCTCCACCTCCTTTGTCCACATCCTGCAGGCACAATCTCTTGTGCAGTTATACTGCCGTTATGCCAACTGAAAGTCCCTGAAGCCCTGGGTGTCAATATGCATTTTAAAACCACACACCTATTCAGTCAAGACACGTTTCATTGAAAAGTCCTCAATGTTAAGTCTGCACAAAGGTATTTAGACAATAGGATGCTAAACAGATGAATTCATGTGTGATGGGATGATTTGCTGTAATCTTGAATGGCATTGTGAAAGATTAAGGGCATTGCCATCATCTGAGTGAGGGCAGATATAAATGAGACGCCATCAGCAATCTGAGGGTATAAGCTTTGTGGAAATGACAGGACAATTAGGGATCGGATAATCTTAGTTGCTGCTGATTGTGTTAAACTAATAACATTTTAGACCTGAGATGGATCTGATGTGGATTCAGTCCATATGGTTCATTTAGAGGGCTATTAAGAGGAATATTTAATCTTGCTTTATTTCACTTGTCATGGCATGAGGAACAGCATGTTGCAGCTGTAAAGCAGAATTTAAAAAAAAGTCACCCTGCAGGTGTTCGTTCGCTCTGCCCCCTAGGATGTTGGCAGGCATTCTGCACATTGTAAACATTGTTTATACATATAATGCTAATGAGTTGACTGAGTTTCTGTGATGAGTTATTATTCTCATGTTGAGGAGTGTGACATTAGACGCACCTTTCATATTTGCTCGAGCATTGTGTGCACCTTCATTGAAGGTTTTAAACATTTTGATAGAGATTAGTAAAAAAAGAAAAAGAAAAAAAAGAGATAGGGATTACCTGTGAATCCCCGTGGCGTGTAGCTCGTTTAGTGATGGCGTTCATCAGCAGTGTATCAGGAGGATAAGAACACAGGGCTGAGTGGCGAGCCACACACTGCTGTTTGGCACCCAATCACAAGCCTCCATATCTGTGACAAAGATGACAGCAAAACTGAGACACAGCTGCCCCTGCCCATTACTGCATCCAGCACTGCTGCGAACGAGCACATGTGCACACGCACTTTTTTTTCTCCATTCTCTGACACATTTAGCTGTCTGGCTTTTGTTCTAATGGAGAAAACTGGCTGGGGCTTTTCAAAGTGGTCAATTAAACCCAATTGAGGGAGGGAGGGAGGGAGGGAGGGAAATCAGCATGTTACTTAGTGAATGTCAGGAGACAAGTAATTATGACATGTCTGGATGATGTGACTGTGGCATGAAAACGAGCTGATCCAGACTGATGTATGAGTGACAATTTATGGTGATGGGAATGTGGTCATCTTTAGCATGCATCTGTGGAGCGTGACTTGTGAATGGAAATTAGCTGATTTATACAGTCTTTGTTACAGCAGAGTTAGATGGTAATTAGAGAGGCTATACCCTTTAAGCAGGAGGTCACAGGTTTGACTGCCGCTAACAGTAGATCAGTAAAAAAGCTTCATAAAATGTCCTCTTAGAATTGCTTACATGGTTTTATATGCATGGAGAACATGTTTAAAATCCAATTTTAAAATGATCGTGCAGTCGGTGCAAAGTGAATTCTGACAGACTGCTCTCCCTTTTATCTGCACTGAACCTGTAGAGTTCTGATCAGCTGTATCATTGTATAGAAATGTAATGCATGTTTGTGACATCAGCATGAACATGACTGCCTTTACAGCATATGGATTAGAGCCATTTTAGAATTAAAAATGATTTTTTTTTAACCACTCTCATGTTCTCTTTCTTATTCTCATACTCCGTCTATTAATCCTGGCTGTCCAGGGTAACAGGGGTGCTTTGCCCCGATAGTCTCGGCGCGCAAACTCTTACTGAAATCTAGATTCAGCCTTAAATGCCTCAGACTACACTATTACACAACATTAGTCTTCCTTAAAACTATCTTTTCCCTGGAGAAATATCAAAGTAATGCCAGTGAAATAAATGTCTGTTCATTAAAAACTGTATAATTACACCAAAAATATCACAATCCTTTCACGTAGACCATCCGACAACCCTAAACAGCTTTGATTTCACGTAGCACTCCAGATTTGCGGCGCACATGGACGCAGCGACTTCTTTGGGCAGTGGTGTTGGTTGCTAGTTTAAATTTTCACTGTTGTTACTGTCCTTCGACTGTGCGACCGTTTTAGAGACAGCACTGACGGGAGAGTTATGATGCCGCTGTGGCGCAGTGTGAGAGAAGGAGGAAGCATGGTATGCTGTCTGGAGTCCTCTCAAGGCTAAAGGCTAACGGCTAACCCCAGGCCACCGGTGCTACCGTCAATCTTATTAGCTTACATCTACTGTCCAGACAACAAACTGGACCATTTAAAACTCCAGCTCACCTCCCAGTCTGTAACAAGGGATTGCTGCATGCATATTTTCACATGAATGTGGTTGAATGAAAGCATCCCAGACACATTGTTTACTGTTTAAATTTCCCATCTTTACCTTTCTGCAAGAATATAAGAAGAAACAGTCATTTCCCCCTCAGGTAGCCTCAGATTGTACTATTTTCACCTCAAATTTTCAAAGCGTCTGCACCAAATTATTCGGCCCCATCGCTTTGTTAAAATGCATTAAAGGCGTAAGGGTCTGTGTTGATCCGCCTCTGAGATGGCAGCGGAGGTATAGTGACGGAGGCGAATCGGATGCAGCTTGAAGTCCAGGAGCTTGTCGGCCTCTCGGCAGAAGATGAGATCAATCGCTATGAAACGGGGAAGGTTAATCATTGTTTTTGCCTTGTTATTATATTGTTTACAGCGCGCTGCCTGATGCATATGTAAAACATCACACCAGACGCTGCTGCAGTCTGACACCAACAACTCTTTAGATGAATCTAAATAGCATGCAGTCCCCTCTCTCCAGCTTTCATCAAACCCGCTTTGCTGTTCATTAGTTCTGTTTGTTGATCACTGAAGTTGGAGATGACTGTTGTCCCACTTAGAAATCATCTCTGTCCTGGTGCCAGCCGTCAGACTTGTAAACACAGCATCGCTCCTTGCCAAAGTCCCTCCACAGATGGCTCAATGAAGCACTCTGCCTTGTTGTTCCTGTTTATTCAGCATTGCTCATCCCCATAATGAAATAGCTTCATTACGGCAATTTGCACTCACTCAGCATTCTAGCAGAGTGCGCAGATGCTCAAGTTGCACCGGTAAGCATTGAGAAAATTAACTAGTCCCACTCCTTAAGAACAACAGTGTCATTCAGATGACACAGGAAAAAAAGAAATATAGAGATAATGCGTTTGGCAAATGATATATATTTAGGCAGCCGGTGTGGATCATTCGCTTGTATACTCAGGGCACACCTGAGACAAACGCACTGAAACAAGCACTGAAGATGCTAAGTACAGAGAGATGATGTGCATAAGGCTGCAGGGAAATATGGCTGCAGATTAAAACTCTTTTAGGCATTTTCAATTCTTCTTACTTCTCAGAAGCTCAGGGCTCAGAGTTTGAAATACATGAGGTTTGAAAGGGGCTTTCATAAGCAATGCATCTTTGTATGAGCAGAGTCTATGGCAAGAATCCTTCACTTTCACTATCTCCTTACCTGTCATAACAACATGCCAATACACAACCTTTACCTAAACATTAGGAGGAGTACCTCTTATAGAAATAAAGAAAACTGTGGGATAGATGTTTTAGAGATATTTTAGCATTGAATCCAGATGAATGGGGGGGGGAATACTGCAGCATGCATGCATTTGTTGTCCCTTTGAAGAAGCAGGGAATTTACCCTAGTTGTTGACAGGATGGCAGACCTGTCTGAGGTGGGTTTTTCCATGATATTTGAGCATCATTTTCTATCCTTCTACGCCTCTTTCACTTCTCCAAGTATCATTTCTGTCGCGCTCATGTGGGCTGTACAGACATGTTTTCATGGTCTGTATCTTGAATATGAATCATCCATTGATGACTGTGCTCTATTTGTCAGCAGAGGAAGCAAAGCGTACAGGGCTCTCTCTTGTGCAGCGTCAGAGAATCGCAGTATAGTCTTTGATCTCAGGGAGTGCAATGAAGAGGCAGTCTGTTGAGTGTCCACTGTCTGAGAACCTGCAGTTTAGGTTGAAATTATACACAATGCGACAGCAATTCTTCCCGATATAAGACACGGCGTTGACACGGCACAGTTGGCGGACAGACAAATAACACCTCAAATGTTTTGGCATGCTCTGCACACTAAGGCATCTTTTTGCTCCCTCTTCAGAGGAAGTCGGGCTGTATTTTTGCGTGTTCCCCATATGTTTAGCATTGCGGTCCAACACGGAGACTTGTGGATGGGCCTGAGGCCTTTCACAGTGTAGCAGATGGTGGATTATCCAAACAAGTGAACAAATTACCTAGGACCCTCCCTCCTGTGCCTGGGCCCTGTTGTGAGCAGCAACAGCAACCAGACCTGCCAACGATGGGTCTCTACTTCCACAGAGGGCTGCTTTACACACTTGCCCTGTCCGTACATCCTGGCGTCTTCATTTCCCCTCCGTTTCCTTTCGTTCCCATTTTTCACTGTCGGATCTTCCTCATTCTCCTCTCCCACTTTTGCAAAGTCTCAGTCAGCACGAATGGATCTTGGAGGGCTTTTTGTTTCAGCACGATTTTCTGTCCTTGTTTCGCTGGGGATTGTTCTCGCCCTTGATTCAAGGGTGAAGTCTGCAGATGGGCTTATTTTGATTGATTTCATCTTCCCTTTGTTGCTTCCTGCAGAACACGGTGCAATTATGATTAAGAGGGCCAACAAATGGCCCATGTTCAACCAGAATCTATTGTAGGATGAACAATAAAAACAAGCACATCAGTGCGATTTGTTCTTCTACGCTTTCTGGAGAGACGCATACGAGGCTAATCTCGTTTACCTCTAACAGTTCTAGGAAGCCATGTGTCACCTTCTGAGTTCAGGACACCTAATCTACCATTGTCAAACAATAGACCTTGATTGTGATAAATTATGCTTTTAGAACATGAGTCTTAAGTCTTAATAGTGATCAAATGCCATTTTCCTAATTGAATTGTCTTGCAGGCCTGTAAGTGTATCAGGACTGCAGTCAGGGAGGCTTCTTGGCGCACCGTTCAAATGGCTAATGAATGTTATTAATGATGCCTGCTAATGCAAGCAGACAGCCATTCAAATGAAACAATTTCAGGGGAACAAAACCATTACGAGGAAATAATCCGACTCGTCCTGAACAGCTGCATCATCTGCTTCATGCATTCATGTATTTATTCATGAGTCCTCGGTGTCGTCGGTATTTTTCAGCCACGTCTGCCCCATCCTATCCGAACTATCTAGTCAGCTTGGCTCCCCGTTTCTCAGACTGCCAGCGGAAAAGGTCAGCCATCATTTAACCAGTGGGAAAATGAGTTTGCTGGAGACACATCCCCCACGACGTGTCCAAAAGAATTTTACACAATCGTGGTGGAAAAATGTCAGTACACAGAGAACATGGTGATAAGGCACCTCCAGCGTTATTCTTCTCTATACCTCACTGTGATTCAGAAGAATGTAGCGACAGGCGCTTAGCAAACAAGTGGAGCAAACGGTGAATCGTGCTTCTTCTGGAATGATGGCACCGTGTGTGCACAGGAACTGGTAATGATGGCCACTCCACACTTTTCTTTGGCCTTAAGTGTGTGAAGGAAAGACTGACACTTTCTGGAGAATCTGAGTCAGCCCCTCCTGTTCCTGACAGGATTCTGGTAGCTTCCTATGTCTCAGCAGGAAGTGCGAGAAATCAGACTTCTCAGTCTGTCATCTGGACGCCCACAGGACTGGAGGCCGGCTCCTCCATATGTTTCGGAGGCCGTCTTCGTGCACTGCTGGAATATACTGCCTTCATGTTTTGTCAGTGTGTCTCTTTGCTGGTGTGTCTGTCCGACATCTCTCACACACATGTACAGCCGAACAGACACAGTAAAGACTCCCACTCAGCACGAAATCAAGTCTCTTACTCTCCACTGGATTTGGCATAAATTGCTTCTCCCCCACCTTTCCAGTATTTTTAAAAAAAGAATTTTTTTTATCTGCTTGATTTTCCTCAGTCCCTTTTAGAGACTCCTTCCCCGGCAAAACTATTTTTCATTCAATGGAGAAAACAGAGAACCCAAGTTAGAATTACACTTGTCGGGGGGTTAATAGCGCAACTGTACTTAGCGGAGAGATTACGACTGTTCCACATTCTGCCATACCTCACCAGTGTGGAATCCAGTGTGTGTGTGATCCCTGAAGTGGGCGGATGAGCAGCAGTCGTGTGGGAGGCAGCAGGTGCAAGAATGCTTTAGCAGCTCTGAATGGGATGGGTCTTGTCAGCCCGCCCTTGGCACACTGTAGGGAAGGAGCAGGGAGGTGTATCATTGTGACGTGCGTGTCCATGGGTGTGTGCGTGATTGCCAGCCCCTGGTATGCCGTGTGCATTGCACATGCATATTTGTTCCAGTCATCTGTGCCCTCACATGTGTTCATGTAACTACACGCCTCATACTTGTGTGTAAGCCAGTTGACCTTTTTCTTGAACATACATTTTTTGTGCGACCGGACCCGACCGGACCTGCCCACACAGCTGGATTAGGAGAGAAATCCAGGAGTCTTTCATTTGTGTCTGACCCTAACATAGTATTTTAGACCTCAGTAATGGATAGTTTTAGTGTGTGTAGGTGTGTGTGTGTGTGTGTGTGTGGAATAATAATGGCCGAAAATTGCCGGTGTGATATTTCTCTCCGAAAAAGCATGACGTATAAGAGGGAGATGGCTTAGATGAATGTTGGCATTCCTTTTGCCACACCTACTGGGAAGCTGCTCGTACCTCTGCGATAACACATTCCACGGCCCAGTGAATGAATGAGCTTCACCCTGTCTGGGTATTTTTCATGTCTTGCTCACATGCACATTTTGCAAAAGTGATTTTGGCAACAAAAGAGAGGCTTTGCTGTTGGGGGTTGAAGGAGGAGGCCAAACCACACGGATGATGATTACGCTCCTGAGGGGGAATAAGCGGATGCAGTGGGAAAATGAAATCTAGTCTATCAGTATTGTGTGTTTACCAACTGCGCTGCCACCTTCACCGTCTTTCAACCACAATTTTTTTTTTAAAAAGGGCTAATTGTGTGTCTGTTTAGATTGTCTGTGTTGTGATTACCTTTACTAACCCCCCCTTTTTTTCTGTTTTCGTTTGTAAAGTTAAAAATAAAAAAAAAAGAAGAAGAAAAATTCCTGTGTAACTCCGTGGCCATGAAAGCAGTTTTCTTGACTTGTACACATCATCTGCTGCTGCTGTGTCAGTGGTGTGATGCATAGCTTGGCACGTTTATTAACCACCTCCTGTGATACTTTTTTTCCACAATTGCAGTAGGACATTATTGGATACGGGAAGGGATGAGGCAAAGATTAGTCACTCAGCATCATCCATTTTTATTGGCTTGAGTGGTTTTTTTTTCTTTTTCGGTATTGACATTGACTTTTTAACTGCAGGGCACTATGGGACATTGCCATGCAACTCCCAAACCCGATTCCAGTCAGATGGTAATTAGTATTCTGCAGTAGTGACACTGCCTTTCCCAAAACACGGTGCAGGCAGAGATCCCTCTCAAAACTGAGTGGTGCTTTTTTGTGACTCGGGCTATAAAAGTCAGCGAGATGGTGACGGATGGTTCACAGAGGTTTCCAAAAGACTAGTGCTGCTGCTGGCACGGTTGGTGCTGAAAACCACGTGGCATGCTCTCGCCACATGTCTGGGATCCAGCCCTAAAGAGAGAGTCATAAAACTAAGGTATGCGGCCTGCAGACCTTGACATCGTGTTATTACTGTGTAATACTGTGAGCACCAATGGAAGCTGAGTTTATCTTTCCATGATCTTATGGGATTTAAGTCTCTTTTTTTTCACAGTCTTGTCACAGTGTTTTCTACATTTTTTTAAGGATTATGATTTTGCAAAATTGTTCTTATGACATGATAGTCAGGGGTTTTTCTGTACTGGATAACAGGGGCACTGTGTCCTTAAATGCCATACATTTATTTACAACATGTAGTTTCCTTAAAACTTTTCCTTTTCCTTGATAATCTTTCTGTAAAAATATCTAAATATAGATAAAAGTAATGCCAGTAAACAATATATCTGTTCATTAAAAACTGTTTTAAGTTCTCCAAAAAATGCCAAAACTTTGAGAAGTGGAACATCAGACAGCTTTAAACAGCTTTGATTTCACCGAGCTCTGACGTCCTGTTGTTCTTATGAGATTTCATGAGGCTTATATACAGGATCAGCTGACTTAGAATGAGATTATTGTGTTTATGAGACCTTTGGCCCTCAACACAAAGCAGAAGAAAACAAAGGACTGTCCGGGGCAGACGAGGATGACGTTTTTCTGCAGTCAGTAGATACTGAAAGACGGATCAGGACCATCAAAGGATCAAATCGAGCAAGAATACGAGAATCCTCCGATTGCTCCATTTTCAAATCAAATTTTCAAAAGCACCTCACCCTCATACTCATTTAGTTTTTTTTTAGAAAAACCTGTATGTATGTATACTATATTATTATTTCAGTGTCACGGTCATATAAATATGAATGCCACTGATCAGTATTGCTGCTGGTGTTCACATTCTAACATTCTCACAAACGTACTTGACACAAAAAAAAAAAAAAAATCAATATTACAGGAGAAAACAGAAATCATACGTCTGCTGCAAATATTGTTCCAGAAGCAATCACAGAGATCCGACCTTCAAATTAAAAATGCTAATGCTAATGACTTTTCCATTATGAGTTTATATTGGCATAGCAGTACTTTAATCTAAGGTCACTGAGGAACAAGCCAAAAATCTTTAACACTAATTCCCAGACACCATCAATCAGCAGCCTCTAAATCAGTCCAGCTCCTGTAGTGTATAAACTGCTGCATGCGATGTGTAAGAACGGCAGCACAGCAGCAAGTGTAAAAGAATTTTCTCATTACCCAGCAATAGAACCACCTTAGTCAAGGTTTACGTCGCACCCTGTTTTTCGGTGGGTAATCAGTTTTCTTTACAGGAGCTCATTTTCTACAGTGCACCCTTGGGGACAGTTTGCTGTGTGTTTGACTCATTAAGGAAAAGCAGCTGTTCTTTCTGAGGCAGCTGTTTGCAGACTATGAACAAAAAAAATTTGAATTACAAAGTTCATTCAGAGTGAGACTAAACTGATGTTTGACTTTTGTTGCATGTTGTCGTGATGCACTCGGTAAACTTGCTGACATGATTTTTGTTGCACTTTATTGTCTCGGTTTTATGTCGCCATAAGTACACGTTTGAGTAGTTTCAGCCTCATTTGGCCAAACAACATAAATCCACAGGTGTCTAAATGTTTTCCTGTCTTTTCAATCAAAATGGCATCTTGTCTTTTTGCCTGCTCGTGTGTTTTGTCCCTCCTCAGGGACAGGTGCTCAGCAGTATTGATATGTCGACTCTCCCCATGAATTTTAAAGCCCTTTGATTAACAGAGCCATGAGAAAAGCTAATGAAATTTCAGACACTGATCCTATGTAAAAATCATCCCATGCAGTGTTGTCAAATATTGACTCAAATGTCAACAAAGGGTCTATAATTTTGATTTTTTTTTTCTTTCTTTTTTTTCTACTGGATGACAAATCAATCAAAACGCTTATTAGAGTCATGAAATGTCAGGGGTAAAGTAATCTAATAAGCTAATATAAATTACAGCAAAAATGGTTTAATAACAGCATTCATTACATGCCTGCTGTAATATTTATGACATGTTAATAACCTGGATTTACTAGAAAAAACAATATGCTGCCAACAAATTTGTGACATGTTTATTTTTTATTTTTAACAGAAGAATTAACTACAATAAGCTAAAAGATTTTAAATGCTAAAATGATGCTTTTCCAGAACATATAGTTTTTTTCCATAGCAGCCATCTGTACAAAACTCATGCAATTTGGCCATTAGGATCATCAGATGAAATCCCTACTTGGTGCCATATCCTGAGAGCCACAATGATGCAGAAGAAAATAATACAAATGACCATCTGCTGCTCTGCGTTCATTCTTTCCGTTCGTACTGTATACAAGTTTATGCCAAATGTTTGGCATGTGGGTGGAATAGATGAAAAATGGGTTTTTCCTTTTTTTTTTCCTTTAGATTAATGTCGTTTGGTTGCAAAGACTAAAGGAGATGCACAAATGCACGTGCGCTTGCATCTGTCACATTGTCTCACAGTCTTCATACTATATCTACTTACTTTAATGTTATTAGTAAAGCTGTGGCATTACAGCTAGATCATTTTTCATGTGTCTCCCCTTTGTGCTGGTGTGTCTGTGCTGTCGGAGTGAATCAGTTTGGACAGAGGTGACTTGGAAGCTCAAGAAGCTTCTCTCCAGGCTCACTGGTGTCTGATGTAATGATAGCTGAAGAGGCCAGACAGCAGAGACACTAACACACTGCAGAGTTTTAGTGCTTGCACAGCTTGCTGGGTACATTTCAGACACACAGAGGCTACGACCAGGGTTGGGCGGACATTGTTTAGACAGAACTGTAGAGAGACGAGGTGTATCATATTCATCATTTAACATTTGGAAGGCTCTCGTGTTGTCTTTTCTTTTGTTGTTTTTTTGCTATGTGCACAAAAGAAGGTTAGCTTGGGTAAACGACAACACAACCTCAAGCTGTAGCTAAACATCTGTCTATCCTCTGCCACTAGTGTGTGAATGTGTATATGAATGGGTGAATGCTGGTGTTAACTGTTTTTGACGTGGTGGTGTTGTATGTTCAGTCCGTCCACTCATTGTGTTCACTAACTCAACAACACTACTGTAGAACATCCAGTAGAGGCTTAACCTGTCTCTGTTTCAGAGGTTTCACTTGTTTTAATCTGTTTGAGGTCATGTTGGATTGAGTAAACACTGCCGTGGTAATCCATCCTTTCTGTATTTACCCTCGCCACATACGGTCATGTAAGGAGAGCCTACAGTACCAAGAGCCATCTGACTAATCTGAAGGTCAAACCAGCGCACATGTAGAGAGAGGGAGAGAGAGAGAGAGTGAGGTCACCACTGTGTAACTATTTGCATTAGCAGAGCCTGACTAATGCATGCCTCCGTGAGGTCATGCACGTCCTCTGGATCGGTAAACAGGTTGCACTGCTCCTCCAGCAGCACAAGTAAAGTAACCAAGTAGCCAAATCAATACTGTGCATTCTGGTGTCTCCATATCTGTATCCCCTTTGGTCCAAAGATGCATAACCTAATGAATATTTATGCTTCTCTGTTGAATTAATTACACTTTTCTTTTTTTAAATGTATTTGCTGCAGTTTCATCATCTTTCATTATTATCATATGCTTGATGTTCCTCATAATGAGCCCTGACTCTGAAGTTCAGGAATAGTGTGAGTGCCTTTATGCTTCATTTTTAAAGTGCTCACGGGGTGTATTTGTAAGAGCCTCTACAGTTTAGACTCGCCAGCCTATTGCAAATAGTAAAACTGAGGTTCGTACGGAGTTCAGCGTTTGTAATGTTGCCACATGAAAGGATTTGCCGCCGTTCTCTGTTTGTAACCCAGTTTGTGAGTGGAATGTGTCAGAATTTCAGCGTGCATCCATCTCCGCTAATAAGACAGCCCAAGGAGGATGCTGCGACTGTCGGCTCCACTCAGCACGGAGGCGATAGAACTTAATTTCCCGCAGATTTCTCGTCCGCCGCTTTTGTTGTCGTTGTTGTGCTGCAGGGAGAGATTATTTGATTATGACACGACAAGGAAAAATGCCGATGGATTTGAAATGATAAGATTCTTCCTACTCAAAGCAAGGCGGCGGTGTTAGTGTGCAGCTGTGTGTTGGCTTTGTTTGAGAGATGGAGCCTGTTGGGAAACGTCGTTGGAGAATCAATCAACACCCCTCCTAAAAAAAAAAAAGCATCAGCGTCCCAAATCTTTGTTGCACTGGCACTATAAACGCTAAAATGTAAATGTCTATCGTTGCTGAAAGTTCATGCATACATCACCTCTGTCTGACCCACGTCTTTATTAGAGCAGAGCTTTTGTCACAGTGCTTCTCTTTTGCTACAAACAGGACTTTTTCTCTCTCTCAAGTCATCTCTTTCTCAATTCTATTCTCTTTGCCACAGAGGAGAGCAGTCCTGACTTTCCCTGGGGGAATGTGATCCGGTTGAAAGTTGAGGAAGCGAAGTGGTGGGTGGTGCAAGTGTGTCTTTGCTTGAGGCCTATCACCATTAATGGGATATTACCACCTATGAGTATGAGCATGAAGCTACTGTTAATCATGCCCATGTCCGTCCATGTGTCACAAGACTCTCCTTGCACTATGGTATTGGCTGAATCCTTTCCTCTCTCCTTACCTTCGTTGATCTCCTCTCCCCATCCCAGTTCCCTTCTCCAAAACAATTCCACGCTGTCTTCTCCTTCCATGCAGCAATACACGGCCTGAACTCTGGGTGCACTCTCCTCTAATCCACTGCCAGTCTTATCTCAGCTCCGGAACAATAGTCACAGAGCAATCACAGCTCAGAACCGTAGCCTGCAGTAAAAAGAAAAAATAGCTCCGCTCCCACACGGACCCTCAGCATCAGCCAAGCAGCATGTCACTGCTGCACATGAAAATCCTCTTATTTGTGTGTCGATTAAAGATTCCAGCATCTGTGCGTTTGACTAAATCCCCGAATAGAATTTCTATTAATGCAGAGAAACAGACAACAATGGCAAATGGCCAATTGCATCTGTACTTGGTATCACCTTGACAGTGTGCTGATCTACTGCCTGTCTTTTTGTTTGTTCACTGCTGAGATGCATGAGCTCGCTGTGAGGGCTGTTTTTCCTATTCTTGTAGGTTAGACGGGCATCTTGCCAAGCTGCTGCCTCCCATTCATCTTCTATTAATGAGCTTTCACCTCTGTAATGAACTGTAATTGCAATTGCACCCTCCACTTGAGCAATGTCACCATCCATGCAGCGGGCCTGCATGAAAGGCAGATGGATGGGTACGGCTTTTGTTGTTGTTACACATAGCAAGGCAACATTTTCAAGTCACTGGAAAATCCCCTAAGGGTGTCACATCGCCCTGCCTTA
Organism: Chaunax sp. Z400; assembly: GCA_037577475.1. Classification (NCBI taxonomy): domain Eukaryota; kingdom Metazoa; phylum Chordata; class Actinopteri; order Lophiiformes; family Chaunacidae; genus Chaunax; species Chaunax sp. Z400. Next base: position 28,617,596 of record CM075184.1, on the reverse strand, counting down.
AACAGCAACTTGAATTAATTACTCACTACTACATTTTATTAACAGGCTACTCGTTTCCATCCCGTCAGTCTTTATAGGACTTGACCTCATGCCATTTCTGAAAGGTTGAATTGAACTCCTGGTTTAACCCCTGATATGTCCTAACCCTAATGGCTCTGGGGATGGGGGGTGTGGCTCCGTCAGCGCGAGTAATAGCCTCATTTCCCTTTAGCACCGCTGTGAGGTTGACATTTGTGAAATGTCTTGACAGCCGACATCACATTTACCGTTGGATATTCAAGTTCCCTTGAAGATGAATTTGAATGACTTTGGAAATGTGACACTGATCATCCCCTCATCCTGTGACATATATCAACATCTTCTCGATGGATTGGCCCCAATTCACCCTATAGATATTCTTAGAGGATGTCCTCTTCTTTTATTCTTTTATTGACGAATCTCGACAACTGTGGGGTGAATCGCTGTATAATGTCTTCCAGCGAGGGGCTATGTGAGAAATGTCATGGACATGCCGAGCCAATCAGAGGCAGAATAGGACGGGTCATGGCGTCACAGTAGTAGGCTTTGTCATTCGCTTGGCGGAGGGACGCTCTCTCTCCGAGTGCCCTCTAGTTGTTCTTGCCACTCGCTCTTTCTGTGTTTGCCTCCCACTCTATCTTTCCATCACCCTCCTCGACTTCCTGTCTCAGTCTCTTTGTTTACGTCTCTCCCTTTGTGACTAACTTGCATCACCTGCCTGTCTCTAATTTTCCATCCTCCCATCCCTTTCTCTATTCGCTTGCTGTCATTCTTTGGCTCTTTTTCCTATATCCCCCTCTCTCTCCCTCCGACGCTCCCATCTCCTCCTCCTCTCCCCCTTCTTTATCTTTATTTTGCCTGGCTTACTTCCGTCATCACCTTCCTCCCTGTTGTTTTCTGCCTCGTGTATGTTGCCTCTTTTGGCTTGTACTCTCCTGCTCCAGCAAGGGAATGGATCCATGTACATGTCAGCATGTTGTGGAAGACAATCCTCAGCTTCTACTCAGGCCATCTGTTGGAACAACAAATTTCACAGGCACACACCCACACAGTCATTCCTTCCCTGTGATACATGTGACTGGCACAAATTCTAATATCACGTCTAATGTTCCTGATTTCTATAATGATTTCACAAAAGTGCATTCATTTGTTAATTAACGGACAATTGATAAATTAATGCACTTTTGTAGCTTTTGTGGAACGATTTCGATAGAATTCATAATATTGGTTTACAAAGACGACCCTGCTCTTTAGGTCTGCCTACAAGTGCCTTTCACTATGTGTCATTCATCATCATCATCGTCATCTGTCAAAAAGTGTACCCTCCAGCTGAACAGAAGCACATTTATAAGAAAGCACAATCCAAAAATAGTGCAGCACGACCCAAAATACACCCCTTCCACGGCCAAGCACGAATAGACTCTTAAGCCTTGGTCTCCAGGCTTCAGAAAATTGTGACGCAGCTATTATAGAGAGACGGAGATATCGAGGGAGACGCGGAGGGATGGAGGAAGTATGTATATGCGTATACACACTGTATGTATATGTTTGTGTGTGACAGGTAGGAGCAAAGAGGAAGGAGGAGATGGAGAGAGAAAAAAAACAACCTGGCATGGATACTCTTGTTCTGTCTGACATGGAGCAGATGCACGCAGACACACAAGCAGTGAAACAACATCCCCCTTGCAGATGGACAAGCCTGTAGTGTTCACAGAAAGACAAGAGCATGGCTGCAAAAAAATCAAAGCTTTAATTGATTGCAGACACTTTACAAATTGCCTCTAAATATCAAATCAAGGAATGTTGAAATTGTGAAGAAAGACGTACAGCAGCATCGGCATACATACTAATGTATTCCTTTTGTCACTGCTGCTTTTGTTCTTTCAAATCACTATGAGACAAAAATGAAATTGTATTCAGGGGGGGGGGGGACGAGATGTGAGCACAAAGCTGATGGGGTTGTTTTGTTTTTCCGTATCCCAGAGAGCCTCCTCTCAGATCCACTCACTAAGCAGACTTGCACTCAACAGCAGGCCACCACGGGTCAAGAAGCAAACACCCTCACTTGTCAGCCAGCTCTGACTGACACGCAATACCTCTGGGTGGCCCACGGTGTGGTTCAAATCCCTGACTGCCGTTTGCAAGATGGACCACGTTTGGTCTTTACAGAAAGGGGCAATCAAACAGAAATAAATCAAAGATACAGAAAAGTCTCAAGAGCCTTATGTAATAAACCTTGGAGCTTTCTTATGGAACAAGCCTTTTTGGGCCAATGTCACAGATGGCCAAATTTACCATACTACTATTAAATATGACTATTTATAGACATATCTGCTTTGAAACATCAAACAGTGCAGCAGATTTGACTATAATGCATATTCAGTTCCTTAATTCTCTATTGAAATTTTTGTCATACTCATCAGATGCACTCTGCAGAGATCCATCTTGTTTAACAACTGAGCTCTCTGAAATGCTATTATAATATATGCCGGTTCAGGTTAAGAGTGATTGAACTGGCAGAGCAAGAAGAAGAGCAAATCCTTGAACCCTGGGTATTTTCTGGCCATTGTTTTCCTCGGGTGTAAAGTCAATCCTGTTTAATCCTCCTCAAGTGCATAAGAGATCCCTTCAGTCACATCCAGATATTCACTGTGCTCCTCCAAGCACTTCGCAGCAGCAAATTCTCTCTTGCTCAATAGGAGTTAGGTGGGTGGCAGTCAACCAGAGAGGCAGATAAAATGTCTTCTTACTCAACTGAGTTGAAGCTTTAGCCTTGCAACAAATGCGCAGTTATGCAATTGTTTTGTACTTTCTTGCAAATGCAATCACTTTTACCGGTTGTCGATAATGGAGAAGAGGACGAACAAGGCAGGAGTGGTCTGGATGATGAGGGCTATAGATGGCTTGGTCAGTCCTTTATGTGCAGCAGGATGCGGCTGCCAGGTCGGTTGCGCTTAATGTTTTTTGATTTAGTCCAGAGCTTTCTGCCTGTTCGTGCACCACCATGATAATATACCCACAGGCTCCTCCGGTGCTAAGTGGAACTGGAGCCCCTCTGGATATATTGCAAGGCATATATTCTGTTCTCTCTCATTAATCTTTTCTAGTTCATGAATCAGAGAGAGAGAGAGACAATAACAAGGACTGGATCTGTCACTTGTTTGAAATCTTAGTGCTTCTCCTCACTGCTTCAGATGTTATACTTGTAAGCCGAACCCAACGTTGAACTGCCTGGTGCTGCTTGTTTTTAGGACAGGCAGTATCCATGTCTTTTCTCATTAGGAAAAAAAAGGGTTTGTAGTTTAAATGCAGCTTTTTGGTTCTCAGCAGTACGCTCTGCTGTCGCCCCACACATGTCTTTAGTGGCATGAAACAGATGGTTGTGGTCAGTGCTGCTGCTGCTGCTGCTACATGGCTGGTGGAACCCTGTTAAGTGTGGCACACCGTCCTGGAGTTTGTGTCTTAAAATACTTGTGGCACTCAAATCTGTGGAACAACACGTTCTTTTTTAGCTGCATGGATGGCCTTGAAAATTCTCCTTTTCTTCACCTTATAAAGTGCATCAGTAAAAAAAATAAAGCAAGCTTTTTAGGGCATGAAAGTAGAGGTTGTGAAGGCCAAGAGGTCGAGCATCGAAAAGTATAAAGGAGGAAATGCAGCATCTGGACAGGAACTCTGACATCCGGCGAGTGGTGGGTACAAGGTGCATCAAGGGGGAGGGTGTGGTGGCTGACCTCTGACCCTAAAGGGAGAGGTTAAAGACAGGAGGTAGACTGCAGCCCTGTTGCAACATGCAACCCCACTGTGGTGCCAATCACTGTAATTTGCCTCGACAGACACGTCCCCACCCACTTTATGAAGCATGCCTTAACAGGAGCTGACAGAGAGAAAGAAAAGAGGGAAGAAGGAAACGAGGAAGGAAGAGTGGCTGGAAGGAAGAAAGAAATTAAAGAAGACAGTGAGAGGAAGGGGGGGGGGGGTGTCAACAGGGCTTCCGTCTCCACAAAAACAAGGCCTCATTCTTTGGAGCTGGCAGGGACTCTCACTCTACTGCAGCAGTTTTATCAGAGAGCATGCCTCCAATTAAACAGCTTCCCAGGCCTTCATCATGCCAGGATCTCATAATACAAAGTCTTGACACTCCTCGATCAAAGAGTACAAGTTTGCCTAATGCAGGATTACGCTGAGATACTGAACCTGGTGTAGCCTCACCTCACTCCACCCCTCCACTTCCACCGCCATCGGCATGTAGCTCCATTAGCCTCAACACATTGCTCATTTTTCCGCAAGAGCTCCCCTGGGCTAAGAAGCAATTATGCAGTAGTGTGGCATAATATTTCATTCTCTTCACATTGCATTACTCTATTGTGGTGCCGGCCACTAACAGCTTCACATGGCCCAGGAGGAAGGGTGTAGGCTGCTAACAACTTCACATGAGTATAGAGGGAGGCTGGAGAAGAGAGGAGTGGTGGAGGAAAAGAAGAAGGGAGTTTTTTTTTTTAAAGCACACGATGCTTCATTAGGAGTCGGGTTTGTTTGACCTAATAACATGCTGAACTAAAAGGGGGTGCATGCATCTTTAGATCGGGTGACGTTAACCAGATCTGCAACATGAGTAAAAAAAACAAACAACAAAAACATGATGCAACATTATACAGAAAGAAGTCCTATTCAGGCATCTTTTCTAAATGGTTGAATGTTTTTTAAATTTTTACTTTATGTTGATGCAACCTTATGTATAAAATTGAGTATTTTCTTAAGTTGTACTGAATACTGTAACATTTAGAGACCACAAACGGTGTTTTTAGACGTTGGGTTTACTTCACAGGTGCTTTATTGGAGGGGAAACATGGAGAGAACAAGGGCCATCAGCGCTTTCTCTTTCCCTGTGTTCTGACGGAGCAGGCATGTGCAGCCCGGGGCAAGACAGATCACAAGCGTTGTATGATTTTACTGTACTCAGGGAGGTTTCACTGTGTGCTTATGCAGGTGCTCAGCCTCCAAAGCCGCCCCTATTCTCCCCTAATTCATCGCTCTCTTTTCCTTTCCACTTCTGTCATCAGTTCAACAACTGTCACCATCATTCACTGCATGTAGAGAGGCCCATTCTGTACCACTCACACATCCAATCAACACGCAGCATTTCTCTCCCTGACTGTCACTGGTGAGAGATTTAGATGTGCGATTTAAAATGAGGGTGTCCTGCACATATTTATGTTATTGAAATGCCGCAATGCTTTTTTATAAAGTATGTTTTTAGTTTGCGTTAAGGTTATGTCCATTTTGTTGTTACGACAGCAGAACACTTTTTTTTATTTTAACCTTGTGTCTCTTTTTATTAGTTTATATTGTCTGTTTATTCTACAATCAACAGAAATCACCACCCGTAAAAACTGACAGGGCTTCTAAGCTTTTTGCAGAACCTTGCATGAACAACCAGTGTTTCTCTCCCTTTGTCTTGTAGAGATTCGATCTGGTGGACGAGCACCTAAGGAGGGATCGGTGAGGCAGCTCCCCTTGTACGATACACCGTATGAGCCATCCGAGAACGGTGGAGACTCGGACCCCGAGCCCTTGCGCTGCCCCAGAGAAAGCCGTCTGCCCCAGGATGACGAGCGACCCCCTGAGGAGTATGACCAGCCCTGGGAGTGGAAGAAAGAGAGGATTTCCAAAGCCTTTGCAGGTACAACAGCAAGTGCACAGACACATTAGATTGAGTGTTATTATGCCATCCACATAATATATAATAAAAAGAGAAGTATCTAATTTAAATCACTGACAAACTGCATAGAATAAAAGGATCTTTGTGGAAAATGTACACAACCTCCCCACTTTGCTTTTTATGTAGAATCTTAAGCTGAAGTACATTTTTTTCATGAAATAGGCAGAAAACAAGCTTTTTTCATCCTTCAGCTACATTATAAACCTGCTAAATATTCTTAATGCTGATGTCAAAAAATCAGACATGAATCTGAGCATGGAAAATAATTAGTTTAGCCATGACTGCATTTCTCTAAGGGTTGCCTTATTTAAATTTCAAGCTTTTAACACCAAAAAAAAAGAAAAAATCTCAAATTGTTTCTCTTCTGCTTAACTTACCAAGTTGTCTGTTTTTCCAGCTCTAACAAAGTAGGCTTTGGCTTCTGTCAGGTTTTGAGCTGATGCTTCTGCTTTAAACTCTGTTAACACTCCTTTGCTAAAGCTCCCGCTGTAAGTTCATGCGCAGGTTTTCCAGTCTATCGTTTTGCTGTTTTGATCCAACTGCTGTCTGTTTAAACTGAGATGATACATGTGCTGCTTGGGGTGTGGGTTTAGGGGATAGTTGGAGGGGGCATGATCGGTTGTACAGGTGCATGTAGGTGAAGGTACTTGCGGTGTAAGTGCTTCAGCATGGCTAACACAGCCATAACACCAAACAGGGCTGTTCCAGGAAAGAATATAGCTTTGGAATATAAATATGCAACCCAAATTTCCAACTAGAATGCAAAGCATACCTCCGCCAAGGCCAAACAATCCTACATGTCTGTTTAGCTATCCTGGCCCATTCCCCACCCCTCTATAATGGTTTGTTGAAATCAGCTCAGTGATTTTCAAGTAATTTGGTAAAATGTTGGGAATGCCCTGTCTCACACTGTTAACGAACATTTAAAGTAATTCCAGTAGTTTATGTGTAAACCAACCAACAAACAGGGGTCACAACCTTCAGTTCTTGGCGGAGGTAAGAAAAAAGCCAAGCCTTGTAACTGATATTAGAAAAGACAATCAGCAACCCTTGACTTAAATTTTCATCGCCCCTTTTTGTCTTTATATTTTTTCTTTTTTTTATCCTTGAACAGCTCTGCTTTGTTATGACTGCATTAGCTACGAGGCCTCTGTAAGTGACACTGGATCAGGTCCCCATGGAAGAAAGGACTGCACCTCTAAATCTGTCACAGGTACCATTGGAGACGGGGCTGGGGGAGTGTCTCTTGTCTTTCTGTCTGTTCATCTGTGACTTAACTAGGATGCCTGAACCTCATGAGCTGCAAGGAGAGACTTAGAGACTTATGTATTACTTCATTTTCTCAGAACGCAAATTTAAAACTTAATTAAAAATTGATGTCACAAGTGTGTTTTGCAGCTTAAAAGCGGTTGTAAGAACACATGAGCTTTACATTTTCTAAATCAAATCTACCAGTGTGTGTTGCACAAGGGACACACTATTACAGTGAAATGCATATCACCTCGCTTTTGAAATTTTCTCGATCCGAATGACATCAGATGAGACTACTGTGATTGCCTTGTGCTTGAAATGGACAAAAGGCTCAGCAACTATAGAAATACACATCAAATCAGCCTTCAGCCTCCAGTGGGCACATTAATCTAACAAGTGCACTAACTATTCTTGGTGCTCTAAAGAAAGGGTGATGGTGTAGAGATTGGAGTGAGTGAATATATGTCGATTCCCACACCTCTAAGGCGAATGTCAAAAGAGAATAACTGAAGAAGAAAAAACATTGAAATACTGTATTTCATTCTATGGGTATGTTCTGCGCACAAACCTGAGTCCATTAATAAGTGATTTCTATTGAACTGCAAACTCACACAATATTCACCCTCTGCTTAAAAAGATAGAATCAAACAGGCCAACCAACCAGTGAGCCCAGCTCTCACTCAAGTGCTTTCACAAACATTTAAATAGCCATCAGTCATAAATAAATAAATAATAATATTGCACTTCTACATCTTATGTCACCTTTAATATCTGAAGTATAAATGCTTTTTATTTACAGATTAATAAATAAAGTCTCATCTGCCCTCTTCTGCTCCTTGTCATTCGCTATGTCTGAGTGATTAGCCAGCAACTGCTTATCAGTCTGGAAAATAAAGAGCCATAGTCTCTGTTGTTCTTACTGTGCTGCATCCTATGTTGGCTTGGGGACTTCTAAACAAGATGCTGCTGGGACCTAGGATTATAGCCCACGTTTCAGATGTGGTATTTCATGGTAACAAGCTCATGAATCTCATTAGTGGATAAAGAACTTTTTCTTTCTTCTGGGAGTATTAAGTGCCGACCTGTAGGTAATAATAGACACACCAACCTGTACCAATCTATTATATATCCTGACCTCATCCTGACTCTTTTTAACACTTCTTAACATGTCTAGTTATCCATCATCCTTTTATGTTTCCTAATTTTATGTGACTAGATTTCAGTTTCTTGTTTAGTTATGTAGATTCTAGGGACTGAGGTCCTCAGAGGAGTTTCGCTGTCAAACTCTGTCTGTGCTTAGTTGAATAATGGATGCAGGATTCCTAATCACTTTCCTTCTCTGCCTCATTTTCTGTCAAGCTGTACTCTCTTTGTTTGTTTACTATGTTATTTACTTACACATGCCTCTTTCAAGTCTCCCCCTTTACAGACCGCTTCCCTCTTTTGAAGATGATTAGTTTAATTTCCATTGGATGTCAAAGTGTTGCCTGGGAATTGAAGAGATAAGTCTTTAAGTTGTCTGTCAAAGAAGAAAGCTGCAGCTCCAAAAAGTTACTTAGAATTAATACACTTGGGTTCATTCTGTGTTTGATTCTGGCAGAAATCATCCCCCACTGTTTGCATGACAGAAAAAAGAGGAATAGTGAGAGAGATGTCTCTGGGGCAAGCCTTGTCAACATAGTCTTGTTTCTCTTGCAAATGTCTGCATAGATTGGTCTTGGATTCAGACATCAAGAGGCTTAGAGAAAGTTTCCCGCCCTTCAAGGCTTGAGCTTATCTACCTGCCTAAGGCTCTGATCTTTGCAACCAGCTTACCTGCAATGTCAAGAAATTCTATGCTATTGAAGTTTTTACGTCCAATTATGATGCATGTTTTTAGGACTGTCAGCAATCAGACTTCACCAGTCATCCTCCATCTCATCCCTCCTGGCACTATTTTAGACTCTTGTCAAATGCTGCCATGTTATTCTGGTTTCTTCCTGGAGTGCAAACCATCTTAAACATCTGTATAAACCACTGGGTACAAACTGGAAATCTGAACACCTTTTTCACAACATCAGCTCGGATGAATATTGATCCCATCAATTATCTAAGGCTTCTTTGGTATCATATTCCTCACAGTAGCAGTATTGAATTGTGTTGCATCCATACTCAAAGCAGGGTTACTTGGAGTTTATGAAATTTTAGACTACCACTGCTATTAGTCCACCAGGTCATGGCTCACTTTGAGGCAGATCTTGAGATGTCTGGATATGTTTGTTCAAGCAGTTGTGGAATCCATGTTGGAGTTGTATTTTCATGGCTTGTTAAGAGACCCGGTCTACATTTTACTGTCTTTGGCGGAATCTGCAACTAGATGTTTTTGGTCTCTCAAACCAAGGCTGTGTGGTTCTCTTGGTAACTGAATTTTAGTTGTTTTTTTTAAGTTACATTTCTTAAATTTTTTTGAGTGGGTAAAGTAAGTGAAAAAAACTTTGTTTTGCTGCAAAAGTGAGACTACACACCCAAGTGTTGATTATCTGACTGCTCATGTTGTTTGTCCATTGTGGTGATGTTGCCATGTCCCAAGATGTCAGCAATTAACGTAGTATGAAACAAATGTTTTCAGGTTGCTTTCAGGCTTCATTTAAGCACCTCTGTTGGCAGACGGCCTGTTTGAAAGTCAGCCTAACTACAGCTCCATGTGCTGTTGTGTTTGTAGAGAGTAATTTTCCTCAGTTATCTTTCTGTAGTAGCTGCAGTTGGTTGTGTAATCACCATGAGTAATGACGCCGCTTAACCTTTGAATTTCACTTTTCGGTGAAACAAAGTTTACATTCTGACAATTAGGTGGAAAATAAAAGTGTCTGCAAACATACAGTAGCAATAACACATAATGAAAAAAAAACATGCACACCTTCATAAATCATGAAGTGGGTGTAAATAAAAAGAAAAAAATGGAGGTGAGGGGATTAAATTAAATTAAATAAGGCACCGGTGCTGCCTACACCCTCCCACCATGGTGTACATGATATTGCAAAATGCATCAAAGACGATTTGTCTCAATTAATGAAGAATAATATAGATGGGAGCAGACTAATCCCTGCTGCAGCCCCATACCTCTGCTGTCCCTGTCACTGCCTGCATTCTCGTCACTTCACAACAGTTGGTCTGGTGTTATTATTCACTGCTGGCCTATCTCCTGACAGGTATGCAATGGAATGTAAATTTCCTGCCTTGTTAGGTGTTGGGAGGCTCTGTACTCGTGACTTTGTTAATCACTCACCCCCCCCATCAAACCACCCACACACTCACACAACAGCCTCTGTCCTTACCTCCCTCCTCGCGGCCGAGCAGGTGATGGATGAGCCTGGAGGTGAAGAGTGAGGAAGTCCACAGTAGAATTTGACCATAATAAGAAAGCGGCATATGTGTGAGTGCGGCAGAAAGTCTGCTCACATGTCCATCAGTGTAAGTCTGCATGATTTGACTCTGCATATGGCGCTCTCATTCACACACCCAGACAAGGACACGCCATCGGAAATCTGAGCCTCATCACAGAGGGAATGGGATCGAGAGCCATTGTTACTTAATCTCCCGGCCTTATGTTACCTGCTGCTAACTCCCTGTGCTGGGATCCCAGCCAACCGGGTACCATGCATTTAACACGGGAGATAAAAGAAGGCGCTGCCGCTTGCTCCCTCAAGTCTGGAGGAGCTTTACGTTTTTTTTTTAATGAATCTTCATGGGCTTAACAATCCAGAAATGTGAGGCTCAAGTCTGATGTCCTAAAATAAATAATCGATTCAGTTACAGTCCTGCATGGTTTGCTGCACTAGTTAAGCTCAAGTTTACATACCTATCAATCTATCGTCTGTATTATTATTATTGTTATTATTGTGTGGTGCCGTGGTTTTGTCTCTGTCTCTGCTTGGCTCATCGTTTCCCCCACGCTGTCTGTTGCTCCTGTGCCCTTTCTTGTCCTCCTGGCCTCTGCTGCAACACCTTCCTGATAACCTTCCTCACAGACCTCTTTCATGAGCCTCAAATGTGTCATGCCATCTTTCGCTGAATGCTGCCACAGGTCTTATCTTCACTCACACACATTGGCCACACACAACAGCAGGGTAAACCCTCCCCTTACAAAATATAGAAGCAAACCTCCCCTTCAAGCTCCTGCTGGCCGGCTGTCACTGATGCATCTTCCTTCCTTCTTTTTTTTCTGATTTAATGCAAACATAGTCTTTTCAAAATAAACCTGTCCTTTGAAAGAGAGCCGGATAATATAAGGAGCCAGATACAGAGAGCTATGAGGTGGCATTTCAGTTTTCCCGGAGCATTACGCCGTTGTTATCCGTAATGATTTGGGTGTTGTTGGAAAACACGTCTCCAGAAGAGGCTGGTTTTGTCTTCCGAGCTCATCTGCTCATAATGTGCAGCATAAGCATTGCAATCTTCCAGCTTGTTTTGAATATGCATGCAATTAGCCAACCAAATTAAGCATAACTAAATTAAATGGCGTTGGTGTAAACAAGCATAGCTGGTGATTTATAGAGCTGCACCGTTAACGGTGATGAAGTGCCCCGAGCTAATGAAAAGCCTCAGTAAACAAAATACCTGGTTTTAGAAATAGATCTGCTCCTGGGAGAACAAAGGGAAGGTAAACACTGATAAAAAGGACCCTTGTTCATACAAGTACTATCTGGCTATCTGTTCTTTTGATGTACAGTACTGTCTTGTCATCATAGCATTGAAACCTGTAATTAGCCACAGCATTTACTGAATGTCATCCTCAGACTGCAGTGTCCGCTCCACACGGCATCCTACCAGGGTCACACCTTTCTAAAGCAAGCAGGACACGTGACGGACACGTGATACTGTTTTCACATCTGTCCATTCAAAGTTGTAACATGGCAGATTGTGTGTAATTAGCTTGAGTAGCAGGTGCTTTGTCAATTGAAGATCCTTAACAGCATCTATCCCTATGTCAACAGAAAGTCTGCATGGATTGGAGTGAGGATTATGCAGATGAGAGATGGCATATTGGTGAAGTTTGGGTCTATTTACATGTAATTTTAACACAAACCATCATTCATTTGGACGTACATGTTTGGCTGGTATTTCGCTGCCAATAGTTAAATCAGAACCTCCAAATCATATTTAATGATTGGACTGAAACTTCCTGTGTGCTTCTACAAAAGCTGCTTCACAATGAGAAGACTTGCTACCTGAAATAATAATCAATTTAGTAAACAAAAGTTATATATTAAGACTTCATAGTGAGTTTGATTTACATTTTCTACCTGATATTCACCTCCAGGCTCTAAAACACCACAGAGCAAATAATTAGCCAGTATCTGCACATAACGGCTTAGTTTTAAGCACATTTATTTAGCACTGTTTAAAGGTATGTACAGAGGACAGTATGATGGGGCAGATATGTGAAAATGACCTTAGTATGAATCTGAAGAATGCTTCTAGATGTAAAGATGCACTCATTCGTGTGGCAACATGGCATCAAGGATTATTCAAGAAGGCCTTGAGACTGGCAGCATTTTTATATACGTTCCAAGTAAAAAGAAAAAAAAAAAGCATGTGGCTATTGGATCAGTTTTCCCTAATTTTCACAGCGCTAAATGCTATTATTCAGCTGTGAAACCAAGCACATCGGAGCCACGCTCGCCCTAAATCGTTTCTTCGTTCTCGCAGCGAAGCCGCGGAGTGCAGGCAGCCTTCTGCTCCCCAAATAATTACACGCTAATCTGCAATGTGAAATGAGCATTAGGCTTTTAATCTCGTAGGAAGAGAGTTCCCTACTTCACCCCAAAGTAGTGGAAGTTATATTATCTGGCAGAGGTTCCACTGCCCTGTCTCCATTCCCCACCCCTCCAACGCCACCAGTCCACCACCTCACACCTCTTCCATCAGGATGAACAGCAAGCTTCCAGCCAACTTTCTCCAGATTAGCCCCCTGACACCATGGGCCCAGCTATTTAATTGCTTGCTGGATTGAATACTCTGTAGTTTCCTCTATCACCCGGCTTGCAGATATTGCTTCTCATTAACTTGTCCTTTACCACCACTGCTGCAGTTCCCTGCAAGGTGAAAGACAGACGTGTTCATAATGCTCATCCTCCCAGTGAAAAACACGAGTTTACCAGCCAATACAAGACAGTGACGGATACATGAAAACAGCTGCATTCCCCTCATCTTAGGTAGCTGGAGTAGCACTTAGACCATCATCTGTAAGTTATTAAAAAAAATTACTGTGTGTAATTATTGCACAGTAAATGTTACTGTGATGAAAAAGGAAAAATATAAAAACCCGGGTTTCAGAGACATAAAGATCTTCGAGATCCTAAAAGTGGCTAATTCACCAGCTGTTCTCCAAGTTTCCCGATTCCCTCTGAGTCAAATCAGGCCGTCACCACCCTTACATAACTGTTGTGACCGATGGGCTGCAGTATGTCTGTCACACCGATGATCGCAGAGCACGTCTATCAATTGAAGGGTACCGCTAAAGCCTTTTTTCTGGCAATTTCAGTTCATTTCAGTCTTACTTATCAGCATGTGAGGTAATTTAATAAAGAAGGTGACCTTTTGAACTACACTTTTAAAACTTGTCTTGCTCTCAGCCAGGTTTTTCGATATTTCATTCCAAGTTTAAATCCTGATTTTGAATCCTTTATTGTATTAGAGCTTTTAGTACTTGTGCATAAATACGGGTATTTCAATCGACCTTAAACCAAATCCAAAATGGCCGCCGCCACCAGAGCCCAACCCTGCTTTCTGGTAAACTAACCTCACTTCTTTTCCAGTTCTGTTCAAATTCCTTCCCTTTTCTAGTCCGCAGCTACTGCTGATCCCTGGATCACAAAATAAACCAGCTGTCTACCATAATTCTAGCATCTTCTGCTGTTATCTATTTTTCACTTACCCCTTCTTCCTTATCTCTCTTTTCCTCCCTGTTTTCTGTCATTACTTCCCCCTTCCTCACTCCCTCTGTGGTTATCCATTTGTGCCTCTCCTTGCTGTCCTCTCCTTCCTTCCTTTGCTCCTCTGGTGACTTGGGAGACACTTGCAGTAGAGATTAAAGTCATCAAGGACCTACCGTGGCCCCCTCCTGTCGGGCAGCTCAACACCAGCCCTCCCGTGGTGGAGGAGCTGGAGTCTCCCTCCCAGACAGCTCAGCCCTCGTCAGGACAGACAAGCTGTGACCAGCACCACCATGGTGGGTGTTGGTGTTCCATTGTCCAGTGTCATCCCTCCCCTTCATTGTCTGTCCATCAATCCATCCATCCATCATCCACTTCCGATAATGTGGCTATCTGTCCGATTTTATTAATATATGATCACTAAATCCGTAGCATTTGACACTTTTACATCCCCATTTTCGAGGAAGCCCTAACTAAACACACATAACTGCAACAAATACTCTAAAATAAATCCTACTATATAAACTGGTCAGTAAAGACTTACGAAATTACTTAGCATCTTTTACAAGCACTGAATAATCTCACTTTAGGTATTAGCCCAGTAATGACAATACATTTCCATTTGGATTATTTTTGGCAGGAACTCACTAATTAATGTGCAGGTTTTAGGGCTGAAGGCTCATTAGTTTTAATTGTGCTGAACTGCCTTCTGCAAGCGTAATTGCCGTTCGCTGTGACCCCCATTTCCTCTTGTCAACATGCTCATAACCATTCCAGATGTCCCTCTAGCCTGCCGTTCTCTACAAGTGGCTTACATGAGTTGAAAAAAAAAATCTAAAAAGTAATTTGAGGCGATTTCAGTCCTTGACTCGAGTCTGTTCACCTGAGGTTTAGTCAGATTTATCAGTAATACATCTACTTTCAAACAAGAGCTGTTAGTTGATTCTTTTTTTTTTGGAAACCCTTCCTCAGACTCACACTCTTGCTGCTGTAATTACCCAGGGAAAAGATGTGTAGCAGAACTAATGCCAGGAATGGGATTTCCCCCTGGCGGAGTGGGAAGACGCAGAGTGAAACCATGTAAGAAGACACCGCTGCATGCTGTAGGCGAGGACAGGGCAAGGAGTTGATTTATGTCCATAAATCCATGGGAAAGGTTCTGGTTTCCTCTCTGATATGAGTTGGTTTAAGATTGGCGTCCAGCTGTAAAGCGATCCTCTGCCTGTCTGAGCCAGTATGGCCTCACTCCGCGTCTTTGGGGGTCAAAGGTCGCTGTGGCAGACATGGGGGGGTGATGTCCTCCACAACCCCTGTGAATACATTTCCAATGCACTCTCTTGACCTCAGCGTTAAAGGCAGCCCCTCAGTCACACTGAGACATTAGTCATCCCTACATACTCCAGATTAGCTCAGCCAGGGTAAAGAGATGAGTCTCTATGTATTTCTAAAGGCTGTTGTGGTTTGGTCTAATGTAGACCCGTAAAAAAACAAAACAATATCCATTGCAATTAGGGAAATTTGTTATATCCATCCAAGCTTATCATCAAAATTTCAATGCAGCCTGACAGGGTAGATATTACATCTCCATATAAATGGAGGGCACTTTTGTCTGAGTATAATGCCTTTGTTTTTCAGACATGAATTAATTATTCACACTACGCATTGTCTTACCTTTTCTTTCCTCCAAGAATACAAAGGAAAAAAAACAAAGTAATTAAAAAGATTTCCAGATTAAATTTGAAATAGATTCACTAGCTGACAAGTTGGTGGCTCATTCCTTTGTCTTGGAAAAACCTAATTACAGTTTAATTTGGGGATTTACATAAAACAAAAAAAACAAAAAAAAAGCGTATTCCTAGATAATGGAATCCATCCAACAAATCATTATTTGCATTTGCAATGCATGTGATTAATATTAACAGAAACGTGATTTTTTTTTTTTTTAAAGCAACCGGTGCTATTTTTAGTCAGCAGTCCATTCTAATGAGATGCAGACATGTTAATCATTACACACGTCCGAGCTGCACCTCATAGTACAGCGGTGGATGGCACACTTCGCTCCAAAGACTAGCCATCCTTTTTGATCATTAGTAAATGACAATTAATTAGCCAGCTTAATTAGAGACATTTGCTCAGTAGAGTGTGTGCTGGGAAGACGAGGAGTAGGAGTAGGTTACCTCAGTGATGCCTATTATTGGAACTACATATTTGACGCTTCTCATACCTTATGTTCAAAATATTGTTTGCACCCTGGAAAAGGTTACCATTTCATTTTCTCTGTTTTTCCTTCTTTAAGATGTTTTGTTGTGGTGTTGTGAACATCCATTGTAAGACATTAATTTGTCCTGTGCTGAGCTACATTGCACTTGTGGATTAGCCTCTGTGTAATCATGGAAATGTCATTTTAACCTCTGTGTCTATGCATCCTATCCAATCAACTCCCCCGCTCACACACTTTCCATCCTCTCTGTCCTCTGTGCTCTTTAAAGGAAGCTGTGCGTGTATGAAGGAGGGGGGGGGCATGTCTTTAAGCCATCAGTCAACATCTAACTGACAGTTCAATCTGATACACAGATTCCATTTGCCTTGCTTTACAACAGCACTGCTGATAACACACACAGATGCCCCTGCACGTTTATATGCGTGTCTGTGTGTGCATGCTGCCTCCCACAGCTTTTTTTCTTTTCTTTTTTTCCTCTCCTCCTCTCCTCTGGGCCAATCCTCCTGTCAATCTACTGTCAACCGTGTCTCAGAGAATTAAAGCGGAATGAGTTTGTCTCACTTCCATTCATATTCAGCCTTAAAACATTCGACAAAAGTTTGAAGCTAATGTTGTGTGAGATGACGGGCAATCAAAGCAGACTTCGCTCCATAAAATTACACCTTTCGTTTAGTTTGGAGGCGCTCTCTTCAAGGTAATGCTCGTCCTGTAGAGCTATGCGCTGTGCTTATGAAAAAGTCTTGGCTCTGACAGGTAAGGTTGACGGGTTCAACTTAAAATAGCCCCTCAACTCTTTCTAGGAGGCGGAGGGAAAATGGTTTAATCAAGGTCAATAAAGCACTGATTGTGCTGAATCTGTGAAAGAGCAGGAAATAGCGTTGGCACTGGGAGAATAGAGAAAATGTGAAGAGCTGAGTCAGGCAAATGTCTGAGTGGGCTGTAGATGCATTGAGAGATGGGCTGTGTGGGGAAAAAAACCCAAGATGGCAACATCCATCCTCATGCTACGCTAGCAGATACCTTTGTGAGGCACATGTGTTTAGATCACTGGTAGACTGAAAGAAAAATCATGCACTGTTTAAAGTGAACTTTTTACTTGAATTTGTATATATGATGTATAATTTAAATGGGTAAAGGTTAAACAACTTTGTTGCAGGATCAGATATAGGCAGTGACAGATAGCCCTGCATTAAGAGCATCAGGAACAGTGGAGATAACAAATCAGAGCTGTTACTCCTCTCTCTCCTTTTTTTTTTTCTACAACTAGATGAGCAGGCACTCCTCCACACTCCATTTCCACTATCTTTTTCTGTCCTTGAGTATCAAACACACACAGGGAAAAAAGACAGAGACATGCAGACGTGCACCATGGACAGATCAGAAAGTAAAGGTCAGGGGCTGAAGGAAAGTGGAAAGGCTGCATCCACGTAAAGAGGAAACGCCAAACTGAAAGTGAAAGAGGGAGAGAGAGAGCAATTGGCTGCATTTTCATGTTGTGATCTGTCAGTGTTGACAGGGATGAGTGGAGCAAACGTGCATCTCTCTGTCCCCGAGGTCAGTTTCCATGGAAACGCCATTTCTCACCCTTACACATATACTGTATGCTCATCTCACCTGCAATGTGGTCCCAGCAACTCAGCATGTCGTTCAAATGGATTGAATGAAACAAAATATAGCAGTAATACTGTCTTTAATGGGGACTGTAATTCTACATATTTGACTGTATTTAGATCAGCGTAGGCATCAGACTCTGAGGAAGTGAAGCTGCAGCCCATAGCCTTCCACAGGTGTGAGGATTGGGCCACAACATACCCAGCCGTCACACAGCAGTGCAATTTGGCTGTTATGTTAAGACTCAGCCGTAGCCCTGTAGCGAGCCAAACTACAGAGGCCAAGACACCAACGGTGGTTGTCTTTTGTAATAATCATTTCCATGAGTTTATGTTTAGGGAAATGCATCACTGAGCTCAAGGCCAGCGAGTTCAACCTGGACGCGACTGGAGGTGAAGGGGAGCCCCTAGTGGTCTGAGCATTAACAGCACCGCCGCATCTCCATGCCCTTCCCTCAGTCAAGAGCATTTGATCACAGGCTGTGGTGTAGAAATACTCCATTACAAGAACCTTGCAAAATGTAATTACAGAAGTATCATCAGCAAAACATGCAGTACCAGTCAAACGTTTCGACACATCTTCCCATCCAAGCGAATGGGACTCTATGAAATGTAATGGAGTTGAAAAATATAGCACAAAATTAAAATCAAGTAAAGGACGTGTGTAGGAGACAGTATGTCGACAATTATGTCAAAAAGACGACATCTATTGTCACATTTTACAGGATCTCCACGAGAACATCTGTTTTCCCATTTAGCCCCACTTAGAGGTGTCCACAAGTTCAATGGGATTTGTCGACATGGTGTTGTCTCACGTTGCCCAAATTGATTGATTGATACTGTCAGCTCTTCCACTCAGTCTGGTGCAGGCACACTTGGCAGGCTCTCAAAGCTGTAAAGTGTAACGTGACGCTCGGACTGGATCGCAGAGTCTAGACAGATGTGGATCCATCTCAGCTGACGTGTTGTGCTGCTGTTTGTGCGCTTTGTGTATGGATCTCGTTCTTAGTGTTGGACAAATGGCTGAGTCACACACGTACACAATCACAGATGACTTCACCTCTAACTCCGCTGTTTTCCCGTAAAATGTTTTATTCCTTTGGCCTCCAAAAAACCCCGCATGACCGCTTCATTTGTCCCTCGCATACATTTATCTTCTCCTCTCATGTTAGCTTTTGAAAATGATGGCACATGTTGTCCTGTGTGCTGATTGGCTGCGAATATGCCCAGTAACCACCGCCAGTCACGGCACAAGCAGAGGTCACCTCCAGCCCCCCCACACACAAACACACACACACACACCATCAAACATTTCCATTTGAGGTTTCCAAGACCGCTTATCATGTCCACAGTTGACCAGGAGAGTCATGGTTTAATGTTTAACAAGCTGTGTGAGTGGTTTGGACAAAGTTTGATGTGTGTATGTGTTCTTCCTCTGGGCTGTATACACAGCGTGGAAGGATTGATTTATGCCTCTTCCACTGCGTATACATGTCCTTCATTTGGATGAGTTACACAAATTGACACTGTGTGTGTGTGGATTTCTGCTATCACACACCTCGTTGTTCTGGGTTAGTTTAGTCGATAAATTAAACAGCAGTTTACGCTATATTAAAACAAATAAAATGTCTACTTCTTGTAAAGCATACTAGCTTTTCCAAGTGACCTTAACCTGAAGTTTGCACACTGCACAGAACTATGTTGTGTTATTATTAGAGATGTGATAGCATAGCATATTCCAGAATCAAATGTCTCGCCTGTTCTATTTACTTTTAACACAGTCCAGTTTGATGGCGTGGAGAAGTCTCGGATGTCGCCCACAAAGGACGGGAAAACCCGCCCACTGCAGCGACACTCCAGTGGCTGTCTGGTCAACACCAAAATGGCTTCACTGGACCACTGCAGCTCCTCCCTCGGGGAGCGTATTGACCCCACCATGCCCCTGGAAAACCAATTGTGAGTTGGATCTAATGGCTTTATGACGGCTCCTTTTGTTCATTTAGTGTCCATCAGCCCTCATTGACCTTTGGTTTTGTTTCATTTCCTTTTGTTATACTTTCCTTTGTAATTCTTCTTCTTTCTCATCCCCGTTTCCTGTTGTTTCGCCGCAGCTGGTACCATGGAGCGATCAGCCGGACGGACGCAGAGTCTCTGCTCAGGTTGTGTAAGGAGGCCAGCTACCTGGTGAGAAACAGTGAAACCAGCAAGAATGACTACTCCCTCTCCCTGAAGTAAGAACAGCACCGCCTTTGCCTAATTTTTTTTTGCAATATAGCAATCGAGAGTTGTGTAAGTTTTACCTCAGGTTGCGTGTGTGTATAAGCAGCATGTGTAGCAGCTACACATTCGTACTGGTGGGGTGTGCGTGGTAGAAGAATCTAACATCTTGCTTTTACAAAGGTCATTGTATGCCTGTGCCCCAGTAGTCTGCTGATTCTGTGTTTTTATTATGGTAATAATTTCCACCTTTTCCACCTCTATCTCCTACCTACATCCTGTCCTTCCCTTCCTCCTGGTAACCCCTCTGACACCGTGAGCGCTTGATACGCTGATGTGCTCACAAACTCTGTTAACGCCGCCCTTCATCGGTGACCCCTGATCCCCGTCGTGTCCAGCAGAGGGTTCAAAGGAGCCACTCTGATTGGTTTATTCTCACCTGACATTTGGTTGAGGTTTTGTAGTCATCTCCCATTCCTTTGATGAGAACATGCATCTTTTTGGTGGCGTTGGTTTCATGTGTAGCCCAAAGTTTTTTAAATTAAATTTCCATTTAATGCAGTCTATTTTACATTTCAAGGCAGGCTAAATCAAATGACATTTGGAAAGATATCTGCAATTCCATGATGACCTTCAGACGGGATCATAATATGATATTGATTGATTAGCATATAGTGTTGTTAAAGCAGAGCTCATCTTGAGGCTTATATATATTTTAGCAGTGAAACAAAATGCTTTCAACAGCTCCAGATCTTTGTATGCTGCTGTAACTGTCTCAGAAACCGTAACCTGTCTCAGTGACTGTTCATCTGCTTGTACTTGTGTTCAATTTTCTGCCTAAGTGATTGACAAAAAGCCTGACTTGCTGACTACAGGGTAAGATTTTCACACATTTTCATTGGCTCTGAAAGGTGTGTAAAACAAGTAATATCATTTTTAACAGCAATAGATTGCTAGATCAACTGAATTAATGAAATTCTTGGGGGAGGAAGGAAGGAGCCTCTGGAAACGTGTTGAAACATATGTAAATAAATGGACTGAATTTATATGGTGCTTTTCTAGTGACCGCCCGCTCAAAGCGTTTTACAACACAACCCAGGATTCGCTCATTTACACACACATTCATAAACCCGATGGCAGCGGCTACCATGAAAGCTGCCACCTGCACATCGGCAGCACAAACATATGCACCTCGATATGTAGACTGCAGGGGTCCAGGGAGCGAACCACCAACCTTCCTATGAGGGGATGTTTGATCCTCAGCCTCGGCTGCATGCCGAAGTGTCCTTTTGCACCATACTGAATCCCAAATTGCTCTCCAAGGATGTTCAGTCACTTTGTGAATTTTATGTGTGAATGGCTGAGCATGGCATAGAGCGCGCTATGAGGCTGTCCTCTGCTATGATGACAAATGTTTTAACCTTCTGATTAACGTTCATGCATCTCCACCAATTCGCATCCCATAGCCATCCGGCTGATTAATGAGCTGCACCGTTTAAAGCTGATGACAGACATTTGTTTGTTGCGCGTGGCCTATTCATTTTTTGTGGGAGTCGGCTCCTGTCACAGACTGGTGGATCCTTGTGCCTTTGGCATCAATCAGATGAAGCCTCTATAGGAACGAGTCGGCAGGCTGATTCACAGAAATGAATGCAGGCAGGGTTAACTTTGGTTTCACCCGGCTCACACAAGCCTGTCTCCCCTATCTGCCACTGAACATGAGTGGAAACCTAAGGTGAAGACCCTCCATGTCTTAGGCTGCTGAAAAATGTATAAGGCCATGAGGCGGCAACGTATGTGTACTGCATTATTAATAACGACAGACGTCGCTGAGACCTCCAGCCTCAACACCCCCCACCCCCGGTCTGACGAAAAGCATTTTCAGCATGTTTTGAACTCCTAACCCCTTTTTTTTTTTTTTTGTCCACCTGCCCCTCCTTTTTTCCCCCTCTCTTTTCTCTCTCTGTGGAGAAAAAAAAATCCTTTCAGGCTTTTGAAACATATCAGACTCTTCACAAGTCTCTCAATGCTCAGTTCCATCCTATTTCTCACCTCAGGAGAGAGCCCTGCGCTGCTGCATGTTTCCTCTGGCTGAGCAGAGAAATTGTTAGTGAACGGGAAAAAAAAAAATCTAAGCAACCGGAATCTGTTAGATGCCTGAACGCTGGGCAGGAAACTAAATAGGCAATTTACAGAGCCACCAAAAAAGTCTTTGCTCTTGAACTCCAAAGATATGTCATGCTTTTCTGGTGTTTTTATGCCCCTGCAAAAGGGGGCCGTCCATATATAACAGGGAATAAATAGTCCGTCCACATCTCCTACAAAAAACAAAAAAAACGCTGGACACCAATTTACTTTTTTTTTTTTATTATTAGACACATTTGAACATTCAGAGGGTATGAATAAAATTTCACACATGCTTTGTAGAGACCCTAAAGGTCTGCATCTCATAGTTGTTTTCTTCATTTTGGTCATTTAGAAAAAATATTTTTAGGCACATTTGAACTTATTTGTTCAGACAGAAGAGATCTGATTTCCTTTAAAATGGCACCTCCAAGATTAATGACAGTCTAGAACACAAAATGGGACTTGAATCTGCCAAACTGGAGCGCTTTGAGTGTTCTGTTCTCTCGAAGAGATTAAATATGGGTGACATATTCTGTTTCTTGAAGTTCCTCGCCTGCTTCTTCATGTTGCTGAATGGAAGCGCTTATCGCTGCTGAACTCCTTCGGTTAGCGCTCATATGAAGTAATGGACATGAACAGAATGCGATGCCCAATAATGCATTAAAAGGTCATCGCTTCTGCCGAGGGTTATTACCTTTTCGCGGATGACTTTGCCTTCTCTGTTGCCATAGAGTTCATAACGCTGAGAGCATCGTTCATGGAGCAATCCAATATGTAAAGAGAGGAGATAAGCGGTGATTGCTGTCAGGCTGTTCCTGTTTCTGAGGCCTGCAGGGTTCCAATCAAAGTCATAAACCTCAATAAACAGGACAGGAGACCTCCCAGTCAGATTAATCCTGATTAGACAATAGAAAGCCTCAAACAGAGATATGATCACACCACAAAGACCTGTCTCATCAAAAATATCCGCATATTCATTTTTTTATTATCTCCAGCCCTGTTGTCCTGGTTTCTGTCTCTGCAGGACTGTATAAAGCGATAAGCAGGCCTGAACGCTGACTGGGAAATCAGTTGGAAATCCAAAAATATATGCTATTGATGTGTTTGCCCTTTTAAGTGTGGCTCTTTGTAACCTAACACCTTGTCTCCCAGCTCTCCACGTGAAAGATTCATTAAATGCGTGTTGCAGGGGATGAGCTCTCCTGGCCCTTATGTGCAGAACTATAGAATTGTAGCCACCTGCACCGAGGGGGAAAGTTGTCCTGCTGTCCTCAAATCATGATGAACCTTTTAATGACGTGCTCAAATATCGAGGCCAGAGGCAAGGTAATGGAGACGTCTCATAGTTGTGTTTACTTCACTTTGAAAGCGCAGCATGCCTGCGGCTTTTTACCTCAGATCGCCTATGAAATAATTTATTAGCATTTCTGTTTGACATAAATATTCTCACCTGCCATATACTCGGTACGTAGGATTCCAAAACTTCAAAGGGTGCTTCATTTGATTTTCAGAAGCAGCGATAAAAATCACAGAAAAATATGTAAAAAAAAAAAAAAAGACTTGGTTCAAATGGATCTGTTGACATCAAGCATAAGGACTCACCATTTATCAGTTTAAATCTACTCTTATTGTTGATGGATGTCCTTAAATTGAACCCTGTACATGTCTAGCTCCCCCCCCCCCCCAACACACTTCAGTGTTATCTCTGTGCCGGGAGCTTCTCTATGCATCAGGGAGCAAACACATCTGCAGGCTTTACACATGCAATTACGAGATAAGTGAAGAATGGACTTGCTTTACATTTAAAGTCCCTTAAAGCACAATTCTTGCTCGTGTTCATCACAGATAATGAGCTCATCCACAACTATGTGCAAGTATTTACAGTGGGAATATATTTGTAGATGTAGATAATACGTATTTTGTTTATTTTAGATGCCACATTTGTCCGCCTGACGATTCATTAATCCATAATCAGTAATCGGCATGTGATAAATGGGCTTATATCCGTCTTTTTATTATCCCCGCCAAGGACATAATGTTTTTGTCGGCTTTGGTTTGTTTGTTGGTTTGAAAAAGTTCTGAGTAGATTTGATCAATTTTTTTGAGAGGTAGGCTATGGTCCAAGGAACAATCCATTAGATTTTCGTGTTGAACCGGATCATCATCTCGATCCAGAATTTCCTAAGGGATTCTTTACCATTGCAGGACAGGAGCAACTACAAGATTTTAGCCTCTAATTTCATGGGTAATGCCGACAATGCTTGGGACAAAAATTGCACAATGACACCCCCATAAGATCTACCACACATCAAAGTATGATCTGGATCCAAGTAATATTCCAGATCTGGTCATCCAGAATATTTGAATTTATTAGGCTCACAGAAAATTTGCTATTGTGAAATAACAAATTATAATGTTTTTTTTGTCCTTCTTCCTCTTTATTCTCCCAGTAGTAACTCAAAACTTGTGCCATTATTCCACTGAACCACTGGTTCACATTGCATTGGTGACAGGCCATAATGTCCACTTGTAGCGAGTCACTACACTACATACTGCTTTAGCCTGCAGCAATCATAACTTGCTGGAAGCGTTTGCTGCTCATTGAAAAAGCTATTATGCTAATGTACTTTCATGAAGACAAATTATCAAAACGTTATATTTACAGTCAGCTGTAGGGACCATTAGTTTTGTATCAGTTCCTTGTTAAAGCTACTGTTGCATCACTTAACTCCAGAAACGTTAATTTTCTATTTTGAAGCACAACATTACTGGCAAGCTGTAAAATGTATTGATCGAAGGCTCCTAGGAGCATAGAGGGAGCTTTAGTTTTCTGTGCATTTATTGCTGCAGCTTAAGTGATTATCCTGGGGGTTAATTAGCCTCACCCTAATGCTCTGCATGTGAAACCCAGTACTTTAAGCAACCTGCCTTTTAGTCTCCTCCCCAGACACCTCCACACTGATTGGAGGTAATCCAGCTTTCTGAACATTGTCACTTACTGTAGGGAGCAGCTACTGTGGGAGTAAATGAGAGGAGCTGTCCAACAATGTGATCTGTAGAGTTTCCACATAGGTCTATACAGGCTTCTGACACACTTCTCTAATTATTATAATTGATTTATTTGCCATTCTAGGGACATGACTCTAGGCGTGGCAGTGATTTATCCACCACTTTGGTCTAAAATGAAATATTAAAAAAACTATCAGACAGATTTCTGTAAAAGTTGTTACAGACATTCATGTTTCCCAGAGGAAGTGACTTTTGTGACGCCCTCATTTTTCATATATGTCCTCTGAAATATGTCAACATTTGCTCTGATTACTGTGTGTCATGTGGCCCACTGCACATGGCCATCATTGTTTCTTTTAGTGATCACACCCACACAATCCTTATGGACATATAGTCTTTACATTGCTATGACATAATATGTAAAAGTAGTTTGTTTGTTTTTTTGGCTGGATGAAAATCCTTTGCTTTCTGGGTCGCAGAGGATTTCTTCCTTGCTCTTTTGATACATTCATGGTGCTGACATGATCATTTAGCTCATAACCAGTAGTGTGGCTGTCGGCTTAGTGTTTGTTTCACCTTATTTTACACAAAAAATAATCAATTTCATGCTTTTAAAGATGGAACTGATCACTTCAGAAAATATGATTTAAATTGCACAGTCTTGGTTTTGTTTTTAATGGAACTAACAACATGTTTGTCGCCTCTCTTCTGTGTTCTTCTGTCCTCAGGAGCAGCCAGGGCTTCATGCACATGAAGCTGTCACGGACGAAGGAGAACAAGTACATCCTGGGTCAGAACAGCTGCCCTTTTGACAGCGTGCCTGAGATAATCTATTTCTACTCCAGCCGCAAGCTGCCCATCAAGGGTGCCGAACACATGTCCCTGCTCTACCCAGTAGCCATCAGGACACTATAGTGCTCTGGGTCCCCCCCCCCTGCAGGCTTGGGCCCATGCAGTTCTCACTGGGCCAACCTGTCGCCCCACCATTCTCATCCCTCTGGACAGAGCCCAGTAGCGGAAGATGAACAGTGGCATCCCAAAACTGCTGATCCTGACTCACCTCACCGGCCGACAGATTACAAAACTGTTCTTAAGGCCTTATACATACAGACTCGATGTTGCAGAAGTCTTTATTATTTTATTTTATTTTATTTATGACAGACACCCACTTCATTGCATTGCAGAGTGACTATCTGATGAACATTTCATTGATTCTTGATTTCCCTTAGCACTTAACACTCAAAGACAAATAAAGGTACAACACTGTAACATTTGTCACTGGGGTGTACCTTTTCTCATAAAATGTTTTGCCTTTTTTCCTAAGAGTGCGCATCATGGAAATTGTGTGTGTTTTACTCATTTGGTTCGGCTCTGTTGATACTATAATTGTTTGTGAGGGGACTTGAAAATTGTATTAGCTGTGTAAGGGAAGCAATATTTGAGTCATGTTGAGGGATATTGTTCACATGGGCCCCATACAGCAGCCAGGATATTGAATACGCTGGTCTTGTATGAATAGTGTGTCCCCAGCTGCGCGGAAATAACCGGCCTGTGAACATTGCAGACTGATCTCTCTTTCTTGTCATAGTCCATGCTGTCTGCTATCCATCACTGTGTGGGTGTATCACACAAATGACAATGTAAGTACCGCAGTGGTGGGACAGGTAGAAAAGCATGATGGATGGGTCAACCCGTCCGACACAGTACAATTGGCCAAGACTGGAGACCGGAGCCCTTCCAAGTGGACCAAATTAGCCCCGCTATCCCTGCTTAGAATGGCTTTGCATCATGAGAATGAAATATGCCTGCATTGTCTACCTCAGAAAATCAATTTCATTCGCCCATCTGCAGATCAATAGGTACAATGGGAATGCAGACATTGATCTGCCCTCCCCCTCGACATTCCCAATCCCCCTAAAATTGCTTAATTGCTTTTAGGAATATGTTTTCTGATTATGGTTAATCCCAGATTTTTTTTTTTTTCTTCTTCATGAAAACACAAGCAGATATTCCAGATCAGCAATCATGTGTGTATAGTCACCGATATGATACATGTGATGTCAGTAACAGATGTTTGGTTAATGCCTTATAATGCATGGGTCAAGTCAGTCTGCTAGATCAGCCGATTTCCTGTTCCACTTTTGATGATTGTCCTGTGACTGTAATTTATTCTAGGGTAATTATTACTGATGCGTCACTCCTTGTGCGGTGGCCCATCAGCCCACCCCTCGCCCTCATTGTTCTGTGCCGATGTGTTCATGTTCCTTTGGACTACTCTAGCCTCTTTTACTGTGGTGCTTTGCGTTTTTGTTCTACATTCTCCCAAGTGTTCGTTTGCCTCGGTGGCCTGACTCTGGGACACGAGTCAAGGTGTCTCCCGACCAATGGGATTGTCAAGCCTAGTGTGAGAGATGTTCTCATATTCCCCACCACCCCCGGACCAATCGCACCGCAGCCTGCTCAAATCTGATAAAACCCTGTAACTACAACCCGCCATGCTTTTCACTTTGCATTCAAATTTCTCCATCATCTACCATTTACTACCAGATGTGCATACATGTGTGAATGTGCTTGAGTATGCGGATGAGAATGTGTGCACAGACTTTCTGAATTCCACTGTGGGGTTGTTTTTTTCCCCCGCATTGGTACAAATTGGTAGCTGGTTTTCGGGGCCTTTTTTCCCCCTCAACTCCAAATAATTCAGCCGTATGTCTCACTAGTTTTAATTTCTTCTCGTATTCACTCATCCGACCATATTTAATTTCATCATTCTTATAGACCCAATAATATTTCAGCCCACAGCATTTAATGTTGCTGACCAATTGCAGCGAGAAGAAGCTAATTTGCCTGAAGTATCCACACCACGAACCGGCACTAATGAGGGTTTCGAATGCTTTTATGATCAAGCTGTTTGGAGGAAACTTGAACTCGTTTGTGGTTTAAAGAGCAAAACAAAACAAAACAAACCACAAATAAATTTGACTATTTTATATGTTGCTTTGGTCCAAGCTGAAAATGATTGACTCTAGGAATTTAGCGAGCATTACCACTTTATACACAAAGTCAAATACATTTAGGCTCTCTCTGCTGCATGCTATGCAACTATGTACTGCAGTAACTGAAGGGGAAATGTTTGTGTGCCTCCACCAAATGTTTATAACAAACACACAAAGAGATGTAATCAGCAGAGTGAGACCTGATACGTAAAAAAATAATAATTAGCAGAGAGTTTGGATTTATACAGATGTGTATTTTGTTGGTTCAGTAAGTGAGCAGACAGTTGTCGCTGTCCTCCGATAAGTGTGTCACATGAGGGTGTCTATACACGTGATGAGACAACCTGAGCAGCTTTATTAAGGAGTAGTATGTTGTCAAAGTGGACCTATGTATTTCCTAGAGAGAAGATATAAGAGATGCAAATGAAAATATGTGTGTGACTTTATGTTCCAAATGTTCCCTGTTAAAGAGATCAAATGTTGACAGTAGAGGCTCTTTAGTTACTACTGCTGATGAGTATTACTCGACTACAGGAAAGAGCCTAGAGAGAGAGAGAGAGGCCTTAGCTCTGGAGAAAGGGAAATGGGAATAAGGGGGGAGACGGAGGGGAGGGTGATGTGACGGGGTGAGGGTTTTGCTGCCATCGGCAGACACTTTCCACATTCATGCGTTTCTATAATGAGAACGTGAAAGAGCCCTTCTCCCTCAGAAGTGTCTTAAAAGTGCGCATGTGTGCACGCACAAATTGTGCACGCGTGAAACAGTGTTTGTGTGGGTGTGAGTGCGTGTTAGTGCGTGTGTACTGATGTAAGCGACCATCAGCCATTGACGTGCCCTGTGCGTATCTTGTGTGTCACTTTACTCTGGCAGAGTGGCATGTATGAGTTTCCTTTGTGTACATTTTCGTGCCACGTATGTATGCACTACTAAGAAATATCTCTGTTCAGTCCCTCATGGCCAAATGTATATACTGAATGTATTGTATGGGGACATAGAGGCATCAAGGTTCAAAATAAATAAATTTGGGTTTATGAGTTTGTGTGATTGAATGTTACAGTGAGTTTTTTTTTTTCTTCTCTGTTTTATACAGACACATTTGAATGACGCAAACATGTAATTATTTAACAAGACAAACTGTCCCTCCTGCATCTTTACCGTTTCCAGTTACCATGGTGAAACCCCTCGATAAAATTGTGAAGAGCGGCCATTGTGTGAGTCAAGGACAGAATGCTGCAGCTATTATCAAGCCAGCACTTCTTGTCCTCTATTGATTCATTTTGTGACACAGTCCTGTTTTATTTTTTCACTCTCTTTTTAATATCAGCAGCATTTGCTTTATGTGCATTTGTCTGAAGATTGCTAGTCTGTATTTCTAAGTTCCCTGCTTCCATTAATCACACCTCTGGCTTCTTCAGATTACGTTTAGAGCAACATTTATTCATGCAGACTATTTTTGTCTGCACTGTTCATTTAATGAAGAGTAAATATACATGATTCCTAGCATTTGAAGACATTATTTTCCTCTAGTAACAGATTAGAGGAGAATCATTTCTCTGCAAACAAAGAAGAGACGGAAAAGGAGTATAGTTGATGTCTAATAGTTTCCTGTACTTGGATACTAGCTATTTTTTTTACACTCAAGTCAATATTAATTTGATGTTAATTTAATTCTCCGTATTTGCTCAACTGTAGGTTTGCCTGCAGACATTTTACATGTGCAGATGACCTGCTGATTACTGAGAAAAACACTGTCTGGCTATGCCACCAATTACTGTGAATTAACTGGAAGTACCCACTGAACTCACAATAATTACTGCTGAATTACATCTCTCTATAGACATAGATCAGTATCACCAAATCCATGGTCTATGGATGCTTTTTTTAAAAATGCATTATAGTTGATTCTCTTTGTTTTTCCACACTTCTTGTATTTTATACAGTATAAAAACTGTTTTCAGGCAGTATAGATGCAAAAGCTGAATTATTTTCACCGTAATTGTGCCTGCTTCTCTTCTATCTCACCCCTTGTGGTGTTCCTGCAACATGTAAATGTAACTGCAATGATTACTGTAGAAATCCCTGTTCCTTCAGTCTCAGAACTGTTGCATTGTGACAGCAAAAAAAAAAAAGCAACAACCCCAAAACATCTGGTAGACACTCGAGAACACAGGAAGGGAGTTCATGAAAGCTGAACACTCATAGCAGCTCTAGTTGTGCGAGAGTGGAAATTTGTAATGCACACACCTCAAGTTTGGCTTTTTCAGTAACTGACAGCCAGACAGTGAGGACTTTGTAGCCCTGACAATGAAAAGTATTTGCAGCTTCGTTTGTCTGTGTGGGATAGAGGACGTTTTTATGTGAGCATGAATGAAATGAGACACATTAGGCTATTTTGCTCACTTTTCTTTGGAACTGACGGTGCAAAACTATATCAAAAATGTGAAAAGGAAAATGCACATTTTTCTGCAACGGCTACACAAATAAATAAAAAAAATCAATTTCAAGCATCGCTTTTGATTTCGAAGTAGATTTTCCCCCTTTTATCTCACCTGACTCACTCAACAAAACAAGGAGTGAAGTTGCTATTTTAAGTTTCCATTCCAGTCATTTGTGCATAATTTTTTGCCTCTCCCTCTGCAGCGCCGTCTCCTCCAGAGACGAGGGTTAAAGCACCTGGGATGAAATGCATCAAAGACGCTTTTGTCGAGTGCTGGAAAAAGAAGAGGGGAAGAATAAAAGCATGGCTTGAAAGCTATGAATGGAACCACAAGTGGATAAAATGGCCTCGTGTCCATCAGAACCTCATTTCATATTCCACTCAGTCACACCAGGCAAAAAGCAATCTCAGGTAACAGACCTTATGTTAATAACATGTGGGTTGCCTCCTTTCAGAAAGACAAAAGTGGATGGAGGGTATTGTAACAACTCTATCCTTTCCTCCTCCTCCTCCGGCACGTCAGAGGATTTCAACAGGAGAGAATAGTGTTGCTATTGTTCTATTTGTCTGTGAAAGCTTGATTAGAGGGGCTTTTACACCATTTCAAAAGGTCTGGCATTGATGATTTCTATTGGCTTAGCATATTGCCTATAATGACATGGTGCAAAACCGTGCTCATTACCTGAATCCCAAGTCACTGTGGGGGTAATTGGGCATATTTGTGCCAGCTTCAAAGCTCCAGGCTTGATTCATCTATCCAGCTGTTAAAGTCATTTCCTGTTCCTGCGCAGGAAAAATTGCTTTTTCACACATATATGTCCACTGTGTGTCGTGGCAGTTGGAAAATTAAAACAACACAAAGAGAAAGTCTCTCATCAGGTATTCAAAAACCTCTTGGGTCATGTTTGAAGCACCCTGTGAGAGGCTACCTGGAGCAAAGCCCAATAAACAGCGACTGTATTGATTCAAGTGGTAGAATAGACACACGGGGAGAAATAACAGCTTGCTTACCATCATTTCTGCCTCCTCTGAGATCTT
The DNA here is from genome assembly GCA_037577475.1 of Chaunax sp. Z400. NCBI lineage: Eukaryota > Metazoa > Chordata > Actinopteri > Lophiiformes > Chaunacidae > Chaunax > Chaunax sp. Z400. Next base: position 28,586,035 of record CM075184.1, on the reverse strand, counting down.
CAAAGTTGGTGGTTCATTTGTGGCACTGATGGCAACTGTCACCAGCAGGTACTCCTCTGTCTCGTGTGTGGTGTGTATATATATACAGTACCAGTCAATAGTTTAGACACAGTTTCCCATCCACTTGAATGGGAAACTGTCCAAATTTTTGACTGGTAGTGTATATACACACACACACATACATACACACACACACACACATACATACATACACACATACATACAACTTCATATTGTGCATTCTAAGGCACAATATAGGCAGGGTCCTCAGAGAAGACGTATAGTCATTACTTCCCTCAGTTGACAACAAAAAGGGCGTAAATTTTTCATTTTTCTTTTATTTGCTAGAATGAAACTTATTTACTGTTGTTTTGCTGAAGCCGTTTCTTTCAGCTTCTGTGGAAATGTTTTCTTTTTAAAAAAAAAATACCCTTGGAGGCATTTGGAGGTGGAAATTGCTCGCAGGTGTGCATGCATATAAAATGGTAATGGAGACAGACAGACACAAAGCGCTGTTTGGGTGCCATGCTCATGAAAGGGCAATACACTGATTGAGCTGTCACATTCACAGATGCGGCAATAAAACTAAGCAGGGCAATTACTGTAGATGGTGAACGGTAGGTAGCGCACAATATGTCCTGCACTAAAATACCCTGATGGGAGACAATGAGACAAAGCAAATGTATCCCTCTGTAATAAGGCTTGTGGAAAAGAGGGGGGGGCTGAGTTAATGATAACAATGCTCTGACAAGCACAACAACATTAGGTGGATGTTAAAGTGCTGTCACCTTATCTAGGCAACTTCCTTCCTGTCTCAACGTATTGCTTCCTTTGAAAAATTAAATCCCGCAACAACAAAGAAAGCAACCATTTCTCCAACACCGTTCATCAGAGGGCAGACCAAGAAACTGATTTTGAAGCGAAGACGAGACGGAATGAGACCTGGCTGGATTCGAGGTAAACTACTGCAGTGCCATCTAGTGTACAAAGAAAGGAAGTAGCCAGGCTGAGTAGACAATGATTATTGGAGAACATTTTAATACTGCAACCGTACTTGTTATAGTATATGTTTGTATGATTATGAGGCAAACATAAGGGAAACATTAAATCTGAGAAGCCTCAGTTGGACCTTATGATTGCACACAACAATTTCAATAGCTCAATAGGGAATTAGACTGACTAAACAAATGCTAAACATTTACAGTCAATATCACCTCATTAAACAACACGAAGAAAGGCTGTGTTGCTAAGTTGAAATGGTGCTGTATGTAAATGGAGTAAACATGTAAAACAAAATGTATCTGCCATATGACTAAAGCCACAATTCATCATTTTTGACCAGCATGACAAGCTTTCTCCTCTCCTGCTTCTCTCCTCTCTATAAAAGCCTTTGTCCGTGGGGTCTGGGCTCAGAGTCCTGAGCCTCCAGCAAAGATGAGCTCCAGGGCAGCCTGGATGTCACCATCTGTGGCCTGCAGCACCCTCAGCATCAGCTCCTCATCCTGGATCCCCATGTCCCTGAGCTGCTGCATCTGAGACTGCCAGCAACCCTGATCAAAAAAACAAAAAACAAAGACATTCAACAAATAATTCTTTTAACCAAAGACCAACCAAGTTTACCAGAGTCTAAAGCATGGATCATTTTCATTCCTGCCTCGTTTTAGCTCTACATAAACTTTACAGCTGCAGCGTACACTTTACACTGATGCCACAAAAATATTAATCGTAGGCCAGTCAGTATTCATTAACATATTATCTGGTATTTCCCCTTTGAACTGAATATGCTGGATTTCATCTGAGTTCATAGCGTCACCTGTAGAGCAGACATATTGGAGGCTTGCAGAGCTTGCTGCAGAGCCTGGCTGAAGAGATCATTACTAACTGGGGTCCCTGCTGGCACTGGGGCCACACTACTGGAAGGGTCCGCCTAAATCAACACAGAATGACAGAGGGCAAAAACAAACTATTAATGTATTCATCTGCAGTAATGTAGCCAATGAAATGTAAAAAGAAAATATGTATAATGTATCTCTCAGGTTGGAATCTTTCTCCAGATATAAATCTCACCTGGCTCGAGGTTGTTGGAGTAACTGCGCTGCTCTCAGGAGTGCTGGCGAGAGCCAAAGCCGTGGCCAGCTCGCTCTGCGTTATTGGTCGAGGGCCTGCCGCTCCACTGTGGTTCAGAGACACTGGGCGCATTCCTGCCGAGCCTCCCGCTCTGTGGGAGGGACCAGCTGGGCTCCCCTGTCACACACATTTCGACACATACAGAAGTACATTAAGGTCCTCTAGCATCGTAGGTTTCCCGGTACACGATATCTGATGTTGTAGTATCGGGCGAAGTGACTCACGGACTGGAAATCTTCCTCGTCGTCAGACATGCCCTCAAACATGAAGCCTCCTGCCAGATAAAGATACTTATTTGTACATTTGTCGTGAAAATTCGACCAAAAAATGATTAAGAGAATGTCTTAAAACACAATAACAAAGCAAAGGCGATAACACAAAGTAAACATCGATGGATGTAGATGTGTAATATACAGTATATGAAAGGTTGTCTTGAGTAAAACGACTTTTGTGGTTTTATGTTGCATTTTATAAAGATATTGAACTATTGTCTACTTCAGTTGAGATGTTTCGATATCTGGAGCTTAATAATAATAATTCTTCGCAAATATTACGAGATCCTCTCTTTCTTGTTGTCAATTCTGCCTGTTTTTACGCTGCCGTCTTTCCCGCTCACCTGGCATATCGCTGTAAGAACTGGCAGAGACATTGCGAGTGGAGCTGGCACTGGACTGCGAGGGCATACTGCCTGCCACAGAGTGCAGCACCAGGATGATGGCATTGACGAGGGCTGGGTGAGAACTGATCAATCTATCAAACAGAAAGAATGTGAATTTAGGTTACCTAGCACTCGCTCGTGCTGCTGCATATCAGAAAAAGAAGGAAAAAAATGAAGCCACACTCACACGTCCAGCATGCTAGGGTCTGTAAACTGCACGAAGAGATCTTTTTCTTGGAGCACTCCTGAACGAATAAAAGGGTGTTTGGGGAAATGTTAGTATTTTCATATTTGGATGGTGCAATGAGATGCCATAACAGTATTTATTAAAGGCAGCAGGTCTTACCGAGGGCAATTGGGTCTGACCTGAGCCCTGGTGTAGCCACAAGGATCTGATCCAGAGACTCTTTATTTGTCAGCATTTTATATACCTGAGTGTGGGGAAAAGAAAGGAAGTCCCTGATATGTATGTTCTCTGTGCTCCAGTTCCTTTGGAGAGGCCTATACCAGCTTGTCAGCTAGCAGTCTAATTTCAGTGTTAATTCAGTATCAGTCGGCACATTAAATAGTTCCAAGAGAGATCAGAATACAGTATAGATAGAGAAGATGGTTAAAATGTTGTTTGAGTGGTGTGTTGTGATTTAAAATGTCCTCCACCTTTTAGTCATCTCTGGCACAATCCACAGATGAATACAATAAAAATCAATAGCGATTTATATCAGGAAAAAAAAATCACATGTACAAAAATATTGTACAAATATGTATTAAACTACATGTATGTGTGTCTTCTACTCACTGAGTCTCTGTAGGCAGAGTTTAGGGAGTGAAGAGCAGCATGAAACACCCTGAACTCTCTGGCAGCAGTCGCTCTGTTCACAGGCTCTGGAGAAGAAAAATACACACCAACTCAGATCCATACTTTCAATTTGACTTACAGTGTCGCTTAAACCCGTTTGATTTATTTCGATGAGAAACACACAGACCTGGACTGCTCTCTGGCTCTGGCCAGGTCTTCTTGAGGATGTGTATGGTGGATCCCGAATGAATCCCGCAGGCATTAAGTGTTAGGTCATCCTTAAGTTTCCGCCCACAGTGGACCAGCTCTGATACAAAAAAAAACAACAGAGACCGAGAGCATTTGAAGGGAAAAAATAACAGTAACACATGTAGACAGAAGAACAACACACACCCCTCAGAGTAGTGGAAATCTTTTTTTTTCCCCCCCAGTGGCACACACAGGCATGAAAACTTTTAATTCAGGAAATAATTCACTTCATTTAAATGTCACAGCAGCAACAGACCTATAAGCTCTGGGTCCGGGATGGAATCTGGGAGCTGTGCTGCAACAAGCTGTTTTAAAGTCGCGACTCTATAGCCTCCAGGTGAAACGTCCCCTGGCATCATCTCTGGGAAGTGGAAGGTGGATTTTGGCTGGTCCACCAGCTTCAATGACAGCTGCCACTCTGAAGAAGCCATCTCTACCTTTTTTACACAAACGAAAACACAACGGTGGCACGGACGGCAACAACAAACTCCTACTGTGACTTTGTTCAGTCATTAATGATGTGAGACAGTGGGTCTCGACGTTATCTGAAAGTGATCACACAATATCCATAACGTAATGGTTTAATTTGAAGATAGATATTCAAAAAAAGTGACACCCTTATCTTTTTTAACACCACACTAGACGAATAACACAGTTCATTTTTAGAGGAGGGGGCTAAACGCATAATTACCTTCATATTGATGTTTTGTTGGTATTGACATGTATAGCATGTTACCTTAGCAGCTCTGCTTAGCTGTTAGCTTATCGTTCGGATAAAGGCATACGTATTTAATAAACAAAGCGTGAACTATTCGCATAGTCGTACAGCTTTAGAACATCCTATTGAAAACACCAAAATAAATGTCACAAAGAAACGCTACGACGACTGTACTCTTTGTAGAAATATCGCACACTCACCGTTTATTGACACTTGAATGACTTCCGGCTTTAGTCACGTGGCCTACGTTACGTTTGTGTCCATTGGTCCAATCAAAACAGCTTTTACTCCTGCGCAACCTTCATTGTATTTTTAACTATTGGCAATCAGGGCATCTCTCTCAACAAACTTCCCTAGTGTGCTGTTAAAGATACCCAACCTACTGTTTTTCCTGCAGCACATTTACCAAAACGGTGTCTTTCAGACATTTAATTTTTAGGCCACGTCGATCTCCTATGTAACTAAAGTTGTAATTCTCAGGCGGATCTGTGCAGTAGCATCATCTTGAATAAGTTTTCACATATGCAACAACATGTCCAATAGAATAATCAAGAGAGTTGTATTATACAAACTACGCAAATATTATATTAAATATTATATATACAGTTTAAGGTAAGGAAACGAGGTAAGTCACGGTGTGCTCACAAATGGTTAACCTGGGGGTCGAGACTCTCGAGACTATTCCCCCCCCTCGGTATGACATCACGACTGGACAAAGCAAGCAAGGAGTGGTTTCTGTGGAGAGAAGCGTCCCAAATCAATGGAACATACCCACACACTCTGAAAGAAAAAAAACATATCCTGTCGCTTGATTCACCGTCAAAACAAAGTGTTAACGCGTTGGCAGTGGATACACCGGTGCTTTGTTGGAAGAGGAATGAACTCTGGAAAATAACATCGGCTGTGCTGGTAAAGAGAGGAGTCACCGCCGCTGGATGGTTTTTTAAGTTTCGTCCTCCTAACATGGTAAGTTACAAATATGTTTGAGAGCAGAGCACGAGCTAATAAACGTATTTGTTTTTCTATTAATATGTTTTTTTTCATTAGCTACACAACACTTAAACTTGTCTTTGTAAGGACGAGCAACAGCTGACGGGGAGGAGGGGAACCCCGTTCAGTCCGGGCAGAGGGACTGGCTCACATAGTTGGCTCTACTCACTGGCATGTGTGGTTATTTTTTTTTTCCAGTTTAAAATCAAGACAGTGGCCTGCTAAGCTACAGTCTGGACAGTTTCATAGATTGAGCTAACCATTAATGAATGAGATAGACTTGCGCCCCCATCTGTCAAGAAGTCGACGCTGCATCTTTTAATCAGTGTAAAGGCAACTCAGAATGGGGGGGACTTAAAGGTGCCAGTTTCTGGCAAGTGCTTTATCCCCCAGTCTGTCACTGAGATCACACGTCACTCATTTCTTTTAACATATCCTCACTCAGTGCTATAAATTACTTTTCTCAGACTTTTTTTGTGTGGCTGCAATGAAAAAATGGATGAGGATAGGCTGGGTCACAGTGGTTTCCAACACAGGTTCGAGACGCAAGAAGGGGTCACAAGACAAATCTGAGGGGTCAGTAGATGATTAAGAGACAGAAAATTGTGTGTGTGTGTGTGTGTGTGTGTGTATGGCGGGGATGAGATGTTACTATAGATCAGCCACAGATCTACTGGCATAGACGTAAAAGGGTGCAATCGGGAAATCAGGCTTAATCCTTTAGTCACCGATCATGGTGGTGGTGGGCCATTATCAGCGAATCAGTGACTGATCAGCTTTCCTAACATGTTTGTTATTATATTTCTAGGTGTACTCGGTTGAGATATCTGCTTTTGTTAATGCCTCTTTATAACCAAAATCCCCAAATAAAATCACTTTGAGGATCTGGAAAGGAAGCAGAAAGTTGCGGTCAGGTTTCCAGCAGCCTCAGAACCATTCACTTCCTGTTATATCTGATTCTGATTTATTTCTTATTTGTTATTTCAGACGCATTTATCATTTTGTACCAAATCTCCAATTGTAGTAGCTATGACAGGGTGGTCTATTGAAATGCTAAACAGCTGATCTGTGATATTTGTGCGTGTTTCAACCTCCACTTTACATTTGAATATGAATAGGCATCGTATCCATTCGCAGCTGTGCATACTGTACATCAGCTGAGTAGACATCGTGAACATTAATAGTCAAACGCAGAGGAAAGAAATGCAAGACAATAGCATTTAATGTTGATTTATCAGATATTTAGAGAGAGTCCCACACACTGTCAGATATTTTTCTGCTGAGAATGTTTTCCTCTGTTGCCATAACAGCATGGGCAATCAGCAATTGACGCTTATGGGCATGAAAATGTGATCAGAGCATCTCAAATTCAAATTTGAAGGATAAAACCAAGGGAAATAAATAACTATTTGCCTGAACTGGACAAAACTTGAAGACACATGCAAAGAAATATTTGGAACCATGACGACATTGCCTGGCCTCATGCTGCCCTTTTCACACGGTAATTAATGCAGCTGTGCTTTGTTGGCAGGTACAGCTTCCCGCGGGATGTAGGAGGAAGTTGTATTTAACATTCAGACAACTTTTCGAGGAAACGTTTCCGATATAGTGGCAAGATAATTCCATGTCGTTTGAGGTTGTGCAAGATGCTCGACCGCATTTTTAACGCCAGGGATGTAAATGCAACTTGTGACAACAGGTAGTACTTAATATTGTTTCATCTTCCCCCACAATGAAGCACTTAAAGTATGTCAAGCTATACCATACCTTTTAAAAGCAGGATGTTTGAGTGTCTCTCACCATACCTACTGATGGTACACACTTTTCTGGTCCTCAATAGGACACATTTGCCCGAACATTTGTCACTGACTTACTTAATCGTCAGTCAAATAAAAGATATACAGTCTAGTTCTATTTCCTACCAGTACTACTGATGCATGACCTAATATGAGCTATAAATTCCAGGATCTCCAATTATAGGGACACTTGAGTGCAGCTCAAAACTTTCCTACATCAATATCTGAGATATGAAACTTTCTAGAGGTTTATGGAGCTCTTCTTTCTTCACTTTGATGAACTGATGTGTAATTAATGGATTAATTGACTCGGCTACCACAGGGAATATGTCCCTGCATGAAGTGGATTCAGTCATCCTTTAGCACGGTTTGCTAACCTCTCACTGCTGCCACCATATGGATTTTAAGGGCTCCCTTTCATCCCGTGATGCGGCCCCCGACGGGACCGCTGTCTTCCAGGTGGGGAAATGTTCCCATCATCAATGGTTGGAATGTTTCTCAATGGTTTGAGGAGCTTGGTGCAATGACGCCAGCCATATGCCAACGAGACATTGGAGCTCAGGAGGTCAGTCAGATTCGTTAAATCGTTGTGATCCAGGAGAGGCGCGGACTCGAGAGTAAAAAGACAAACTGCGAGAGAACCGCTTTCTTGAGAATACAGAATGGAACAATGACCGTGGCAAAACCGTGAATTTTAATGTTCTGCAATCCTTCTAGAATCCCTTCTTTTTCTTTGACCCCAGGAAGAAGCTTCATAATCCTCATCACTGTGTCAAAGTGAAATACATATGATGATTATATCTCAGACGCTGGTGACCACAAAAAGAAAATTCAAAACATTCAGACTGTCAGTCTTTAAGTAACCTTTTTTTTTTTTTTTTTTTTTTTGTTTTAATGCTCTTCATTCCATTATTAGTTCATCCCATGTCCAGCCCTGGAATCTGAATAAGGAGTTAGTTGTAACAGGGGTGGATAATGAAGCGACCTTCTACTGTTAAAGACAATTTTGCCATTATATTCTTCAGGTTGCGACTTCCAAGTGTGGCCAGTTTGTTTTGATCTCTGAACCTAATAATTAAAGGAAGAAAAAAAAAACATTTACATGCTGGCCTGGGGTCAGTTTAGTGCTTGAGTCACTCAGTAAAGAAACCCTTTGAAGGCTTCCTGCTGTCAGACAGAGTCAGGCTGAGGTTTGATGTGTTGGCACATTTCTGTTCTGTCATCAGGAAAATTAAGAGATGCAGTATATTTATAAACATCCAGCTCTTTGGGAAAGAATGGCTGTGATGTGTGTGGTCTTTTCTTCATTGAGTACTTATTCCCACATTTAATATAGGTGCAGCAGATTAATGCTGTGCATCATGCTTTCACACTAGGACCGGTGACACGACTCCAAATCAACATCACGACCATTTCGTTTACCTCGATTATGATTAATTATGTTATATGCATGGTTTACACTGCCTGCAAAGGTCTGTACCGTAAATATGCTAAGCTATTAAAGCTGAGATATTTTTTCTTTTTTGTTTGGTGTCATCTCCACTGAAGCCTAAATTTTTTTTTTTTAAAAAGCACCGACACAACATTCCTTTTAGGTAGAAGCTCCTCTGGTGGAGACCTTTTGGATGGTTTGGTGTTTACACTCATGTCATCCTTACAGCTATGCATGCATCTTCATTTTGAGTGAACGTTGAACAGGGTGGAGACATGCGACCGAACATGACAGAGTTTTTTTCTTTGTTTTTTTTTTCATGAGGACACGCATTGGGCAATTTATTGATCAAATTAACCTCAAAAGAGCGGACTGTGTGCGCTCATCCAACAATAATACAGGTGCAAGACAAAAAAACTAGAACAGAGTGCAAAAAAAAAAAAAGAGCGAGGTCTGCACACTGTTACACTCCCAGAAATAATGTTTAATCTCTCTTACAACACGAGCAACGTTTCGACCTGGTCGATCTTCTTCAGGCTTCTGTCAGAGAGAAAAAACTTCTCCTAGGCAGTAATCAGTTCAATCACTATCACCTGTTGCTAAACAGGCAGCAGAAAGAAACTTAGTAAGATATGGAAGAAGAGAAGAGCTAATATGGGCACTTAAATATTTGTTTATTTATCGCAAGTCATATCTTTATTGCAATATTAAATCGTGTTAATGTTATCGCTCACTGCAGATTTTCCTCATATTTTGCCAGCCCACTGGGATTAATCCATATATTCCCTGCCTGTGAGGGTAAATAATTTGGGAGATTCAGTCAGAATCTGGCCAGCTAATCCTTTCTGACAGTGGAGAGAGCGAGTGGTGAGTGTGCTTTTTGTGGAGACCTCGTGATGAAGCTGCACTCTTGCCCACATCCTCTCTGCTAAAGCCATAAAAGTGGCCTCATGGAAGAAGTTTTGGCTGAGCCATGACGTGGCGCTATACAGCTGACTGCAATGTCGAATCCTTTCACACCCAAACACCACGACTGATCTCTTACCTGTCATCATCCAGTTTAAATGTAAAAGTCCCCCACATGTACCGTAAGAACAAAGATGGCTGACGGTGTGATTGTAGACGTGCATGGACATTTAGCCACTCAGACATAAGGTTTCATTTATTTTAATTGCTGGGCTTTTACGACATAGCCACACCTTGATGTTCAGAGTCGTGAAGAGCCCACACTTGTTCCTGTAAATGGTGGGACTCAGCACCACCCATGTGGTGAGAAGTAGAAAAAAGTAGATAAAATTGGAAACACCTTTCTCCCTGATTTAAAAGTCCTTGTAAATGTGAATAAAAAGAATTGAGTGGAAACAGAAAGTTAGCTTCTTTAGTGTAGCAGCAATGTTCAGAAGCTCTGTGTGTGTGTGTGTGTGTGTGTGTGTGTGTGTGTGTGTGTGTGTGTGTGTGTGTGTGTGTGTGTGTGTCAACTGTAAATAGACTGAAATAAAAATCTATCAAAAAGAATAAAAGACATTTATACTGTATATATTGTTTAGCTAGAAGTGAAAAAGGGATGAATACGAAATGAAAGAAATAAGAAATACAAGAGTAAAAGTTACAGTGTAAGAAAAAAGGCAGTGGCAAACTGAAAGGTCTTCAGTCTTGAATTAAAAGAACGAAGAGTTGCAGCAGACCTGCAGTTCTCTGGGAGTTTGTTCCAGATATGTGGAGCATAAAACCTGAAAGCTTCTCCTCCATGTTTCATTTTTTGCTCTTAGGACAGAAATCAGACCTGTCCCAGACAACCTGTGGCTTCTGGGTGGTTCATAACGGAGCATGAAGGTGTTTTGGCCCTAAACCAGCAGCAGTATTTTGAAATCGATTCTTTGACGGGCAGGAGTCGAGTGTAAAGAGCTGATATGTGGACTGAAATGATCCACTTTCCTGGTCTTACTGAGGTACTCGAGCAGCAGCGTTCTGAATCAGCTGCGGCCGTCTGATCGATTTCATAGAGACCAGTAAACACACCGTTACAGTAGTTTATTGTACCAAACGATACTGAGCAACAGTAGAAAATCCATATTTTTAAGAACCCAATATTTTCCTTTCACTTGCCCTGATCTGTTGAAATGTTTACTGCTGCTCAGTATAAATGACCTCAGCAGACGTGGTCCCAATAGAACATCTTCTTTAATTGAAAGTGCAGTGGTAAGAGGAGCCTTTCGTTTGGTCAACTTTACCATTGAGCCTAATTGTTGTTGGCAAGAGTGAGTTTATAGGATAGGATGTAGGATTTGAAAATTTCTTACTCTTATTATTTTTCTTTAAAAAAAACAAAACTTTTGCCTTCAGAATAACTGGAAAGAAATTTAGCCTAAAATCACCCTTCCTCGTCAGGAGCTATTGGCTGCACCTGTGATTCTCCCTCAGCTGATGGTAATCAGCCTGGCTGGGAGGCTATATAAGGAGGCTGGTTTTTATCTGCTCAGTTGGTTGAGTGTCTCCAGAGAGTCGACACCACCAGCTGGCTTTCTGTGTTTCTGTGTTTGAGTGGGAGTTTGAGTTGTGTGTGTGTTCAAAGGTTATTTATTTTCTTTATTTAAAACTATATGGAGGGATTTCCTCTTTCAGCCAGCTTTCATTTCGTATTATTTTGTTCCCCCTTTCTCCCAATTTTGATTCTTTTTTGATTTAGGGGCCAATTCTTTAGTTCGTCTATCATTTTGATCAAATCAGTGGTTGGTTTTGGGGAGTTATATTTTCCACTGCCACCTTTTAGAACCCAAGGGGCCCATCTTTAATATGACCCTCTTTATTTTGGTGACCATGCAGTTTTTTTTCCCAACTAGCGACCCCCCCCCATCTGCCAGCTTTTGTTTCTGGGAAAATGTAACAGGAGCTTTAATCAATCCCAATTGTCCTCATCCAGTTCAAACCCATTCTGTCAGGGTGCAGTTGCCACATCCTATAGGAACGTCCTGGGGGTTAAATCAAAAGAGGAATAGAAACAAAAACTGAGCAGACAGGAGGTTGTAAATAACTCACCATGTGGAAGTGAGTGTACTAAAAACAGAAATGAAGAATCATCTGCCCTCATTTCTCTTATGTGCTAAGAAATTATGTCATGCAAAATCAGTTATTGTCAGGAAGCCAAATGGTTTGCTGCTGCTGGTAGACTGTTGCTCACATTCTATTCCATTTCAGGCTATATATCTCTTTCAAAAACTTCAGTTTGAAGCACAAATTAAAATTAAAATCAACAAAACCCCTTTCAAAGTAAGAGCATACCAATGACTTAAATTGTGATCAAATCTTTTCTATGTAGATGGTTTTTTTGTGATGTGGCTACTTACTTTTCTTCAATTAAATAGAAACACACCATTTGATGAATATTAAAGATACCCCCCCTCTCTTCACTTCTCTGTTTAGCATAATTTACACAATACAAACAGTTAATCCAAATATGCACAGTATGTATCTTATCTCTTATCTTTTTCCTCATCCCAGAAGACATGCAACATGCAGACAGGATGTTGTTTTACCCAATTATTATAATAGGTGACTGTGGAACACATGAAAAAAAACAACCTTAAACCTTTATTTCATTTCTACAGTACATATACAAATAATTATGTCTCAACCAATACAGATGCAGCATTTGACATTGACCAATCACTCTGAGATGCACACCACATAAATATTCCACGCGTGGCAGACTGGAAGTTAGACGGGGGGAGAGGATAGATTTCACTGTCTCTACTCCTGAAGTAGTGTTTTCCCTCTGGAAAGCAGAGAGAATGACTCGGCTGTTTCCTGTCGAATTTGGAAATCCCCATTTTTCATCACAGCTCCACTCCCTCTGAGAGAAAAATGCTTTGAGATGTCCAGAGAAAACACTTAACCTTAAGACATTCTTTCAGATGCATTTGTAAATCACGATAAATGATTGTACCCTTTCAAATACCCTTTATTCATGAAATATGGTGGATTGTCTCTTTATCTCCACCTTCGAAAGGACCAAGCAGGCAAAAAAAAAGACGTAGAAAATGATTCTCTTTGTTTCTGTCGCGTCTTAATTATCCATCCACATGTCCTCTTATTTTTCTTTTTTTTTTCTTTTCCTTTTATTACAGTCCTCCTCCCTCTCACATGTGTTTTGTGTTTTGTTTTGTTTTTCCCTGCAGTGTTGTGTCTGAAGAAGTTGACCTGCGGTTCCAATCCACCTTGGAAGATGCTGTCCCTCCTGCTGCACGCAATGCTGGCCGTCCAAACTCTGGGTGGGTGTCGCCCCTGCCTTTGCCCTGCCATTACATCTGAGTCAGCAGTGGGAAATTCCACTTTCTTTTAAACCATATGGTTTACAGGCCCTATTAGTCTTCACCAGGCAAAACAACAGAAATGAGGCTTCTTCTAAAAAAAAACAAAAAAACATTTTCTTATTTTTCCAGACATCCTGTTTCAGGATGACATTTTTCACAAGAATTCCTTGAGTTTTTACAAGATTGCAGTTGTATGATATAGGAGTGATTTCTTTTCTTCATATTCCTCTCATTATTCAGCTTGTAAAACAGAATACCTTTGACCCAGCCAGACAGGTGAGGAGTAGAGCTTGGGGCTAGGCCAAAGCCCTCGCTGAAAATTGTAAGAAGTGAAATTTGTCTGCTCTAAAAGAGGGAATGTTTCAGAGCTCCTCTCAATATGAGTCATCCTCATATTTATAACAAGGGGAAGCAGGGCTGTGGTTGATTTAGCAACTGAGTATTCGTAAGTCGCACACTCACAAGTTTTGCTTCTGTAGAAATGCTGCAAGAAAAGCTTTTGTCATCATAAAAAAGAGACAAACAGCGTACGCAGCGTACTTGATAATGTCTCTAGACACAGTAAATAAAAGGAGAAAATTGGACATGTCAAAAAGGGGCTTGACAGTGCATATATTTGAACACTAAACCTTTTCCCAGTCTGCTTGTGGCTGACACATAATGTAAATTAAAATCTCATAATGGATAATGCTACTTTAGCAAACCCAGAGATTTTACAAAGAACTTTTATCATCCCCAAAAAAATCATCATTTAGAGCTATTTGCCTTTTTCTGCTTTCTGGTTGAGCTCACACAACCTCCTATTGGCCACCGGTGCCACATTTCAATCTAGTCTCCGTGGACCTAAGTGTCTTCAGTTGTTCATTAGGGACCTATTCTCTCCCAACACAAATGGGCCTGCGGCCTGCTCATTACCAGCTGTGTGGCATCCTCCGCCCAACTCGCTCCTCTCACCAGGAGGGAAGAGGAGGAAGAGGTGTCTGGGACTGATGGAGCTCTTTAACTCACGGGTAATGGGCTATTGTGGCTCACACAGTGGTTCCATCTCTTTCTGCTAACTGGAGCGCAAAGTGAATTAGTATAGAGCCTAGTTTGACGCTACACTGTGCACATGGGACACGATGAAACAAATACACCGCATGCCGTGTGGAGCTTGTTTGATTTATTGCAATATTGTAATAACTTCAACTGGACCTATCGCGTCATAAGGGAGTTCAGTTGCATTTCAGGACAACACAGACATATTTAATCTTTTTTTTTTATATTTCAAATAATTATTACAAACACAATAAGAATAAAACAAAAAGGAGGTGCGTGCCCCGTTAACACTAAGCCAGAGAGGGACCTGTCCTTGAACCGAAGTCCATTTCTAACATTTTTTGTTCGAGGGTCTCTGCTCTCCTGAGATGGAAGACAGTTTTTCCATGGAGTATATTTCCTTTACAGTGGACGTATGTACGGGTCGACGGACGTATCCATTTACGAACATAGAGGGAGCATAAATGGGCCTTTTACGTCTTGGGGTCACATCTCTTCCATTTCTTTATGATGACCTTTTTACCTGCAAGGACTGAGATTTTAAAGAGATAAATGTCCTTCTTTTCAATAAGTTCATCAGGCATTAATCCCAGGTACACAATCTGAGGATACCTAGGAATTTAGTTGTTTAAAATTCCCCCCAATGTCTGAATAGCACTGTCCTGAAATGATTGTATTTTCACACCCGACTAAAAGAAATGTGAGTGATTGGTATTCATGTGCCCGCACAATCTGTGTTCCTAGTTGTTTACTTATTATATGTGAGGTGTTGTGACAAAGCCAGTGAGATTTTTCCAGCCAAATTCTCCCCATCTTTTAGAGGCAGTAGAGGTTTATTGTGCCAGCCACACTCTGACAGTTTAATATTCAATTCTGACATATTTAATCTGACTTTATTTATATTCTGCGTCGATTCCGATATCGCATGCAGTGGCACGTACTTAATGCCACTCTAGCCTTACAAATTAATGCGCAGTCCGTCTTATTTTTTTACCAGTATAGGGCAGCAGTAATTATCTGAGTATCTAATTAAAGGTCAATTATGTTGCCTTTGATTCATAAAAAAAAAGCCATGTTTTGCTTTTGTTGGCCACACAAACAGAAACCCTACACACTTGGGTAATTATATGTGCAGCTGTGTACGTGGGTATTCATGTGCATGTCTATGTTGATATGATTCGGAGTCTGCAGGTCTCTCGCTGGGATTAGTGGCTGCAATCCCTCTTGTATTCACTGCCATTGCTCGATAACTCCGGCAAGTATACCCGTATCAGCAGACATGATTACACTTTGTGGCCCCCGCCAACAACCTTCCTATCATGAGAGCGGTATTTGTGGAAGAGAAACACAAGGACGGCACATAACGACGCTGTCATCGCAACGCAGTTACATTGTCTCTGTAGCTCCCAGCTGTATCCTGACTCATTTGTCAGATGATGTATCATTCTCTGTGAAACCTCTGCCTGACGTTACTCATAGACCACAGCACGGCTGCTGTGTGTGTATATATATATATATATATATATATATATATATATATATATTCATAAAAAAAAATATATATATACACATTGATGCCCGAGCCACAATAGTAGCAGAGCACAGTTACCATCCTGGGCTCACTCCATCACAGCACACAGCCGTGTCAGCCAATGGCGGAGCTAACAGGAGGCTGACTAGCTAATTGCTTGCTGTTGTCATACTCGCTGTTCACTTAGCAGAGCCACTTGGCTGCCAGGCCGCTCCGCGATACAGCCCTTCTCACCCCAACAATGAAAGTGAACTCTATTCACTCACGTGCAGAAATGGAAAGCTGACCAGATTTGACTCCGTGATCGGAGCTGTGAGGTTTTTTTTTTTCAAATTAAGTAACATAATTGGACAGATAGCATCTACCACAGTAGTCAGCAGGCGCACATTAAGGAAGGGGTGTGAGAACAGCCCACTCATGCCTGCATCTCTGGTGTCCTTTTTTAAAGGTCCGCTAACTATGAATGCCCTCTTCCTGTCCTCCTTTTCTCCTCACAGCAATTGATTCTGCAGAGAGGGGACACTTTAGCCTGTGCAGTGATTCAATTTAAGGTTATTACCCCATATCAGTGATGGTCTTGCTAATTTGATTGCGTCCAGTGAAGTATCCTTTTAAAAACAATCGAGGACAGGCTCAACAAAGATTGGTTTCGCTGCATTGCATACATAATGACCAGCCTCTGTTGGCTGGCCTCGGTCTCGCAGAGAGCCGTTTTCCCCAGCTCCTCTTCTCTCTCTCAAGCGCGCTCATTGAAACAGAGTGCATTACCAACAAGCACCTCATGATTATTTCAGCGAGTACTAAAAATGCTTGCCTTATGGGGTTGTTAAAAAATTGATACGGTTAATATGCCGATATCACAGTTCTGGAGGGGGAAGAGGGGCCCGGAGCCACATGTGGGTCTACTTGTGTGCCTAGCGAGCTGTGATGGATGCGGTGAACGGATGCTGATCTGTGCTAGGAAAGCGCCACGGCTACCGATTTTGCCGAGGAAGCAAACCGGCAGCCGACGCGGGGGGAGACACCTGCCCCGAAGGGGTGTTGCCTTGTTTAAGCCGTGGTGGTGATGTCAGGCGGGTGGGAACCCTGTCATCGAGACAACACACAGCTGGTGACACTGACATTTGCTTAACCTTTGCGCATGAAATCATGAATCAGCAAAGGATAGGAACCCATTAAAATGCCACCTGCTCTATCAGAGAAGTAGAAAAAAAAACTCTTCCTCTTTGTCATCAACTTTTCCCGGCTCCTCACTAATGACGGCCCGTGTGCTCGCACCTCAGCGTGGCTTGCCGTTATTAGAAATAAGCTGCCCTCCAGTGAGATCTGACCTCATGACCCTCGTCCACGTCCACCAGCCCGCACCTCCCCTTTCCATCCCCAGCCTCTTTCTCATCAAAAGCTCTCTGTCTCTCAGACTTGTAAGCCAGGAGCTTGCCCTTATCTGCCCGCTCCTCTTCAGCCGCGACTATTATCTGACTGCCGGAGACCATTAACAGGTTATTGACGGGATATTAGACGGCATGCATTTATGAAGGAAGCAAGGCAGAGGGAGCAGAGACACGGGGCGAGAAACAGAGTGAATGAAAGACAAAATTGCACAATAGTGAATCTCATCTTGATTTATGCTGTCGCTGAAAAAAAAAAGAAAAAAAAGAAAAAAGCAAGTCAGAGTCCTTGTCTTCCCTATCTACCATCACCTGTATCTCTCCCTGAATGAGGGCGCCCACACTCCATGATTAGTTCCTGGAGACAAAAAAATGGGAAAGGAAGAGATTATGCTCAGAGCTTAATGTTGAAAGTGACCCCTTTACACCGCAGACGGCTTTAAATCTTTCCTAATCTCATCCATTTTGTGGCTCTTTCACCGATGGGCTATTTGAAAAGTGCTGCTGCAGACACAGACTCTTTTTCAGATTGCTAATTTCAAACCAAGCCATGCTCTCGATACACATACTCCCATCTCTCCCTCCATGTTTTCCAAATGCAATTTTTTTTTCTTCCCCCCCCTCTGCCCCTGACAAGATGAAATCAAAAGCTGGCTTTCCATCCGTACGTCTACAGGGATATATCATAGGAATAAAACGGTATGAAAGGGCTTACGGATCCTTTGTGTGAAATCCTTCGATGTTCAGATGGTGCAGAATGTCCAGAATGAAAATGTGTTGGGCTGCAGTTGTGTTCACCAACAGAGGGGGGCAGTGTTGTAAAGGCATATTTCTTCTTTTTTGTCTTCTTGCCCTAAATCCTTCTGTCATTGCAGTCTAGTTACTCTGCCGTGTTACTCTATTTCCCCCTTCCAGTGCTGCTGCTGCTGCTTGATTTCCCTTATTTGTTAAAATCACATGAACATTTCCTCCCTCATTTGTTTCCACAAGGGGTTTAGACACACCCTTTAAACATGTGTGCGTGTTGTGTCGAACAAATGGCCCCACTGTCTGCGTACAAAGCTCTGCTCACTGTCTTTTGTTGAACTGTCGCCATTGTTTGTCGCCGCGAGGCGCTACTCTTGTTGTGTGCTTCTAGTTATAGTCATTAAACTGAGTCAAGATGGAGTGTATAGTTATTTTGCTCACTGAGCCAAAAGCCCAGGATTGGTTTTGAATCTGCATGTTAAATATGTGTGTGCTGCAGTCTTTCTAAATTCTCTGAGCTGAGGTCATTGAATTTAGCAAAAATATCCTTGCATCAGTTTAAACGGAACAATGAGGCCTGCTTGTTTTCACAGTCACATTGTGGGGACTCTTCCTTTTAGGGACAAACCATGACATAATGCATAGATCCTTAAATCTTAAAGTGAAGACCGGCTGAGGGTAAGGATTGGAGTTAGGCAGGTAGTAGTTAAGATTAGAAAATTAATCTGTGTTAATATAATAGTCTGAAAAGTGTAAACACGACTGTGTGTGTGTGTGTGTGTGTGTGTGTGTGTGTGTGTCAGGGACACAGGGGCCTCGACACTTGTGCACTTGGCTGTGTGTGTGCACGTGTGTTTATGCAGGCCTGTGTTATTGTTTCTCGTTGTGCTGAAGGGAAGCCCCTCCGCTCCAGAGCAGCTTTGTAACAGCGTCTCCATTGTAGTGTCTCGTGTCCAATTCCTTTAGACAGACTGTTGCTGTGGCGCCGTCAGGAGTCATACACAGGTGTGGAATAGCAATACGTTCTCTGCTCTTTGGGCGTCTCTTTCTGCATGAAATTGCGCATGTATGGAGGAGGGGTGTGTACTCTGTGTGTGTGTGTACACCTGGATACTCTTTGCATGATATTGAAGCTGATACTGCGGACTAATACCAGCCCCCTTCCTCAACTGCCCAGAGGAAGACCAAAGTGATCCATTGTATTATATGTCTACTAATTACTACAATCAATCAGCTTCTTCACAAGAGGTTTTGGTCTAGTTGTTATGTCAATAAACTTCAGCAGAAATGAAATAACCATCATTTAAAATCTTAACGCGCCGCTGTACAGAACTGATCATTTCTGGCATCAGCATGATTAGTTTTTTGAAATGTGGAGTATTTTATCCCAGAAGGGACAAACTGAAGTTTGTATTGATCAACAGTTTGATGCTTCTCATCACCACCGGAGCATGCTGTGGCTGTGGCTGTGGCTTGTGTGTATGGATAGAAATTAAGGATGATCGAATGAACCATTCCAGCCTCTGAGAAATACAGAACTGCGTGCTATTTCACTCTTTACCCTCAAAATCTCACTATTTATTTAGTTTACGTATCAAAACCACACTCCTTTGCACACTGACGAAAACAGATTCTGACCCCCCCCCCATAAATGTTACATGTTTAAATGTTTTATTTTAAATGTGCTATTAAATCCTACTTATCTTTTTTTTTTATTGATTTCAAAATGGACAGCCCTTGATTAAAACAAGTTAATTTCACTCAATTAAAAGTAATTAGACAAAAAATTACATGCATATTAATTTCCCCAGACTGTCCTGTCTGCACATGTGCAGACGCACCTCGCTATTTTATTCTGGAGGAACCTATGGTCCTCAGGCTTCCTCTTGCTGTCCACAAACACGGGATACAGGTGGATTGGTGCCTCTAAAGTGAGCTACTATTATAGATTAGTTAAAATTTATATATATATATATTTTTTTAAAAAGCACATTCAACTTAAATCATATATATTTAGATCTACATAGAATTATTTTGGGCAACTACTTGACATAACAAAATGAAGTAAATTCAAGTACAGAATATATTTTTTTTCAGTGTAGGTTTGAATTTTGTCTTTAGAAAGGTTGATTTAATGTCAGTCATTGGTGAATTGCTGCTGACAGTTATTCATGAATAACTGTCAGCAGCAATTGACCATAATCCAATTCTCTGCCATCCATCTGTGTCCTCAGTGTGTCCCAGCTTAATGTAGAATTCCCAACAACTTGTATTTTATGACAATGGTCATCTTGGCTAAGAGTCTCTCAAAATATTACTAAAAAACAGTAGAGAGATTTTATCCCGACTATGTCCGTCAATCACTGAGAATATTAATAATTTAAAACACAGCTTTGTATTTAAGATATCAGTTTCTTCTTTTTCATGTATCCTCCTCTGTTGAGGCAGTGACCCATCCTACTCTGCCTCTGATTGGCTCGGTATGACGATGACATTCCTCACATAGTCAAAGTTCTTCGTGTGAAAAGTCTATGTCATGCCAAGCCAATCAGAGGCAGAGTAGGGCGGGTCTTGGTGTCACTACAGGATTTGTAAATTTTGCTTGGCAGAGGTATAGGCCCTCTCAAGGTGCCCTCTAGTCTATGTCACCCAAGGAAGAGCCATGTATAGCAATTCATCCAATCACCATTGACATCTAATTGTCTGCATCACTCTATTGGTATGATCACAAAGCATGGATCTACAAATCAATGACATTTTGTCTAGTATGGGAACAGAAGTGAGAGGACAAGAAAGACAGCATGATTGTGGACGCCTTCAAGATGGATTACGATCTTTTGATTATTTTATGTATCTAATTATTTTCTTTATTTTAATACTAAGTGCATGTGTGTGCATTCACCTGTCCGTGTCCGATGATAGGAACGATGTCAGTAATGACTGGATTTTATATTCCAACAGCCCTGCAATCACCCTCTCTATAAAAACTGCGATCCTCCTATCTGCTGTCTGCTCTCGTCCCACACTGTCACTGCCTCACGATATACAAATAACACAGTGGTAGGCAAATCCAGCGGCACCCGTGCCATGCACACCTGCGGAAAGCGTGATGGGTGGAGGTGTTGATAGTGACGAGGCGGCGGGTAGTCTTCAAAGTAGAGTGGAGAGCAGTGTGAGAATATCACTTGCTGCCTTTTTCAAGCCGTCCCCGTGCCTCGCTGCTGAGCAGGGCCCATTGCCAGCATTTGCGAAGGCTGTAATGAGTTTATTTCATGTCGGCTGTGAAACTGCCCGTCTCTGTCTTGCAGGCACTCAAACAGAGCTGAGGCCCATAAACACAAAGTGAAGTGTATAAATCCCCACTGCCTGACATCTCCCAGTCTGCCCTCTATAGCTTCTGAGCACCTCTTTATCAGGAGGGAGAAGGGAGAGGCGAGATCCCCCCCTTTTACACCTTCAGAAGACGCCACCACACCTGGCTACAAGGTGCGGCCCGGCCCCCTCACAAAAAGACCACTTGTGTTATAGTCTTCAACCTCTACCCCTTACACTTGTCTTCCCAGAGAATGCATGTTTTTTTCATGTTGAGAGCAGACCCGTGGAGAGACGATCAAACGGTCAGCTACACACAACAGAGCGCACCGTTTGTTGTGAGCAGCAGCAGATCAAAAAACAAACAAACAAACAGCCAAGTGCGCAGTGATTCGCTTTGGCTCGTGGTATTTCACCTCTGACGAATAGGACACCAGGTGACGTCAACTGGCCGAGCTTGTCATTGTCTCCTGGCCAATCCCCTCCCGTCTTTGCAATGCAAAAACGCTCCCCTTGTCCTCTCTTTCCAAGTGTGGGAAGGTGTCGATGCACAAGGTCCTTGTGCAGAGCTGCGTCCTCTCAGGGCCTTGGAGCGAGTGGTAGGTCACCGATTTAAGAAGCATTAACTGAAAAGAGGGGGCAGAGTTGCAGAATGAGAGAGGGGAGTCTCTAACTCCCTCTCCTCTCTGACATGGCTTTGGTCAGTGTTGAGGGATTAGTGTGTGAGGCTCCACCACAGCCTCATCCTCGGCTTGTTCTCAGATATTATCTTTAAGTGTGAGCTCGTCACAGGCCTCTCTCTATCTCTCTATCTCACTCTCTCCGTTTCCCTTCCCCCTTCCCGTATGAACTCAGTGGTGTGAGTCATCCCAGGCTGCTCAGGGAATGATTTAATTGCTCTCTTTCCTGTACTTGTTAAACTTACACATCTTGGAGAGGGGCTGTCACTGACCCTCCTCTCCTACTAAAAAACACCAGCGACCTATTCATTATAGGAAAGGCTGGGCCACCTCCGAACACAGCCAAAATACAGACTCCAGAAATCTTTCTCGGTTATCCCTATTGATGGTGGCACAATGCACGCCTGCTCCTGCCATGCTTTGCACTGATAACTCTGTCTCTATTGTGTGTTGTGCTGCAGCCCAGTCGAGTAAATGTCGTACACAATGCGGGGCTGATAAAACTCCCCCCCACGGCACTAGAAGAGCTTTTGTAATCACAGTAAAGGGGAAAACCCCTCCACTGTTTTCACCATGGGGGGTCAGGGAATTGCTATTTGACTAGCACTTTGGTTCGGAGGCTTTGATTTTCTCCAGGTCAAAATTATGGAGAAACACTTTCATTCATAATTTCAGCCCAGGACACCAGTGTGGAGGACGCAGAACAGGCAGCTTTGCTTTCCTCTTTTTATGTTTTCTTTTTTGATGCAATAAAAACAAATGTCTACAGATTACATTTTTATATTAGAATAAGTAGCTGATTAAAATACCATTCCCTCTCTATGAGGCCCCAACACCTATAGGTATGGAAGGTTGCACAGAAAATGTAGAATTGTGACGTCCCACCTCTCTCTGCACTTCTGAGTTTAGCCAGTAGGTGGCAGTGTTCCTACAGATGAGCAGGCTGTTGGGGTGTTGCGACGTGGGGGAGGCTACCTTGCCGGGGATGGCTGAATGTGATTGAAAATAAGCCTGCCTTGACTTCCAACGACACCACGTCCAGCAACACCCATCCATGTATGAAGCCACTCAGATGAAAGGCTTGTTTGTTGTTAATAGGAGAAGTAATTATTGCACCTCCGCAGCAGTTAAATCGCCTTCATAGCAAAGTGATTCCACATTGACACTGGCTGTGTGATAGACAGAGCTCGAAAAGGGGTGAGGAGGCTAAAATGCCACTGTGATTATAACAATTAGAGAGGATGATCATAAAGTGGAGTGTGTTGCTCCGGGGGACCGACCGGCTTCTTCTCTTCCCTTGTGATGCTGATGAGTGTCTCAGAGGTGCATAAGAGCAGACAGGGATCAATGGAGAATGCTGACTGCTATGGATGTTCTCTGGACTGCCTGAGATGGCTTCTAATCCAGCATGATTATGCAGTGTACTCTTTGCTCTTGGTCTAGTCTAGACAAACACTATACACACACACACACACACATGCATACACACACACACACATGCATACACACACACACATGCATACACACAGATGCAGAAGAAGAAGAAAAAAAAAATCAGCAGCCTTTGAGCTGAAGTGTTTGGTAAGAAGCAAAGACACTTTTCATACCCCACAACAACACGCTCAAGATTTTTGCTGCAGGTTTACCCTCCCCTCAACAGATTTCTCTTAGATTTAACTAACGATTTAACTAAAGCCGTGCAGATGTTGTTCCCTCTATTGCCGAGTTTGAGAGCACTCAGCCATCGCCAGGAGGCAAAGCCTATAGGAACACAAAGTCCTAATGCTTTACCTCCAGATCCCTCCTCTTCTTCCCGCTTGCCTTCATCCCGTCTCACTCGCTCTGTGCTAACCGTGCTGCACAAACAAAAGGGGGATATTTTCTGAAGCAGACACAGCGTATATTCCAAAATGTTTTGCATTGATTTTTTTTTTTCAAAGACATTCAAATTTGAGTGGTTGTCAGTCTGTCACAATTGAACACAGCAAGCTGAATTAATGCTGTGATTCAGTGAATACTGTATGCTTACGCTACACCAGGGCCAAGTTGTGTTTACTCATAGCTTCTATCTAGGTGACATAGGAGTAATGGTTAGCATGTCAGACACAGTGAAGGCTGCAGGGTTCGTTATATTTTCATGTGGTCAGCATCTTACCTGGCATAGAACAAACCTTCATGTAGGTAAAATCATATTTTTTCTTCAAACTGACATCACTCACATGTCCCACATTCTCTCTTCTAGCTGTGATGGAAGTGCACGTCCCAGAGCAGCCAGTGGTGGCGCTGTACGGCAGGGACGCCACGCTCAACTGCTCCTTCAGCCCCGCCACCTCCTTCAACTTGTCAGATCTGACCGTCTTCTGGCAGCTGACAGACACCAAACGCAGTGTGCACGGGTACTGGGAGGAACACGACCAGCTGGTGGACCAGGCCGAGAGCTTCGCCAACCGCACCAGCTTGTTCCCCGCCCAGCTGGGCCTGGGCAACACTTCGCTCCTGTTGAGGAGGGTGGTAGTGGCCGATGAAGGCAGCTACACCTGCTTCATCAGGGTGCAGGACTACGGCAGTTCTGCTTTGCTGCTGCAGGTGGCCGGTGAGTCAAACTGTGGCGTCCGTGACGCGTGTGTAGAAACAAAGAGATGAACCGGCACATGGAAAGCAGATATACATACATGAATGTCACACTTCATATTAGCTTATACTAGACACCCTATTCATAGTGCATAACCTCTGTTGTATTGCTTTCGCCCTTTCCCCTGTCTGGAGTAAATTCATTAAGCAAATCTTTAATGAAAATGCAACCTCACACCTCACAATTGAGATTTTATGTATGAATAAGAAATTGAATTGAGAGATGCAATGAAAAGTTTTAGTTACAGCACTAAATGTACGTATATTTCTCTGGTTAATTTCCTTTTTATGCTGGAGATGTTATGTCTGCTTTAAAGTCGGGGTATTTGCAGTGACAGGTTTAACCGTCTAAGCAGTGGGGGCTGATAATATAACTTGACTTTGTCTGTGGTATGGGCAAAGCTTGGTTAACACTCTCGGGATCCTACATTTCCCATGATGCAAGATGACAGCATCCTTTAATGAGGCTCCATCTGTGTGGTGAATGCCCGTATCTTTAGCCTCTTTCAAACAGCGTAAAAGCTGACATATTTCACCATCGTCCATGTTAGTGGTCGTAACAGACAAAGTGTTGCTACAGCGTATTTAAATCCAGAGGGCAGGTTGCACACCTGAACACGTTACTTCAACATCACACCCGTTCCGCCACGCTGGTGCACTCCGTTCATACAGACGCCTCTTTCGTGCGCTTTTACCACCTTCGCAGGCGTCGCAGAGGTGGAATAAACTGACACCCCATTACGCCTTCATTGCGTTCAAACAGAACATCGGGGCGGAAAAAAAGGTGCCACCAGGCCCGGAATGAAAACGCTGTCTGAATGGGGCTCATAAAACACCACACCTCCTTCTAAATTATTTCTCCAAACCCAAGCTTAGATAACTCCTGACGTGACATCATCAGGGCGAGTTCTCTCAGACTGATTATTATGATACATTGACTAAGATCATAATAGTTTAATGCTGGTTCATTAGCTAACGTTTGCACCTTCACTTTACACCTTGAATTGTATTTAAAGATTTGACCTCAGCACAAATATAAACTAATAGTATGTTACTAATGGGAAGGTGATTAATTATGATTTATTCTTCAAAGACATCTACATGTGACAAAGTGTTTGTTCACGGCTGCTGAGCAGTGTTTTTGGTCAATAAGGGCTGATTGTGGTCTCTGTCATGGTCAATATCTGCTGACTTTGATTGTCAGCTTCTGTTATGGTCAATCAGCCACTGCTAACATCTTCTCTGCTGTGTGACTACATCACCCATATTCACAGCTGAGAGAATTTTATTTATTTACAATGGTACTGTGTGCCTTTTCCTTCCTTCTCCCATTTCTATATCTGCCGTGAGATTGTTCCTGTATCTCCAAGGATGAATGTGCATTAGGCGATGTTAATGAACAGCATTTTTTTTTCTTTTTTTCTCCTGGCTGGGGAGAAAAAAAACAGCAGTGACAAATTGGTTTCATTTTCTGCATCAGTTTTATAATGTTCTATTTTCAGCCAGTGTTTACAGTTGACGTTGTAGACTTCCTCCACGCTGTGCTTGAGGAAAATGAAAGGAGCCCTCGATGGAATTCTTCCCGTCAGTCAGATGGACAGCTGAGGAAGTCAGTGTGTACCACGCTAAATCTGTCTTTGTGTTGAGAGTCCACTTTTCAAAAAGCAGCTCAGACAAACTTATTTCATCTCGACCTCAGCTCCACGAGATTGTTTGCCGTGCAATGATTTGTTCTGGGAATACAGCAGCGTCTTTCTGTGCCACCGCTGTACTCCTGCGTCAGCTCAAGGGATTGGAGTAACGTGATTTCAGCCGAGGCTGACGATTCCCCCTCTAACCTCCATCACTCTAGGCTCTCTCCCATGCCGTAGGTTGAGTCTTCCCAAATCTCCCAGCCTGCCAGTTTTCTCCCAGGCTTGCCCACCTCTGCCTGCTGCCTTGAACCGTATTTCCTTTCTGGGATTGGCCCAGTGGTTTGACTTTCCGGAGAGAGAGGTGTTTTAGCGTAGGGATGTAACATCAGGATGTGCCACAGATGCTGTCTGTGTCTATGGGATCTTAAGCACTGTGTTATGCTAAGCTTGCTAAATATAATTAAGAATTTAATAGGAATCATGTCAAACAGTTCCCAGGGTGACTCTCACTGCAGAGAATCTAAAATCAGTATGTATCTGATGCTCCCTTATCCTCTCCCCATCCTTATTCACCCCATATCTCTTCTTGTCCTCCCTTACCCCATTCCCTCCCCCTCTTCCTGTGTACTCTTTATTTTTCAGGCTCCTACTCCAAACCTGTAGTGACGTTGGAGCCTGAATCCAATCTGCGGCCAGGTGATGAGGTGGCCCTGACGTGTGTGGCCTATGGTGGTTATCCTCAAGCTGATGTGATATGGCAGGATGGGGGCGGGCGCAACCTGACAGACAATATCACCAATTCAGTGGTGGCCAATGAGGAAGGGCTGTTCACCATGACCAGCGTTCTGACAGTTATACTGGAGCCCAATAGCACCTATAGCTGCCGACTGATTAATCCGCTACTTGGCGAGGAAGGCTATGCTTTTGTCACAATCACAGGTTGGTGTTTGTTTTCGTCTCTCTTTCTCTATATGGAGCCTTTAGGTCTTTCAGTCACCATTCCCAGTAAGCAAACCATTGTCCAGATCACCCTCAAATATACGTGATTTCCGGACATCTGGTGCATCCTCTGGACATCCCCCATTTTTATTAAAAAGAAGTTGCATCTAATTCGATCTTTGACAAAATGCAGTGCAGATGCAAGATGGTTTCTTTTATTTAGTGGTACTGTTCTTCCAATCTGTTATGAGGATGATTGAACTACATACAACACTTGGATATGCTGTTCCAGGCCATACTGATAAAGTTGATATAACGGCCAAAAAAAGACGTTTAAAAAAAACTTTCATTCTGACTCCAGAGGACGTGACCGATGTCTTGAAATCACGTATTTTTGATGTGATCTGGGCAATGGCTTTTGCTCACTGGGTTATGTTATCACCTCCATTCTGGTGCAATGTACAAAAGCTAATATTTACTTGCTTCCTGCAGTGTTACCAGCTAAGATTAGTCGTGTTTTCTGTCATGCATACATGGTTTCTTATCTCCTTGAAGGAAGTTATTTCCTCCGCCAAGGAGGTTATGTGATCGGTTCCGTTTGTTTGTGAGCAGGATTACGCAAAAACTAATGGACGGATTTGGATGAAATTTTCACCAAAGATGAACCTTAGCATATCGTAGAGGTGATTAAATTTAGTTAGGGAGCAAGATCCTTAAGAAAACCGCCATTTGTGAAATATTGTTTTTCTTGAATAACGATCAAATTAACAATGATACCAATGTGATTCCAAATTCTAGGGTTGGGTTTTCATGGTAAAAGAGTCATTTTATGAGGATCTAACTGTCATGGGACTACTTCTTTTAGGTACAATGACATATTGGGGAAAGTTTTGGCAGAGGTTTACTCTCTCTGACTGCCATCTGGTAAAGTCTTGTATGCTTCTGCCTTTCATTCAGTCAGTCAAATTTATGCTGTGGAGAAAGTTACGTTTTTTTTAACGTTTTCTACTTTAGTCTCTCTGTTTTCTGCCTGGAATAACAGTTGAGCTTGGGCGAAAGGAATCGTCCAATTATGGTTTGATAAGCATAACCATCAGTTCTTGGATGTCATTGAAATAAATCACTGGGTGATAATCTCCCAGAGGAAAGTCAAATAACTATTCATCACATATTTTTAAAAAGGCAATACATGAATAAATAAAAGATTTGTGCTAGATGGAGTCTGTTGTTTAATAGTAGCTCTCTGTAGGGAATGTTTGCTAACCAGGACGTACACTGACATGTTTGCCTTTCCTTGGTTATTTTATGTAATCTTGAGCTGAATGTGTGATAGCAACTTTGTGCCACATCTAATGGTGTCCTCAACCGACCCACCACACCCACTGCCCATGCCCCCGTGGCCCTGCTGGTGCACTCTACGTGTTAAGTGCAAAGAGAGTGCTGTGTAAGGTGGGCCAAGGCTGGGTCTCTAATGGGAGCAGCACTGTGAAATGGCTCATAAATAAGTAGAGGCGGCCTGAGCCTGCTCTGTAGGCTGGAGCTAGTACTGGAGCTCGGGCTGTTGAGGTCGAGGCAGAGGTCAAGGAGTACTAGTCCACTGGGCTGGGAAATGACTGTGCCGTCTGGAAACAGGTTGGTTGATTGGCAGGGCAGGCTTGCTGGAAGGCTGAAGTAAGGTGGCCTTTCTTACTGTTCAGTTGGCCTCTGTAAAACAGGACAGATAAGCCAGTCAGAGGAACCATTGGAGGAGTGGAAAGGTGTTAAACACATGGTGAGAATGAAATAGGACTTTAAAGCAGCAGCGTTAATATAGTCTGTGGCAGCTATTAACCTTCGACCTTTGTTGGATTGATGCACGGTTTCAGGTTAGGTTGAAATAGATATGATAGTTTATTACATTTTTCGTCTCCTCCATTTCATTTGAAATAGTGACAAAGACATTTCAAAACTTCTATCTGGATTATTGGAAAAGTAACTTTAATGGTTAGGCAATATTATAGTGTGTTGTGCTGTTTTGGAATCTTACGCTTCCTCCCAAAACCTTTTATCACCAGCCACCACTGCACTCGGTTGTGTACTAAAGTTGTTTTTTTTAAAATCGTATTATGAGTGGGCTTAAGAGTGAAAGACATGCAGGCTTGTTCTTTAGGGATGCAATAATGTCATCATCGTCCAATGCTTCCATCTCTACTGAAAGTGTGATAATTGCTCTTCCTAGTTGAATCACTCCAGGGAAAGCATAAGAGTAAAACAAAAAAATTCTGAGTGATAGATTAGCATCATTCTGCTTCCTTTTATATGTGATGCACAAAAACAGGGTCAGTTCAGGGCATTCTACCTAAATCACATAATTTGTGCTGGGTTTCTGTAACATTACTCCCAAAAAACTTTGTGCAAATTGTTTTATGTGGATTGGAAACATCTTGCATTGGCTCACTGGTCTGATTATATAAGAAATGGTTGTTTTTGTGGCCAGCAAGTTAGGGTGTTTACCAACAAAGGTTTGTTTAGCTATCACCTGGACCCAGACCTAGTACTTGGTAAGCCGGCCTAAATGGCTAGCCTTGGGAATGCTGTGCATTTTCCTTCTGGAATCCTTCGTCAACGGGTGGATCCATGTTTTTCTTTCACTTTCTCTAACATTGTTAGAACCCCGAGGCAGCCATTTAGCAAAAAAAGTTATCGACAAAATTTGCATGAAACTTTTATCAGAGATGGGCATCAGGGATGTGAACAGTTATTTAAATTTTGGGTAGAATCTGCCCAACAGAACAGGAAATGCTGAATCTTCTGGAACAGCTGTTTTCCCTATGGCCAACTTATGGACGGATCCAAGTTCTAGCATATGTTTTCATGTTGAAAGAATCTAAATACAAGTGTTGCATATAAATAGGAAGGCAACTTGTGGGGAGAAGGGACCCTTTGGAGGCAATGCTAAGCCTTGGTGGAGCTTTACGGTGTCTGAAAGCTCTTTTTTGTGGGGGTTTATAGCTTCTTAAATGTGAAAATGTAATGCAATTACTTGTCATTCATGGTAGTAAACTGAATATGTTTAGACTTTGAACCATTATTCTGACAAAATAAGACTTCTGAAATGTTGCCTTGATTTGTGGGAAATTATGAGGGGCACTTTTAAATATGTTTTTTGTATATTTTATTGAGAATAAGTTACAACCCTAATACTGAATTCAATATGAAAGCAGTTTTACACGCTATGATGTTCATTTCCTTTTTCGAGGTGTCGTGATCCTACTGTTGCCCAAATTAAAAAAAGTAGAAAATGGTGTGAAAGAAAGTGCCCAGAAGCAAAACAGAGAGGTCTTTGCAAAGATCGGTTGTGTTATTAAAGTGTGAGGAAGCAAAGATTAAAAGAGGTGCACTGTTACCCAAAAATTATCTGGGGGGGGGGGGAACCCTGCATTAAAAGAGCCGTGAAATTAGGTGTACATGAATAAGAGAAATCTCTCTGTATGAATGCCAACAGAACCTGATGATGGCCCAAGTTCTTAGCAAACACAGAAGATTGACTGTATTTTGTGTGCCGAGATACATTTGTTTGAAATGAAAATGTATTTGCATTTGTTTACAACAGCTGGTGTGTGCTTAGCAGCTTCTGTAATTAATTTTGACCCCACAGAACTGTACTGGAGCAGCAGAGTGTGGACTGCGCTGTGCTCGAGTTGATATAGTGAAAACACTTGCTTGCTGTGCACACAAACACAGCGCACTGAACACCACCCTGAAGAGTGGAGAATCTTATTACGAGAATGGATGGAATGGGCTTAAAATTCTAAATGGACAACGAGAATGAAAAAAAAAAAAGATAGTAAGAGAGAGAGAGAGAGGTGGAGAGAGAAGAGGAAGCATGTTCAAATTTCACACTCTCCTCAATCTCTGATTGAAAAATTGCAATACTAATACAAATCTCCCCCAGGCAGAACAGGAGTTTGCCAAGGTTAATTAAAAGAAAAAAGAAAAAAAAAAAAAGATCCCTTTACCTACACTGAGCAGAGCACTATGTGAGCTGGCATGAGCTAAGTGTCGGGAGTCTGTGTTAAGTCATCCATGTTTAATAGTCGCCACCAATTTGATTAACCTAACCACAAACATCTTAACTGTCAATAACATTTGCACACGGCACATGCAAACTATTATCAGAGACATTTTTTTTTTGAGCGCTGGTCAGTTTTTAAGGTGATCTCTGCATGGAATAGGCCGTGTTTTTGTGTTGCTGGGGATATTGATAGATTTTGCAGAGTGCAGCAAGGCTTAGTTGGAGGGAGACCCATAGGAGTAGCTGGTATTAATGAAGAGTCGAATGATGGAAGGGTGCAGCTTCAGTCCTCAAATGAACCGTGGCCTGTCTGATTGTCTGGCCTGCAAGCTTGTGTACCAATCCCTCTCCCCCTCCTCCACCTGGCTTACGCTGTCTCCCACTCCCAGTCAATCCTGACTGCTTTGTCCTCCGAAAAAAAAAAGAATAATGATTTGGAGTTTTGGAGGATCAAGAGTATGTATCCTATAATTTCTTTACTTATCCTCTTCTGAGTTTTGGCTTCAGCTACATTTTCTACCCACCGGAGCTGCGTGATTGCTGCAGTGTGTTTGTCTGATGGCTGGGTTTCAGGGCCTGTCACTGAACACCCCCCACCCCCCAGCTACACCCCCACTCCGTCTGCTTGGTCTCTCGATGAGGATGTCGCCATTTCCCAGGAATCACTCTGCTGGCACAGCATTTACAGAGAGCAGTGTGCGGATGGAGATGTATAGAGTGGGGGAAAGGAGGGAGACGGAGAGATGAGGCTGGGAGATAGAGAGAGGGAGCTAGGGAGAGGGGTGAGAAGTGGATAACCGAAACGCAAGATGGAAAGGAAAATGTTCTGCTGAACTCGGAGCTGTGGCACAGTGGCCTGATGGGCAGGGGATGGACACTATAGGAGGGACATCTAAGATCTAAGACCTCTAAGATCTTGTAAATGAATTTACATTTGTATGACTTATTTTGTATTTTGAATATTTTCTGTTTTACCTGATGCCCCTTGACCATCAGGTCGAGCATCGTCTGGATTCTAACGATTATGGCTCCAATTCTGCCTTTCGGTTCCAGTTCTAGGCGGTTCTTGATTCCAGTTCTTTGTCCCCTACGCTCTTCATTGTCGGTACTGATAATCTGATTGGTGCATCATCTGTGCAGCAGTCAACTGGAGGTCTAATTTTACCCCCATTTCCACTGCATAGTTCAGGATATTCAGGATAAAGTACCTGGTACTTGGTAATAGTTCTTTTTTGCTGTTCCAAGCAGGCTGAGCATACGATAAAGAGGTCATGTGAAACATCACAGACCACTAATTGGTCAGAGAGAATCATTTCTGTGTCATTGTGTCATCGATGCTCGGTGCGCACGAAATATGCTGCACAGCACAAATGAATGGCCGCCACATTCAAACAGCCAAGCTAGTTTACGTCCTCAATATAGCGGTCGCAATAAAAAAAAAAAGTTACGGCCGCTATATTGAGGAGGAGCAGAGGTTCCTGTCTTTAATGGCTGATGAGAGGATCACAAGGAGGTGTTTGTCACGTTGAAGACTACGCCAAAGCAGGTTTGCGCAGCGTCCACCTACCCTGAGGAGGAACTATCATGTAATAGAAAATGACCTGCAGAAAAGTACCTGATGTCGAGTCGAGTCGAGTCGAGCCGGTACCATGTAGTGGAAGCGCGGCTTTTGTTAGCTGTTGCTTAACAATGCTGATAGTGTTAATCTACCAGAGTCCACCCTCTCCCAGGGATTGCTTAACTCAGTCAACGTCATGAAAAGCCTAAAAAAATAAACATGGCCGATTGCATGCTTGCTCCGTTATGCAGCAATAAACATGAAATACACAAAGTCGCTGAGAGTGAACACTGCACTCTTCTCCCACGTAATCTATAGACCACATTCTAACATTTTCTCACTTTTCTCTCAGATTCTCCCACTTTTGTCCAGACCTGTTAGTTTCTTCCAGAGAGTCTTTTCTAATCCAATTTATTTTCTTCCTGGCACAACACAGCTTTTCTGGGGCACATTAGTCTAGGAGGATATTTGTTACTGCGTGGTTGTGAAGCACATGCATGCTAAACCAACCTTCACTGGGTAAATCCAGGTTAAAAAAACCCATTTTTAATTGCTGTATAAACATTGACCTTTACTGAGGAGAGGGAATGTAACACAGGTACTAATAATACATGGTCTGTGTGAAGGCACTAAGCAATCCCTAACACTTTGCATTTTCCTTTCTTCATGATATGTGTGCCAGCTTGCCTCTTTCCCTGGTTCCTGACTATGTCATTATGTCTTCAGAGCTTGATCCTAACATCACGTTGCCTTCTAAATACCTACCTGCCACGTTTCTTACACTACACTGCACTCGTTCCTCTGTTGTCTCTCGGAAATCCCTCCTTGGGCGTTTTCTCCGGATATTTTCATATTATTCTTTCTGCAAGAATCTACAGTGCTGTGAAAAGTATTGGACCCCCTCCTGAGTTCTTCTATTTTTATGTGGAGCTCATACTAAACTGTGTCAGAGCTTTCCCCATTCATAAAGTCACTCACACACCAGTGGTACAGCAAGGGGTCAGTATCTTTGTTCAAGGATACTTTGACATGTAGACTGCATAGCCAGGAATCGAACCACTGACCCTCCGATATGTGGACCACCTCCTCTAATTAGAGTCACTGTAATTGTAAGTATTCATGAAATATCTTAAGCATGTTTGTCCTTCTCTGATAGGATCTTTAATCAGAAGCTCTGTTGCTTTTTGGTAATATGTTGCCAAAAATCATGTTTTTGCTTCCGGCTTCTAACAAAGCTGGAAGCCCTGACAAACACACATGCTGGTCCTTGCTCTGCACTAAACAAGGGCTACTTTAAATGCAATTAACTGAGCCTTCAGAGGAGCAGAATAAATGAATCTGTTGTCAGTAGAGCAGCAAGCAGGCAACTTTCCTGACAGAGACCCATATTAATTAGTGTCCAGTGCACAAATAGGCCATCTTTTTTCTCGCTGAATGTGTGCTCTGTGTTATCAGGAGCACAGCCGGGGATAGCCACCAAATAGACAGTTGAAGTAATGTCGGCAATCTAGAATAAATTCAGGTAGACAGCAATGGCACTATTGCAGGCACATTAATTCCTATCAGGATTATTAACTCGAGCCACTTGCAGCTGTTAGCGCTCTAAAATGTTTGAATGGTCCCTTCTGGACCTTGAGGATAGGAAATTTTATCCCTGTATTATGGCATGGGCAATGTTATCTGTCATGCTCCCAGTCTCCCTGTTAGCAACCCCGAGGAACTGTTAAGTTGGATTCACTTTTAGCAGTTTCTGGTCTTTTCACTGCTCTTTTAAAATGGTGCAATCAGAAAGATAAAATAAGATCTTCTCTTTTGCTCTGGGATGTATTTTTCCTTTAACGCGTTCCACATTCTGCCGCCTTGACTTCTTAACATTAAAGGTTTTTGCAGTAGTTGGGTGTCAAAATGATGTTCGTTGCAACAATTAAAAAGCTATGCCACTTTAGTGATTCTCCCAGGAGTTTCAGTCTTTATGTTTCGTATTTGATCCGTAAGGAAAAGTTCACCTTTTTCTGTTTGTGTGGATATATACAGTACATTTGCATGATACAGTGATGTTTTTGTGTCTGTCGCAGCCATATTCTTTGAGATTATTCTTGTATTCTGCACATCGACATGCGTGTAATCAAAAACAGGCTCTGTCTTTGTTCTGACACCCTCACATGGCATTGTGTTCATGCCCACTGCCAACCTCTCACAAAGAGCAATGTTTATTCCCATTCCCAGCCTGGTGGAAACCTGCCTCTTTGTGTCCCCCCTCGCTCTCCTTTTCCAGGAGGTATCATAGCAGTAAACATACAAAGGCCCTCTTTTGTTATTGGTCAGTTGCCTTTTGATATGAACTCATAGCAAGGACTGTCTTTGGGACCGGTGGGGTCCTGCAGTGAACACTTCACACAGCTCTCCCTTAAATCCTTTAAGAGGGATTGGTTTCAGTTGGTCTGGCCTCAGTCTTGGCCTCATGATATGAAATCATATTAGTTTCACTTGGAGAATAGCCACCGACAAACGGGCGGGCACACCTTCAAAAGTTGGCCATTTCGTTATTCAGCCCGTTCATTTGATGTTTAAACTCTCCGCCTGATAACACCATGAATTATTGTCCCGCAAAGGATGTTTGCAAGCGTAGTAAATTGCTTTGTTCTGTGCATGCAAACAGTCCAAATTAGTGGCTGGCTACACACAAATAGCATTGTCTAGCGATATAATTTGTTTTCAATTAGGAGGCATTGAGAGATTTAGCTTATTCTCAGCATAGGTAGTTCTTTTCTTCGATAGCTCTAGAGACCAGTAATTGATTACCAAGTGTGAAATGGAAGTTAAGAAGGCTGAGTGACTCTGTCCCAGAGGAGAGAAGTTTGGAGCAGGCATAATGCTCGACTCACCCACCCTCCCTCTGTGCCGACAGCTCCCTCTGACTCACTCTGTGATAAGACACACACCTATTGTGGATTCCTTAATTTCAA
The DNA here is from genome assembly GCA_037577475.1 of Chaunax sp. Z400. Classification (NCBI taxonomy): domain Eukaryota; kingdom Metazoa; phylum Chordata; class Actinopteri; order Lophiiformes; family Chaunacidae; genus Chaunax; species Chaunax sp. Z400. The sequence goes on along the minus strand of CM075184.1, from coordinate 28,550,481 downwards.
CCCCTGTGTCAAATATCGCAGTAATCACTGTGAATAAGCTATGCTGCGGTTGTGCTCCTCATGATACCAGTTTCAATGGACATCAGCTCGCAATGACTCAGATCCCCTTCAGATTGTATTAATATCTTCCCATTGGCTCAGACTCTGTAGCCACACCTGTCTCCCCAGAGCCTGACAATGTCAACTCATTACAGAAACTGTCTCCTCGTACCTTATTAATATTGTCAACTGTGTTTATTTTCATAACTTGCCCTTTTTCGTATATGTGTTGCTGCAGTAAGTGCAAAGTCTCTGTCTCCACAGCAGAGACAGCTTGGTGACCCACACCACAAGAGTCTGTCATATCCGTAATGTATCTTGTCTGAATGCTTTCAGCCACTTACTCCTCCCGATGAAGAGTGATGCCATTTGTAATGTCGGGTTGCCTTCCTGATGTCGTTGTTAGAGGGGTTAAGCAATCCGATTAGGGTTAAACTGCTAAAGAGTGTTTCGGAGCTCTGCTGCCGTGTTGTGAAACCAATGAATTTATCAGGAGAGTTTGTTGAGAAGATCAACCACCCTCATATTTCAAATGTACAACAGGGCTGCAGCCAGAAGCCGGTTAGCTTGACTGAACGCAAAGACTGGAAAGACTTAGGCAACAGAATGCACCTACCAGCAAGAGACATAACTTGAGAGGACAAATAATGTTTCCCCCAAGATGGATTGTCAACAACTTGTCACATGTTTCCCCTTGTCTCCTCTTTTTTCCCCAGTCCCTATGCTAAGCTAAGCTAACCAGCTGCTGGCTGTAGCTTTATTGTTTGTTTTTTTTACCAGACCTGACCAACCTTTCTCTTAATTCTAACGCTCACCATTAAAAGGAAGTTTGTTTCCCAGAACATAAAACTATTTTTCCTTGCAACATCATGAAAATGATTTAACATCTATATGCAGTGATTATGAGGCACACATATGAACTACACCTTTGTTGAGCGGTATGCTGCATACTGGATGTTCCATTTAAAGTGATATATATATATATATATATATATTGTCTGGCACCACACACACACACACACTGAGTGTATTGTTGCAGGATTTGTAGACAGCTCTTCAATCCCACTCTAGGAAAGCAGACAAATGATGTCCTTGAATTTCAGCATTTCACCGCATCCCTGTAAAGCCATGTGACATAACGTGATGATACTGTGGGTGCAATGATGTAACTATTATAGGTATGAATTATGTGCTGCTTAAGCAGAGTTATGACTTACATCCAGAGATGAAAGTAAGTGTGCCCTGTTTTGTATTGTGTACCACAAGAAGAATTAGTGCTGGTACTTTAGAAGCTGGAAAAAAAAGCTGTCAAGGTTACAGAGTAAAATAGGATTCAAGTTGTAATCCTGCACATCGTAAATCTGCCATTGATTTAGAAGAATGCCTTAAATAATGTTTCTCCCAGTATTTTGTTGTTATTTATCATACATTTTAAGCAAAGGGGCAGACTGCTTTAAAGGTGGCTTTAGTCTGCATCATAACGGTGTCAAAATATGATAAAAAAAGGGCAAAAGAAGAGGCAAACTCATTTTTCTTTTTGCTTCAAGGTCTTCCTGTCATTTCGGTGAAGTGGGGGTCTATTGTGTAACTAAAAAAAGAACAATACAGAGTGTCTGGAACTAATTGCCTGCAGAAGTAATTATCACCCGCTCTATTGCAGCTACTAAAGTGGGTGTATAGAGAGGATGTCACCCATTGGACACATTGGCCATCACGGGTCCTGTTGAGACCTGGTATTAATGTCTGTCCTGAGCTATCCAATGACAAGCAGACAGCGCTCTAAGTACAGGTGTGAATGCACCCACCACACATTGAGGACACATTTGAGATCAACTCACTCAGACCACATTCAGAGGTGGATGAGGCCACATATGACCACAATCTTTTAGCATACATGGATATGTCCCTGGGCCATGTTATAGCACTGCCTACTTCACTGACATTCTCTGTGACATAAGAAGCCACAACAAAGGTATAATGGATTGCACGCTTTGTGATATCCGTTTGGTTTGCTGTATCGCAAATTACATGTTTGTAATTTCTTCAGTAAAGTTACTGTCTTACTTGCCAACGTAAGCAGCAGAAGTTTGTTTAAAAGCTGTGTTTCAGCTGATTTCACCATAGTAACCGCATCAGCCACAGAGCCCCCTGAAAAAATCGTGCAATTTTTGAGAGCTGTTCATTCAGGAGAAACTTAATCATCTTTGCCGTCTTGTAAATTTGGCGTGAAAAGCAACACGTTAAGTTGTCTATTTCTTTGCAAAATGTGTCAGTTCGTCACTGCATTACTGCGCCAGCCTGTTTGTTACTCCATGTCCAAAGAGCATCCTGCAAGCATGAGCAACTGTGTCAACACACTGTTTCATCCGATTTCACCATTTAAGTAAACTTCCTGAAAGAAGACAAATACACAGGGAGTAATCAATATAGCGATCACCCATAACGTTATAATCACTAACAGGGGAAGTGAATAACATTGATTATTTCTTTACAATGGCACCTGTCAGTGGGTGGGATATATTAGGTGGCAAGTGAATGGACATTTCGTCCTCGAAAAGTAATTTGTTGGAGGCAGGAAAAATGGGCAAGCATACGGGTCCAAGTGGCTTTGTCAAGGGCCAAATTGTGATGGCTAGACGACTGTGTCAGATCATCTCCAAAACGGTAGGTTTTGTTTGGTGTTCCCAGTATGCAGTGGTTATGGGCAACCGGATGACACAACCGATGAACCGACGACAGGGTCATTGGCACCCAAGGCTCATTGATGCTTGTGGGAAGCGAAGGCTAGCCCATGTCCGATCCAATAGAAGAGCTGCTGTATAGCACAAATTGCTGAACAAGTTCATGCTGGTTCTGATAGAAAGGTATCAGAGCACACTGTGGATCACAGCTTGCTGCATATGTGGCTGCATAGCCACAGGCCGGTCAGAGTGCCAACACTTACGCCTCTTCTGAGCTTTTTCAGTAGAACCTCCTCCGTCTCATTTATCCCCAAGCTCCCAAACGTTACCACTGTCCTCCTCCCAATCTAAATGAATTAATGTATACTACGTAGAATCACAGACAGAAATTACTTTAAAAAGCCAAGAAAACCCAATGGGAGTATTTACCACTTAACAATGTTCTTTGTGAAAATAAGATCTGTTTACAAATGTTATTCAGCTCTATATACAATTTTTATTATGCAGAAAGTCAAAAAGAGGTATACTGTTGCAATGGATATTTTATTTAACCACACGAACTAACAGCACTTCAAAAACAAACTGGATTTATATGCTTCCAAATGAGCTGGTACAGCCTCCTTCCCTGGCTTTATTGCATCACTCGCTATAATTGTAGTTTTGCAGAGCACACAATTTAGAGACAGCAGTAACAAGAAGAAAAAAAAGAAGACCATTCTCTACATAAAAAGTAAAATAAAAAATTAAACTCCAGTAGAATATTCTAAACTGCCATTCATGTGAGAGTCCACCAGAGTAAACCAGTCCAGAAGATGTCAAGTACCATCAAGATCCTAAGTACCAACACAGGCAACACTTGTGAGAAAAAAGGAAATATAAACTAAGGTTGTGCATATAGTCTGCTCAAAGTGCAGCATTCATGCAACATATTTTTGAAAGTAAATGTTGTCTAAACCTTAAGTAAGTCATTCTCATTACAAATAAAACAACCAGAAGACAAATAAAGAGTATTCTGCAGCAGTTTTTCTGCCATGTAAACTAAAAAAAAAAATCAGAAAATGACCCCCCCCCCTTTTTTTTCTGTACTCTGCATATCAAGAGAAAAAGTTCTTATTTGTTTACTAGTGTTAAAGTAATTTTTTTATTTATTTGTGGACACTCCATTATCATTAGATGATTAATGGTTAGTCAATGTCAGGTTTAATATTTTTTGGTTTTGTTTTCCCCTTTTGTCAAAAGCTACTTTGATTGCTCTAAGCCCTCATGGTAAATGAACATTCGTATTTGGGGAATTAGCTAGCCTTGTTTTAGTTATTAATCAAGTCATAAAGCATTAGTTTTGTGGAATGTGCTACCCCTCTGGGACATTGGGATGAACATATTGCCCCTGTCTCCTTTCTCAGCCATTGCCTGAACATTTGCTCTGGCTAAATAACTTAGCTACACACAAGTTGTGAGACTGTGATTAGCTATATTCCACTTAGAGAGAGATTTATAGAGTCATTTTTTTCACTCTGTCCAAGATATATTTTAAAAATGCTGGAAGGAGACAGTTTATGTAAGTAATAAGCCATGGGAAGCTGCACTTTACAGTCATTTTGAAGCAGCTTTTAGGCCCTGTTAGGAACTCATCTACAAGAACATTCAAAAGCACAGCCCCGAGTAGCTTTTTGCTTTTGTAAAAATGACTGCTATTAAAAAAAAGCATGTAAGTGTCCCACAAATATTACATTTGACTGTAATTTCTGTGGTGGATTCTTAAAAAACAACATTTTTGTGTATTTACCTTTTCGGCTTTTGAGCTCCTGAATCCAAAACCTTCGGCACGCCACTGAATGCGACAATATCGGAATACACACACGGTCTGCCTGCTGTGTCTCAGACTGATTCACCCACAAGGAGAACCATTGAACCAGCTGCTTCACTTAACCTACAGCGGTAGTCTTTAGGCTGTCACCCTGGCGATCTGAAGAATCTGCTCCACCATGCGCTGTGCTTTCAGGGAGCCTCATCATCAGCCTTTCATCACCACAGAAAAGTAGGACTTAACCATCTTTCATGTGTTCTGCCTGGGAGTTGATGTACAGCACATTCTGAGATGAACCATTTTTCTTTGTTTCGGTTTCGTTCGTTCAGTCCCTCATTGCATTTTTGACTAATTCTTGCTAATTCATTCATTCATTCTGTCAGCAATAATATGTTAATTAATGTACATATTCGTTCATGCCCTCATTCCTTCATGCATTCTGGTTTTACATGCATTTATATGCTTTATTTTCTAGTTCAATAAATATCTTGATTCAAATAATTTTCTTCCCATTTTCCTCTTATAACAGAGATGGAGATCAGTGTAATCAGAATTTGCAACTTTTAGTGCACGACTGATTCATTTTTAATTTGGTTAATTTCCATCCTAATTAATTAACTAACATTAATTAATCAATGGATGTGATGTGTCATGATTTGTGCCTGTAGATTTGTCCCTTCAGGTGTTTCATTGAGTAAGAGAGTGATGAGATGCAAAGAGTTTGAAGCGTCTGGTTGGTAAGGATCTGTCCTTAGAAATTTCCTCAAATACGACATTGTATCCATGGTAACACCAAATGTGTTTAGGGCGTCAGGTAATGTCAGACCTCCGTGAAATCAACAACTGTGTGGTTTCAACAGTGTTTGTATTTATTTGCATTCAAACTAAACAAATTATATTGTAATCACGCGAAGAGGTTTTGTTTTGTTTTCATGAGCCGGAATAAGCCGACCTGCTCTAAAGTCTGAGGTCAGCTTAGTTTGCGTGCTTTGAGAATATTCATCAGTCTCGACAATGACTGCAGCAGAGGAAAATGAGAAATGCTGTTTTATAATGAGAGCCTTAAGCAAAGATGTACAGATGCATGTATTTAAAAAAAAAAAAACTGTCATTATGTATTCTAGTCTGAGAGCCATATTATAGGTACTACTCTTTGAAGAGGCCGAGTTAGTCCGCTGATGTTTCGGAAAGAAGTTGCATTACTTTGTGATGAAGGATGAAGATTACATCCTGTTATTTTGCATTCAGAGATTTTATAATGGAAGCAGCAGCTGTTCCGGGGGATTTGAACAACAGCTTTTTTCCTGTCATTAACAAACATTGATATCTAAAATCAGACAGAAGTCATTTTTATAACTGGAGCGCCGTGGATACAAGGACAAGTGACAAACAGCAATTGCAAAATACTATTAAATCTAATGCAACTACTTGGATAGTTCAATAGGTGTCATGTTAATGTTCAAATCCTGGATGAAATTTCTCACCCACTTTGCACTATACTGATGTAACAGAGGAGTTGTTTCAGCAACAGTCTGCCGAGTTTGAAAATGCAGTTTGTTCTTGGTGCAATGAGTCACTGGAAGGAGAACTGTGGATTTTGTTTCATCCACCATGTTAGCATGGCTTCTCAGTAGAATTGGGACTTTGTTTTCTGTTTGTCTCGATGTGTCATTGAACTATCCCGTGTGTAATGAGCCCTGTTTATGCTTTCATCTGTGCACTTAATCACTTACATAAAGTCATTTTCCCAACAGGCAGCATGTGAATATGCACTGGTGAAATAGAGCTACCAGCAGGACGAGGATTAGAGTTTAATACTGCACTGATCAGTGTTTTTTGTTTTCACAAGGGATTAAATGAATAAATGTGAGGTGAAATAAGTTGGTTTTAGTCACATACCCACAAAGAACTGTCTTCTGCAGTTAGCCTAAGCTGTGCAGAGGATGTTAGTGTCTTTTAGCTCGTTTTGGTTTGTGGCACACAACTTTTCTGTTTGCTTCAGTCTTGGTGTGTTTTCACATGCAGTCCTCTTTAAAGAGAACGGAACTCGGTCCTCTAAAGTGGACCAACAGAAACGGGACTCGGTTCGTTTTGTGTTCATATTGTCAGATCATTTGAAAGAGGGTTGAGTTTATTTTGAGGGCTGAAGTGGACCAAACACCCTTACATGTTATTGTTTCCAGCGGCATAAAACTGTTTCCAGAGATACAGCTCAGGTAAGCTCAGTGTACACTACTTGGCTCTCACCTAATAACAGGCCATAACATCTCGTTTAAATGATAATATGTCAATGTGTTGTGCAGATTAATGGAATGCAGTAGTGCTTCCAGATGCAGCTCGTGTGAAGAATTGCTTGCATTTATTTAGCAGGATCAATGCATACACTTTGTTTTAAATGGCTCTTTAGTTGATTAATGCCTATTTGTCCTTGTCACTCTGCTCTTAGCTCCTCTCTTTAGCTTTATCACCTAGCCTGATAGTCTGTTTTGGTACTGATGGCTGTCACTAGTGATTCTCCTCTACACATCCTCTGCATCCCACTGGCAGCCTGTTTTAAAAGCTAATTAAAACTTTAGACAAAGCGGCAATGTTAACTGAGTATTGCACCCAAGTTCCGGCCGCACTGTGAAGATGGCCTATAGTGAAGAAATGGAGGAACCAGAGAAAAATAAGAAGAAAATCAATAGTCCTCTCTGCCTCTAACATCTTAATGCCACACTCAGAGGAGAGGGATGTGTGAAAGTGATGGAGTCTCTGTCACTTACTAGACATCAGAGGAGTTTTTAATTGAGGCCCCAGTGGGACTGGGAGGGACATGGAAGATGTTGAGCGAGAGCCAGCTGGGCTGGTGTCAGATGAGGTGGGCAGACCAGTGGGGAGACAGTTCTGTCATCTTATTTCACTCCACCATATCTGCCATACGAGGGTTGGACAGTAAAAGATGAAATTCAATGAAATTTTATTGATAGTAATGACATGTATCATGGTGTTAACTTTATCATAATTTCAATTAAACTCGATTCAAATGCAGGAAAATAAGAATTTATTACCTGGAGTTAACATTTGGATCAATTAACAGTAAATAGCTTATTACACTGCAGAGCTGTGTGTGTCTGTGTGTCACTTTTTCACAGCAGCTGTTCAGGGTTTTGTTTGGCTGGAATGTTTTATGCACCATGGATCCTGTGGTTTCTCCATGTCCTTCCACAGCCGACTTGTCTTTTTATTAGGACAGGGACTCTGGCGATGATGTCTGCATTGTGTTTTTTTTTCTGTTTTTTTTTCCTCTCTCTACACCAGTGCAGTGCGACTTGTGTCAGAGCTGGAGCACATTCCACCGTTCCTCATACTTGCTGACATGTTTCCTCATGGTTTGCTCCTGTCTCCGTTGTGCTGTCTGACTCAATTTCTCCACCTGCCCTTTTCTTAGCATGCAAATGTGCATTTGTTTTAGTGTTAAAGGGAAGGGTGTGCTCACTGGTTAACATGCAGTAAGGCGATGCTCGCGGTGCACTTTGACGTGACATTTAAAAATCCATTCGTGCAAGAACAAATGTTGTAGCCAAATCCACATCAGGGCACGCATTTCCACATGTGTGTAGTTTTATGGTTGTACTGCCCACTTCTACCCCAGGCCATTGTTTATATATTCTAGCATAGAGCTATTACAAATTCTCACCCCCTCTCTGCCTATAACGTAGCTTCTGTTTCTCTAACACGGCATGGCTCTGAGTGTATATTTGGTTAATTAGCCAGTCTACTGGGTATGGGATTACCTTCAACTGTAAAGATGAGGAAATTCTCTCTAACCTTGCCTCTGGCATATCTGAGTAAGAGTTGAAATCATCCCTTTGAATGTACCTGACTTAGCTTCCCCCCGCTTCCCTCCCAGACAAATCAGTATCAGTGACTGTCATGCTGTTACACAAAAAGCTTCCTGGTAGTGACTGAGATCAATTCTCTGATTCAGCTTCGCTCATTTGTTTTAATGACACTGTGACATTTATGAACAACTGAATTCCCTCAGATATCCATCACATGAAATATCAATGCCAGTCACATGAATCTATATAATGTATAAAATGGTAGCTCAACATGCACATGTATTTTTTTCAAAAGTCACTTGTTTTATATCTTAAAAGAATAGTCCACACAAAACCTATATGTTTTATGTTACCCCATATTGACCGAGTCCATCCACACATTATTTTTTATTAGTTTGTGTCTTTTCCTGATTTGTCTCTCAACTATTTGTTATTGCTGGCTATAATAAATATAAGTCAAAAGTCATGATTGTGATCGGTTCACGCAGCATGCTATAAATGTCTCAGAGTTGAGAACACACATATGACCTGACTTCACCACACAGACACACCACAAATAGTAGATAAAAAAAAAAAATCTAGAACTCAGAACTTATCTTTTCAAATCTGTGGTTTTCTGCTTCTGTTTATATTTGTTTGTTTGTTTTTAGGTTAAGTGGGGTGTTTCTGTGAAACGTTTAAATCCGAAGAGATGTTTCTTCTATTAATTGCACCCCTGGTGGGGGATCCTGAGTTTATCATGCTTGTTCCTTGTTTCTGTTTCTTGATACTTTTGCAACCAGCTAATATTTTGCCATTTATAAACTATATCCAAGTTCTGAAATTGTAATTTTTTTAGTTGAAATAATCCTAAAGTGATATACAATAACCAATGTTCAACATCTTTTGCTGCCTTTGTAAGTACGTTTCACAGACATCCAGATATATATATACAGCTATAATAGCTTTCTTTTTTATTGCTGTAAGAAGTCACTCATTTGCCAACAGGCCCTATTGTCTTGCTTTGTATGAGCAAGCCTCAATGATCCAAATCCTGCATTGACCTGCCAACTGAAACTAAAACCTTTCTCAGTTGTGTGCATGCATTCGGCAGCATAGGGAATATTCATCTGTGGATCAATCATATTAAACTTTGACTCATTTTATAGAGGAGGTAACCTTACCACACCTAACTCACCGTTCTAAATCCATAGTGCTGCACATTAGAAACATTATCTGTGGACTGTGAGCCAACCTTCCACTGGAGGAAGGACAGCAGCAGCCTGACGTGTCTTCCAGACAGCTTACAAGTTGAGAGTAGACTAATGTCACAAAACCTCATTGTGATTCCAACCCAGTCCAGCAATCACACAGTTATCAACTCAATGCCTGCCTGCTTGCTTGCAAAACCCACAAACTCACTAACCGCTTGTTTTTCCCCCTACCTTTGTAGTTTGGTGACTCATCCACTTACCCCATCCCTCCAGCCTTCACTGACTTACTTAGCTCATCCGCCTTAGTCTGCTGCTCGTCCTCCAACACTTCCCGCACCACGACCAGATGGCTTTTACAGTTCCCCTACTGAGGAAAAAAAAAGAGTGCAGTTAGAAATCGTATTCCTATAAATGCAGAACCATTATTCTGTTTTAAATGTGCACGTCTGCACATCATCGTCTCTCATGTTTGCCACGAGCCCGTGGCGTCAAGGGAAAGGCAATAATGTCAGACAAATTGTGTAAGTAAATGGGCGCTTGGTCGTCCGAGAGACAAGCGCATTGCATCCCTGCATGCCAATAAGACAGTGAGGTAGCATCTCGCTGAAAAGCAATTTATTGAAATACAGAAATAGGAAAGAAGACTCGGAGCAAAGATGCTGACAGGACAAGAACCTGTCACTATCCATCTCAGTTTGCTAAGTTTGCTATGGGAGGGTCTTGTCCTCTCCTAGAGACAAGAGGTCTTTCTTAGAAATATTGTAAAAAAAATAGCTGAATGGGGAGGAGCCAGAGGTTTTGATGGACACATTCGAGTTGATCATACAGGCTGCTAATTGAAACTGAAGCTCAAATTCAAAATCATTCTTTCAATGTAATCCTAACATCCGGTCTCATGTTTTTCATTCTGACTACTCCATATCCTCTGATAGAGAGGCCATATTTGTTCCATTAACACCCTTGTTATTGTGTCTGTCAATCTCTTTCCCGTGACATTGGCAGTGCTGCGCAGAGAACGAATAAAGAAGTTTAAATCACCAGTGTTGGAGAGCCTGCTTGCACTCGTTGAGGTATGCATCAATCACCTCCCCAGTATTGGGTGACTGTGATTTAAGTGTGAGCTCCGGTTTTGTTTCAACGGTTTTTATATTCTCATTCGCTTTACTGTTTCTTCCCGGCCTTACTGTATCATCTGAAAGAATGTCTTCATCTCTGCCATGTGACTCCTTTTTTTAGAGATATATATATAAGGCAATTTCAAGTCCTGACCTGGCTGGTGTCCAGGGATATGGAGGCCCTCCAGCAGGGCACGGCCCCTGCTGCTGCTCAGCCCTTTGGGTTAGCTTCTAGTCCATCTAGCTCCTCTGTGATCAGCGTACCTCCCCAACATGTCGCCCCTCTGTCCTCCTCTATTTTTACAACCAGGCAGAATAAGGCCAGGTTGTTCATCCTGACAGTGAAAGAAAAAAACCTAATTGACTCTTCCTCTCCCCTTCCTCATTCCTCCAGCTTGTCTACAATGAGCCTTGAGGCTTTTTAGCCTGAAGCAATCCTTCTGTCAAGGGACATTACTCTCCTTTGGTCACAGCTTAAGAGGCTAGGTTTCTTCTAGGCAGGTAAAACTGGGCTGACAGCTGGAAAGAAAGCAGCTTTGATCTCCACTGTCTTCACATTGCAAGAACCAAGATGACAGGCATGGGAGTCTTAGGAGCACTTTATTCCACCAAAGGTGCTGGAAAAAAAAATGCACCCAGGCTTGTAAAAACGCCTGAAAATCTTGGCTCTCTCATTCACTGAAGTCCAAACAGTACATAAGCTGGCCCCTTGCCAGTCTCATATAGTGTCTCCCAGAGACTCAGGGAGCCTCATTCCTCACTGGTGATGTGCCCTGCGTTAGACGCTCCATATGGAGGTGGTGTTTTATCATACTCTCGCCTGCCCCCATTAAATATCTATTTTTACCTTAGCACACTGCAGTGTGCCCCCTATGATACACAAAACACCAATGGCACCACCTTACAGAAGGGTATACGCTCCAGGTGTGGTCAATATAACATATAGAAAACTTAAACTGAAGGTATGTTTGTAACTATTGTATCTTTTTAAAAAAAATCTTATATCCTTCTTAAAGAAATTTTACTGTGCTCAACATCAACAAAGCTGCAAGAAGTGGAAACAGTAACACATCACATAATGTATAAAGTATAACAACATTTTATAGCCTGTAAAAACCACCATTGGGTGGACTCAGTGCCTCATAGATGCAGTTTCAGTACACCCTGAATGTTTAAGTAGGCTGTTATATTAAATTTGCATTATATCGTGCAGGTGTTCCTGTAATTGTGACCACCTATTACTGCCTATCAGTAATATATGGGACAGATGTGACATGTTCAGACAGCTGTGGACTGTGCACCTTATGAGGTTATGGACCCTGCCGTGTTGGGCTACAACATGGACAGGGACATTTTATAAATGAATGACTGGAGCTAATTTGTGTTGGATCGCGCAGCACAGGAAGAAAACCTGCTTTGTACATTTCAAAATAAGCGAGAACACAGATGCTGGTGATCGGCCCCAATTTATTGGCTAAGTATTTGCAAGATAATTATTTTGTCATGTTACAAAAAAACAACAAACATGCATGAACAGAATCATTGGTGATGTCACTTATATAAATCAATGGGTAAGGATTCCAAAAAATTCCTGAAATGTCACACCAATCTTTCATATGGTAGTTAAATATATGACGAAAAATGATAAGATTGACTATGACTGTAGCGTCATTTTATGTGCACTGACAGGGTGCATACTTCAGTCCCTATCCAGTTTATGATTACCAGTCAACTGGAATTGAGTTTTGACATCAGCAGAAGTGTTAGGATATGCAGACACAAACCATGGTGGAGTGCTTGGCATTTAGGCCCGTTATTATGATTGTCTTGTTTCATTCTCTGTCATATCATGACGGCTCATTATAGACACCCATTTTCCACTTTTTTTAATTTGTATTTTGATGTGCTCCACACATTCATAGTATCTAGAAAATGCCAAATGCATGAAGCGAAAGCTCTGAAGTCTGCAGACTCTAGGCAATGTGACAGTGCAGCCCAAAGCACTCCATCCATACCCTTGCACAGAGGGAATAGTGAAAAGGGGAAAGAGAGGATAGGTAAACAGAGCCATTAGAGGCAAATCTATTTCTGAAGAAAACAAAATCACATCATCAAACAAGAGAAAAAGAGAAATATGATCCTGCAGCCCTTTGGGCCCCGGCGTAGCAATGATAGCCGACTATGGCATTTGTCTTTATCAGTCTGCCTTGAGGGAGAGAGGAGTGTGGTGGGATGGTGTGAGAATAAAAAGAGAATGAGACAGACAATGGAAACATAGAGCATTGCGTCTTCTTTACAAAGAACGAGACACGTTTGTTACTTTTCTGACATTATGAGACGGAACAGCTCGTGCATGATTATTATTCCTCCTTTCATACATGTTTTGCGGTTTCACCGGTTCAGGTCATTTTTTAAATGTAACACAGTGAAGGGGCTCTGTGGACAGCGAGCCGCAGCATCATCAGTCATGACTAGCCTGCAGAGGCATACGCAGTTTCATCAAAATGACAAGATTGACTTTCCAGATTTTATCCCTTTCTCTGTGACATTTGGTTGTTTATCCTGTTTTGCAGTAGCTGGACCACAGAGTCTTCATAGCACCTTGTGTATTGAGAGTCTCTTGAAAAAGATATATATTGTTCAGAAATCTATAGCCCTGTTTCCACTGTGTGGTACCAGCTCTGCTCGACTCAACTCAGGTTTGTTTTTTTCTCTGGAGGTCATTTTCCATTAGTTTGTTTTCCTTCAACGCAACACACATCTCTTGTGTACCTCTTGTGATCCTCTCGTGGACAACGAAAAACAGGAAACCCGATGTGGTTTTTTTCGGGTTGTCAGTTTCCTTCATTGTGTCCACTGAATTAAAAAAAATTGTGGCCGCTATAATAGTTTGGCTATTTAAAAAAATGACAGGAATGGCTTTGTCCTCTGCAGGATATTCCGTGCGTGCTGTGCATTGATGACGCAGTGACGATCCTCTCTGACCAATCAGTGGTCTGTAGTCTTTTCACGTCACCTTTCAGTAACTGCTCAACTTTTTTGGAACCTTGACGGAGGTGATACCAAAAAAGTAGAAACCATGCACCAGGTACTTTTACCTAAAAGAAAACCAAATAAAGGTGAGCAGAGTTGAGTAGAGTGGAGCAGGTATATCATGTAGTGGTGATTTGTTTTACTCTGTGACTGCCATTTAATAAATTATAGGTGGCTAAATATAGTCTAAAGGCTAAATGCTCAACATACTATACTCACAATAACGATGCGAAGATGCTGATCAGGTGTAACATTTACGACCATAATAATAAAGTATTGGGCCAGTTAAGATTTTGACACAATGATGAAGTTGAGGAAAAGTGATCACCAAATTTATTATGATTCATCCTTAGGAGGACATGAATTTAACAATCTATCAAATACCTGGTGAGACATTTCGCTCAAAGTGACAAACTAGAACCTCGTGGTGGCGCGCCAATGAAAAAAGTCGTGAGGCTCCATCATCTGGGGACCATGAATGCCTGTTCAGAATTCATTGGCATAGTCTGGACCAAAGTGGCGGACTGACACTGACATTCTCATCCCTTGAGCCATGCCAAGCAAGCATGGCTAGAAACAACAGCAGAATAAAGGCTGACCTGGCTTCTTTTTTTTCTTCTTTTTTTTTTTAAATGTCCCTGTCCTATTATTGGTGGATACCTGCCCCAACTCCCCCTCCCCTCTGTGGCCCTATGTGGCCTTTTATTAACTCTGTTTTGTGGGGCAATGAGGTACATCTTATTCTCAATATTCTCAATATTAGATGGACAGGATTTCCATCAGAGAATTCATCACCTCCAAAAAAGATGCCTCTATTTGTCCTCCCTCAGGGTTGGGCTGTATTGTAGCCTGTCTGCCAGTCTTCACAGCCGATGCTTCACCATCTCCTCTTTCTAATGCCAGTCATTTCTTTTCCTTTTTTCTTACTTTTTTGTATTATTATTGTTTTTTTTATCATCTGTCCAAGTGGGCACTCTCTGATGGAAGCCTGTTTGTGCTACAGCCAGACTCACAGCTATTTAGTGGCTCTGCTGTTTTCTTTTCTTCTCCTTCTGTTCAGTTTGAATACCCCAGGGAAATTTGGCTGTGTCTCTGATTTTTTTGTTTTGCTGACCAGTTTTTATTTTTCCTCATCAGTCTGCAGTTTGCCAAGATACTGTCACTCATTTTGATTTCTAATTGTCTCCAAAGTGTTTATAGTGCAGCGCTGTTTGAAAAATATCTTCAGCTTTGTACTCTTCAAAAAGAAAACATCTAAATCGTATATAAAAATATGTGCCATACATGTTTGTGTTTTTTTCTTTCCCCTTGTTCCTATTTACAATATATATATATATCACTAAATACTGACATTTCCTCCCTGTTGAGAGTGTTAAAGATAATATTGTAGACGTGAAGAATTTAGCGAATATTAAAGCAAAGAACTTCTGACGTCTGAGCAATGCGTAGCAGAAGGAAGAGGGTGGGACAGTCGATGACAACTACTTCAAGCTGTGCCGATGCTATTTGAGTGAAACAACAACACAATCTTGTGCAACTTGTCATCCATCTGCCATCTGGACTCCATTGTAAGACTCAAGTGTCTTCATTGGACACCGGTAAAGAAGCTCTTACTCAGCTCACATGCGTGAAGCAAACGTTCACGCTTGTTTTCCTCTGAGAGTCAAGCCTAATACCAAGATGATGTGACAAAACCGATGATGATGATGATGATGGAGATGATGATAATTGCGGTTATCATCATCAGTGTCAGCATGCTGTGCTCTTGTTCCCCTGCACTCTGGACGATTCGGGGTTCAGGAACTCAAACAGCAAAATCGTCAAACGGTGAAATAATTGTGATGGATGCAGCAGTGCCAGTTGTGCTTCTTATTTTAGCTCTGCAAGAGTGAATAATGAGGATGTTCCTCCTCTGCCTCTCCCTCTGCCCTTTGTTTCAGGTCAGAACATTGCGTTTCCCCCAGTGGCTCTGTGGGTAACTGTTGGCTTGGCTGTTTGTCTGCTGGTGCTGCTCATTGCCCTGGCTGCTGTCTGCCGCAGGAAGATCAAGGAGAGCTGCGAGGAGGCCAGGAGAGAAGGTAGGGGGGAATGGAAGTGACTCTTCACATTCGACACCAGTGTAGATTCTCATAAAGTGTCAAATTCATTGACAAGGACCCTTGGAAATCCATGTTTAATCCTCAAAAGATAATAGCATGTGTTTGGGTTGTCTTGCATTCAATAGAGGGAATATAAAAAGCTAAGCAGTAACACATTTGGAGCTATGGGCAAAAAAAGAGAGAAAGTAATAAAACAATTTTCTCTTTCTCAGGCTGTGTTGTCCATATACTGTACACAGTTCAGTGGGTTGCTGAATAATGGATGCTAACCTATCATGCTCTCAGGCCCTTACAACCCCTCTCAGAGCTTTCATTAAAATGTGGACAGATTCCTTAAAATCTTCACATATTGGGCTAGAAGATGATGTGCATAGCTGCGTGTTGCCAACATCATGTGGGAGGTACAATTAAAGTCAGAGAGAAAGAGCAGAAAACGGTGATGAGATGTTAACTGCTCAGAGAACTTTTAGAATCCAGAGGGAGTTCTACTCAATGCATATAAGCAGGATCTCAGATGGTGGGACACATGCAGTATATATTTGGCAAAGAGGAACTTCATTACTTGGGTTCCTGTAATTAGTGTTGCGGAATATAGCTGAGGATCCCCGCAAGTGCAAAGAGGAAAAGTTTTGAAATGATATAGATGGTGCAGGGCCACCAGCTCTGCTGTAATGAGATCCGCTCAGAGTGGAGAAGACATTTAAATAAAGGTCAGCCAGTGTCTGCAACAGGGCCCAGAGGTTTGAAAATAAATATGGAAGTCACACAGACTCAGAGTAAAGAGTAAATAGCTCCATGGAACATATGAAATCAAATGAAATGGAAAGAGAGAAATATAATGCAGGTCCTCCCACGGGCAAAAGGCTCCAAGAATTGTGGGGTCCTTTTCTTCAGCGGAGTGGACGAGGAGTTGCCTTTCCCATCTGCAGAGCTAATACCAAAGGCGGGATTGATTATGTGGTCATCCGTTGTCCGCCTTTTTGAAATGTTAAGTCTTATTCCGTCTCCTTCCAGCAATGCTTCTGCAGTCTCTGGTGTTTTACAAGCACGGACCTGAAGAGTGGGAACGCCGACTTACTCTCATATCATGCAGACTCTTACACTTTTAATAAGATGGATATTGTATGAATATGGACGTGCAGGGAGCTTAAAAAAAAAAAAAAGGATTGCTATGCACACATCCAGAGCTGTGATGAGGGCAGGAAGCAGGGAAGTGCAACCAAATTGTGGTTGTCTCATCTTTTATCGGTGTTCCAGGGTATGGCCAAATTGAAGTTGACTCTCTTCACAGAATCCGGGTGGCGAGGGTGAAAGGGTCAGTAGAAGTGGAGAAGGGAGTAAGTCATTTTTCTTCCCTGTCATAATGTATGTTGAGAACCAGAATGTGTGTTATAACAGGGGCAGAGCAGGTTGTGGTATTGCAGCTGGAAGTGAAAGCTAAATTCCAGGGACAGTGTTATAGCTCGGCACCAGCCCGTTTCTTTTCTTTCCTCACGTAAGACTGCCTGTCATAGGTTCGCTGACGTACCCAGGGCCACTGTTCCATTTCTCCGAAGCTCATTTTACATGTAGATAAGCATATGATTTAATCAGACCTACGCTTGAAGATCATGTGTAGGTGACAGGGGACGGATCTCCCCCGTGTGACAAATTAAATTCATGAGGGGAGCACTGTTCCCTCAAGAGGATTTTACCAAAGGAGTGCACATGTTTCACAAAGGTTAACCCTCTAGTTTACCACGGACCAAATACGGAGATTAATCACTGACTGTAGTGTGCATGAGACTCCAAAGTGAACTAATAAAACTCTTTAAAAATGTATAAATCTCTGGACATAATGTTGGAAAGAAATATGTTTTACTTTGTTTAGAAAAAAAGCTACATTGTTTCATTTTTGCCATCAAGAGTTGATTGATTGATTGATTCAAAGGGTGGAATAAGGAATTAATTAGGCCCACTAAAGATCAGAGCTCTTATAGTAACATACTGTAGGTTTACTAACTGGGGCCGTTTGCTTTTGCTTACATATGAAACACTCATAAAGCCACAACAATGCTAGAAAAGATTCAGCAGCAATGCTGCACCATTTCCGTGAAGGCAGAAGGGAGGATGATGAGGAACAGTAATACCCTTCTAGCTTCACTGCTGAGCCGTGTCTGACCCTGACTCTCGTCTTTTATGTGGTTTGTCCAGCTTTCGCACTAAAAGTTATAACCATCCTTTTTACCCCCACTCATTTGGGATCCAGGCATTAAGGGCATACAATTGAAACATTCCCAATGTACAAAGAAAGCAATTCTCACTCCCTGCCCTGTGGATGCCCTCGTTTTCACCCCGACTGTAAGGTGCCTTTAAATGAGCCTCCCTCTCCTGCCCCTGAGGTATTCCCACTGCTGCCACAGAGGAGGCAGCCGTTTGGAGCTGTTGAATGAAGCGGTGAAGGTAAACAGGCTCGCACATCTTTGTGGATGTTACACCACAATTCTGAAGATGCGAAGTAGTTTCATATATTGCTTTTCCCGAGGTACTTTCACTCTCGAAATATTCACATTATTCACATGTTGACTGAAATTGAATTCTATACATTTAGTTCAAAGTTGCCAACTAAAAGATCATCTTGACACCGGGCTGCAGAGGAAAAGAAATCACTGAAAACCAAAACCAAAGCCACATCTTGGACTGACAAATGATGTGAACGTGTGGGACTGTGAACAGTAATATGTGATTTTATAAAATGTCATTCCAAAACACAAAGGAAGAGAAATTAAAGAATCTGGAAACTCCGGTTTTGCTGCTGTAATAATAATTTGATACAATTTATGTATGTTTTACACATAATTTATTTCCTCAGAAGATTATAGTCTCTGTTGTCAAAGTGAAGGAAAATTAATAGCGTTGCCTTGACATTTAATTTTGTTCCATTATAGATTTAATCTCCAGTATCAGACACTAAATGGTGGGTCTCAAGCCAAATTGCGGTAAAATTCGTGTGATAAAATTTAATATCAGCCGCCTGGATATTTTTAGCCTGCATGTTTTTGCGCACATGCATGTCACATGTGTATGTAAGTGTGACAGCTCATCACTGAGTTGCCTCTCTAGCTCGGTTGACAGTGGGTTTTCAGAGAGCCAAAAGCCTAAAGCCTAATGTGATTACTGTCTTAGTGAAAGGGCTGGATAAGAGGTTAAAGGGTGGGTATGGCTCTGCGTGTATGTGTGTGTGTATGATATGGTGGGGGTGCCATTGTGCGTATCCTCGTCATCATACAGCTCTCACTGCAGCTTGTCCTTTGAGCTGTGAAAAGGATCAGCTTACCATGGGCTTGTGATGAATTGACTACATTGTGTGTCTGCCTCTGTACTGCGGCTCCCGCTGATAATGACTCCTCTGTCTTCCCACAGCCGAAGAGGCCAAGGAGCTGGAAGAAGACGAGTCAAAGACAGGTCAGCGAATCAACACCTGGTCAAGCCTCTGCGTACATCAGGGACCTGCTGCATGTTTTCGCTTGCTCTGCAGCTGCACCGGTCCTTGTTAGGAAACAGCATCACTTTATAAACCTACCGAAGTTTCACATCATTTAGCTCCAACTGCTTTTGGAACATTTAAACGTGTTCAATCTGTTTTCGATACAACACTGAGCTGTACAATCATGCAAGGCTGTAAACACTGAGGAACGGGCAACAGTGCATTTTATCCACTGAAGACAACTAGAAAAAGGAATTAATGCCGTATCGGCGGAGCAGGTGGACCAGAATGAGCCTGTAAACAGGGCAATTAATTCTTTACACATGCAAAATATCACTTAAAACGTGAATAGAACAAGAATTGTATTGTAACACATTTATTAAAGCATTGAAATGACAAAAAAAAATAAGACAAAAATCACCCACAGCTTAATCTGTGTTCAGGAAGTCCAGGTGGCTGGATGATGGAGGCCCCCGCAGAACAAGTAACTGAATGTTAAGTTTGTTTACTGAAGTGTGACTGAACGCTGATGAAGCATGAGTGCACGTGACAAATGAGACCAGCTCCAGGCTCCGAATCCGTTCAACACAGCAAACCAGTGGCATTACTCCTCCACTATGTGTGTGATTTAAGCAGAGAGAGAGAGAGAGGGGTGGAGTAATTTAGTGATGCCAACAAGCTGTTTTACATTACACATTACCCCAGAGCTACAGCTATAACAGTCTTTAAATTAAATGCTAACAAGTTCCATACGTTCCAAGTTGCACAGAATTCAAGAAGAAGGAGACGAGGGCTTTGCCGTGTCCTCTACTCAAATGATCCTGCACCAAGCCAAACTGATTTTGCACTCACTTTTTTTTACTCCTGGTAGAAATGTAAAGGATTAATTCACAATAATCCCAGTGCATATTGTTATCACTTGAAATTTTTATAATGGACAGACATCACTTTTGACTGTCTTTGCACCACTTCATGTTTTGCAAGTCGCTCTTTCAGATCTAATTAGTTCAAATCACTAAATAAAGGCAGTGCCTGGAAGTCCTATTCAACATTTAACAATGTTGCCCCTTGCTAAAGAGACAGTAAGAGAATACAATACAATACAATAGAATAGATACAAAGCCTTTATTGTCATTGTATATGCAAAATACAACAAAATCAAGAGTGCCACTCCTGTTGGTGCATAAGAATAAAAGATAAAGTATAAACTCACACACTCAACACAATGTAAACACGTGCACACTATGTAAAAAAACACACATTATTGAACTGAGTGAAAATATTAATAACAGTAACAGTGTCATGTCAACATATTGCACATTCCCTGTATTGATTGATTGATTTCACAACTGTTCAATGCAGAACATTTAAACTTGGACATAAAGATGAACAAGACTAAGAGACTACCGCCAGACTTGCGCTCTATGAGGCTGGTGCTTATAGCTGAATGTTGATGCCATGCTAACATGCAAGTATTGGCGATGGCAACATTATAATGTTTTAGCTAGTGCTCTCTCTGCCATGTGCTTTAGGCTGAATGCTAACACCAACATGCTAGCATGCTCACAATGATAATGCTAACATAGTAATATTGAGCATGCTCATCACCTTAGCTTAGTGTGTTAGCATGATAATATTTGCTAATTAGCATTAGTTTGAAATGTGTGCCTCTTTTTATCTGTGATTAGTGTGATTTTGAATTGATTGGTATGCATGTATGAGTCCAGAATTAATTACTACATTAGCAAGCATAGCAAGCTTTTTCGGCCTACCCAGCCTCTGTGACTACCCCTCACAGTCCTGAACAGTTCTTCCTCAAGTGTTAATGTCATTAGAGTTATTAATTTAACTCCTTCTTTAATCTGATTGAATTATTCAGTCTTTCTGTGAACAGCAAAGTTAATACCATGTGATTTTAATAAGCTGTGAGGTGGAGGGTGAGCAGGGACAATGACTTTTATTCTCTAATGCCTCTCTTATGAATGTTTCAGAAAGATCTGCAGGCAGGAAGGGGGTCAGCCATACCGCAACTAGAGAAACTTCATATTTCAGCTTTAGTTAAAGGTGCAGGGCAAAGGGTAGCAGAGCTTTGAGACCATGGCGTGTCTACACTCCATTCACAAGATAGCAGTCTGTTGTTGTCGTCCATGCACCTGGATGATCCAGGTGGATGTTGTGGGTGGTGAGCTGTTGAAGTCAAGTTAATGGCTCTGCTTTCTGAGATCACTCTGTAAGCACTCCAGACAGGCAGCTTTGTTTTGCCATCTGGCTCCAATTGTGCTGACAAAGACCAAGGTTCCTGCCTAAGACAAAGGAGCTGAAATGAGCCCCACTTTAATAAACCCAGGATGATGGGGAGCCACATTTGTATGTTATCTTAATGAGCTGTCCAAAGGAGAGCGCACCACCCCTTTCAAAACCATCCTGATTTGAACAATAACCAGTGATAACGAAGGGCTTGGGCATTCATTTGCTGTGGGGTAGGATCCCTTTGTTGCCTTTACAGCAAAGACATACTGTATAATGTTGAACCAACAGTGGCGCTCAAATGCTGGATTTATTTTGAAAAGGGCTGACGGCAACAGTAACCTCTTTGCATACACAAACACATACCCACAGGTCTACGCATGCAAAGAGATACACGCCGCACAAGAAGAACCACTAATAATTTGTATCCACATCATGTGTAGATGTGTACAGTTCTTGCTGGCTTCATCCCTCAACTTACCAACTCCTCCCTGAAATGTGTTCATTAATCTTAGCTTGATGTGATGTTTAAAGGTGGGGCACAGTCACGCAAGTGCAGCTCCTCCTGGCAGAAGCTGGCTTTCGTTTGTGTGCACTAGCCCCTGTCTGCCTAAATCCTGGACTCCGAGGCCTTAGCCACGAAGCCCCTGGAAGGGAGTGTTAGTCATAGGCCCAGTTTTTTCATAGACAAAGAATTGTCAGGGAGAACGATTCAAGACGTCCTCTGAAAAGGGAGCTCCATGTAAAATACGGTTTTATTAGCCCATCTTAACCGAGTCAAGTCCCTTGAAGGTGGAAGGGTAGGGAATATCGAGCCTATTAAACTTGATAGAGAAAGAATCCCCAACCTTCACCATCCTATGACTCCCTCATACCAAGGCCACCACTGAAAGATTGATGACAGTTGCTAAAATCATATTAAGAGCCTCGGGTCCACTAGCTCATCATCCTAAATGTGTTAATTTTAAGAAGCTAGCTAGCTGCGGCTGTGTAAAGGTGACTCTTGAGCAGACAAACAGAAACAAGGACATCTGTTCCAGTCAAAGTCACCTCTGAGCTCATTACATACCCGCCTGTCCTGGCTATTGCGTTAGTCACATAGCGATGAAACTACAACACGGGGAGCGACAGCCCTACGCTGGTGTCTTTTACTTTTTTGAGGAGGTCCACTTTGAACCAAAAGATTGAGATTTCCTAACATAATGCCTGCCTCCCGGTAATTGTAGCTTATAAAAACATTTAACAAATTAGGCCTAGGACGATATGCTTATCTCCCAATTTGACACTATCACAATTCAGACTTGATTCTTGACATAATCAATAGATAAGGGGACACTATTTTCACCGTTTTGCTCCAGTATAGTGTTTGTCAAATCATTAACTAGTGTCCTTCGCCCCCTGACAATATGAAAAATAATTGGCAGATAAGAGTCTGCAGCATTTTAAAAAGTTAACTGCACTCCTTTTTGTTTTCATTATTTTGAAAGCAAATTTAAAGTTGCCTGTTTGAGAAGAACAAATGAGGGTGAGGCGTAGTGCTCTGCCGTGTTATTAACAATGGTGTCTCCAGCAGTGGAGAGCAGCCTCTCTGACGCACTGTTAGCTTCGGGGGGAAAGCCATCACTGTCCAAGATGCTTAACTGTCGTAGAAACAGACTGAGCACCGAGTTATTTCTTCACCATAAAGTTGATTTAAGTTGTTTAACGCCGCAGTGTCTGTTGGTCAGCCGGCCTCATTTGTTACTGCTGGCGTTCATTGCTCCACTAACATTAGCTTCTGGGTTTTAACGTAGAAAGTTACTACACCTCTCGACTGTCTCACTTATTGAGCCATTAAACCAAAGAGAGCTTGCAACCACTTGTCTTTGTTGAATTAAAAGATAATTCTGGTGTGTTGCCCCCACAGATCTGCCTGTTTGGTTCCATCAGTATCATATTAAATAACATTTGAAAAATAGATTTTCCCTTAAATTCCTGATGCTTAGGCCCAGAAGGGAGCGACGTGGGCCCCGCTGCCCACTAAGTTGGGCAAGCGCCCTGAGAGGAAATTGAATAAGTAAGAATACATTTCATGCAATGTTTAATTGTATTTTCTAAAATCAGGCTATTCCCTAAATCTCAACTGTCTTAAACAGCACCTTTTTTATTTTTGACCACTAGCAGATATGGAGCAATGCAATTGTAAACCTGTCCCATATTGTTCATTTGCAGGCAGTGCAAAATGAGGAAGCCATCAACAAAGAGAGGGAAGAAAATGACCGCTAGAAAGCAAACATTGATACAGTATAAATAATACACAATTTAAGGAATTGCACTCTACATGTTTGTAGGACCTCAAAAATACACATAATGCATATTTGTGTGAAACACTAAATGTAAACACAAGGTTGTATGTTTACAGAAAATTATATAAGGCACCTTTACGTTAGTTGTCTTTCTCATTTACTCTATTGACATATTGTGTGTTCCATTTACCTCATAAGTCGGAGGTCGGAGCTGGGAATGACGTCACACCCCAATTGAACGTGTTCCAGTTAAACAAGTTGGAAAACAGGATGGACACCTCCAAGAAAACACTGGTTGTGCTTGCCCTTTTGGAATATAAACAACTAGTAGCCCATACAAACACCGTAGCAACATATCCACCGGTATAAGTTGGACAATACTATGTGTACGACTGATTTAATGAGACACAAACAGGTCAGTAGTGCTAATAAAAAGTAAAAAGTATATTGAAAGCTTCCACTACTGTTGATACACGGTGTAGCCATCTTGGATTATGAGGTCCGGGGGTGATGGGCTTCCTCCGACTTTCCGAGTCGGAAATCCGACTTCGGGGGGCGTTCCAGTTGAAACTTCCGACTGGGAACTCGGAAATTCTGACTTTCCAGTACAACTGGAACGCATCAATAATTTAGAGCCCAATTTAAGCCATAGAATATAGTGGTTGCAGGGCGTTTAGTAATGGAGTATTGAAAAGACTTGGAATACAAGGGATTGCCAGACGGATGCTTATTAGAAAATTCCATGCACCGTTCTTAAAACATAACCCAGTTTAATAGACCTGCAGGTCACAAACATACCATCCCACATTGGTATTGGAATTGAGAAGGCCTTGGAAAACAGCCTCAGGCAGCTCTGCTTGACATGCTCTCTCTTTTCCCCGGCACCACGTACTCATCCACTGGGCTCTCCCAACGGTCACACATTACTGACTAAAGATATGTAAATAGAACATTCATGTTGCCTTCATTATTAGATGTGGGTCACTGGATAACTTCAAGAGCACTAATTAAAAGAGCTGCCTGCAAACGACTGCTTAGTAGCTGTGCACACATAATTCAAGCACTGCTCTCGTGTTCCTTGCTGGTTCAGCACCACGCAGTAAGCTACACATTGACTACTGTGTTTTCGTCAAGGGTGCACTCAGAGTGGTACTGTTATGTTGTTGAAGTCCAGCTATCACCAAGTAACGTATTGGATAATAATGGGAATCATAAACCTCCTCACATCATGCTAAATTCTAACCATTTACGCATAGATGTGTCCTGTGTTTGCTTCTTGTGACATCTCATGCCATCAATATTGGAAAGTGTTAGGGCAAAGGATAGAAAAGGTTTCTCGACAACTGACAGGCTCCTGAGTTTAAGGAAGGAATTCATCAAGGATGATGCTGCACAATGAGCTACTTTTGCAATCTCTCAGAGGTTATCTGCTGGTCTGTGAGGAAAAGCCAACCTGATTATTGTCAGAAGAGATAGAAGGAAAAATAATGACTCCTAAATCATTTGAAATAATGAGTGTTGTCACAGTTAATAAAAGCAGCCAAAACACTCTGTGCTGTGCATCACAACAAGAGGTCTTACGTCTGGCTGGTTTGCATATTAGACAAAGGTAACAGTGTAAATTGTGTATTTGTGAGAGGCCTACTTTTGGACTGAAGGCAATCAGTTTCCTGGGATGAATCCCCCTGTAAAGGAATTTACATCCTCCTACCATCCTCTCCCTCCTCCCTCCTTCCCCTTCTGTCATGTAATCTACACTCCTCTGACAGCACAGGAAAGGCCCGATGGGAGAGTGCCTATCCATCTCACTTCCACAATCTGCCTCCCCTGTTTGGTTCCACATGAGCACTCAGCTGCTGTGACTAATTAAATAAAGTGCTGTGCCCTCTGCTTCCTGTTAGCCATGGCAAGGGTGGTGATGGAGCCGAGGGGGAGGAGGGTGCTGAAGGAGGAGGAGACACGATAACAACTAGCCTGTAATAATGCCGCGGTCCATGACCACAATAGACATGAACGCTACATTGATGTTGACACAACCACTGTATAGTAGCTGTATTGCTCACAAATCTTTAAACGATGCATTATTTTGAGCTCGTGTTCATTCTTGTTTGTTCTCTTTTCTTCAGCCATGACACTGCTGAAAAGCTAAGGCCAAGAGAATCAAGGTGAGTTTGCATCTTTTTGTGTCACACAGGCATCACACTTTATTTCTTCTCATCACAATTGAGTGGTATCGTCAGCAGTAATGCTCTGGAGGACACCGTTTCTCTGGAGGCTATGGATAAGTGCTGCTCTAATAAGGCTCGCCTGCATAAATTCAGCAGACAGTCAGGAGAAGTCTTGACATTTTGTTTTCAGGACTGACAGGGTCACTCGCTGATATGACAAATCTATTTCTTTTTATCTGCCATGCAAACATACGTTTCCTGGCCTGCTTTAAGCTATTGTACGAGTACGACTAATGGATGAAACTTTGCATCTTCACTGTTGCCCTCATGAAGTTTACAGCCTACCATTTTCAGCTTGTGAGAAGCCACAGCAGAACATTTTAGTGTTTAGTCTTACATAATGAGGTAATAGCTTGGAGCTACATTAAAACAATGTCCATCCATCATCCATCCACTTCCGTTTATCCGGAGTCAGGTCGTAATGGCAACAGACGAAGAAGCGTATTCCAAATGTCCCTCTCGCCGACTGGGCTATCCCAGGGCGTACCCAAGCCATATCAGATATGTAATCCCTCTAGCGAGTTCTGGGTCTACCTCGAGGTCTCCTCCTAGTTGGATGTGACTGGAAAACCTCCAAAGGGAGGCGCCCAGGAGGCATCCTAATCAGATGCCCCGAACCACCTCAACTAGCTCCTTTCGACTTGAAGGAGCAGCGACTCTACTCCGAGCTCCCTCCGGATGTCCGAGTTCCTCACCCTATCTCTACGGCTGAGCCCAGCCACCTTATGAAGGAATATCATTTTGGCTGCTTGTGTACGGAATCGTATTCTTTCAGTCACGACCCAGAGCTTATGACTGTGGGTGATGGTTGGAACAGATCGACCAGGTAAATCGAGAGCTTTGCCTTATGGCTCGGCTCTCTCTTCACCACGGACTGCATTACTGCTGACTCCACACCAAACCGCCTCCACGGTCCATTTTCCCATCGCTCTTGAACAACAACTCCAAGATACTTATACTCCCTCGCTTGATAACCAATAACTGGTAACTGTTTTTTTGTGGGTGTTAGGTCAATCTTGAATGTTGCATGTATTTATAAGCAAAACCCGATCAAATCTACCCAGTATTGGAGGAAAGTAAGAAGTTTTCTACTTACAGGCAAGTTCCCATTAATCCTATTAGCAGTACAAGTGTTTTTTGGTGAATACAGTTTGTGAACACAATTGGAGATGTCCTCTTCACAATCATCCTGCAAAGCTGCACATCCTAGTTACCATTTGCATAGTAGTTGACCTCTTTCTTCCTGTTGGTGTTGGTTGGACTGACAATATCACAAAATGTTTCCCTGCTAAAATATCAGTCCCAGTTTTAGTTTTATGTTTTTGTTGACAAGAGTTACATCTGTAACCCACACCTCACAATTTCACACCTGATCCATTATCTAAAATGCACCAAAAGCCTGTTTTTGATCAGTCTGTTATTTCATGAAAATGAGGTTACATTGAGGATCGGAAAAGTGATTTCATTACAACACATAAAAATACACAAGCTAAAGAGATGTAGCAAAGTATTTTATTTATATATATACACTACCAGTCAAAAATTTGGACACAGTTTCCCATTCAAGTGGATGGGTAACTGTGTCCAAACTATTGACTGGTACTGTATATATATATGTCTTAATGAGAGAACCCACACTGTGGTAGCAGATTCCACTGCTACAGTGGCGAATTGTATGTGTTACACAGTCATCTCTCGAATGACCAACCAGAGATGCTTTCATGGCTTTTCCTGACTCCTGATATCACTGCATCTCCCTCTGTTATACTTTCTACTCGGTGCACGATCAGGTGGAGGTGGACCACTTTGCGATAGCAAAGACTCTCCCATAAATGGCCCTTGACTAGTAGAGACTCGTCATTTCGCGCCCCACTTTTTCAGATGAAATAACATCTCTTGCAATCAGGATATTTATACTAGGACAGCCTCTCTTGAATTATTAGAATATTGGATATCTAACTGTTAATTGCTCAGAGAGTAAGGCTTTAAACTGTATTTAAGGTTGGGTAATGGCTGAATTGCCACTTTTGTAATGACTCTGCTCTCATAGCAGGGTGTCCTGGAGCAGCAGCAGTGGTAGACAGACGATCATTACTGATAGTGATGGGAGCCACGGTGCTAGCAGTGTTGGACACTGTGGCCCTTGGGAAGAGAAATAGGACAC
The DNA here is from genome assembly GCA_037577475.1 of Chaunax sp. Z400. Lineage (NCBI taxonomy): Eukaryota > Metazoa > Chordata > Actinopteri > Lophiiformes > Chaunacidae > Chaunax > Chaunax sp. Z400. The sequence goes on along the minus strand of CM075184.1, from coordinate 28,522,300 downwards.
TCCCAGTATTGGCCCCATGTTCACTCAACCATGACTAGCCTGTGTCAGGCACTATATCCCTCTCTGGATAAAGCACTTGGACCTCAATCGGCCAGGAAAGCCACAGACCTTGGAGCTATTTTGGGAAAGCTACAGCATTGCAACCAACAAAGAACAGTAGTTGTGAAGGCAGATAATATACTTTTGTTCAAAGCTGTTTCTTCTGAGGAGAAAATTTTTTTTTTTCCATTCTTGTAAAGACAAAGACGTGTTGATATCTGATGCTGATATTTCCAGAGGCACTCTATCATTTTTGATTCGACAGATATTGAAGTTTATTTTGTCACTCGCTCTGGAGTGATAACATGATGATGTGACTGGTCTGTCTTTTGTCAGAAAATGAGGCACATTTTGATAGGTTTGGCTGTTAATTGGTGAATATTGCCTGCTGTTCGGGACAATTTAAAAGGCATTTTTTTCTAATAAAAGAAACCCACATGCTTAGACTTTGCAGCATCAGAGGCAGAACAGATTTGATGTGTATTTGGTGTCCATGTCCCTGCACAGTAGGTGCATACATCTATTGTGGAGAAGCAGAGAAAGATAAAAAATGACACTCCTCAGTTGCACCACTATGAGTCACAGTTCACTCTCACATTAGCATACAGTATGGACATGCCCTGTGTCTGATCTTCCCTGTGTCACTGTCTCTTATTTTAATAACCAGCAGCCTGGTGTCAGTTGTGCGAATACTTTTTATTACAAGGTTGGACAGTTAGCTTGTTTTTATTATACCCTGAATGATCATTGCCATAAAACTGCAGCATGCAGACTGAGTAGAAGATGATGGAAGGTACAGAAAGTCATTTCCTGTAACTAGCCAAACTGAAGTCTGGCCAGTAGGAGTCAAAGAGAGGACATTTGTCATTACTGTAGTATCCACTGACCTTCACCAAGACCATTAATGCTAAGTAATATCCTGCAAGCCCCTGGACCTCTCCACCGCTGAATCATCATGGATCAATTATTCTAATATTTGTGTGCCACTTTTGGTATTGATTCATGCATTTATGCAGAGTGTGGCATATCTTGTTTAATAAAGCAAGGCTCTGCATTTAATTAAGTCATTTTTAAAGTCAGGCGACACTTTGTTTTAATAAACCTTTGCCTTATCGATACATTTGTTCATTCGTGACTTATGTTGGTCTCAGTTTTATGGTTTCATTAGTAGCCACCCAGTGCACATCACATATTATGGGGCTATCTGCAGCACACTCAATATCTTGTTGATTGCACTCATTGCTGTGTTGCCATCTTCAGTGCCTCAGAATGACTGTGTGTTATCGTAAATACTGCATAGTGATCATTATGGCAACAGAGTAGTTGTGGAAGCGTAAGCAATAGTGTAAATAGCAGTGTCCAGCTAATAATGCTTGGAATCGGCATTTAAGGCAAAGAAATGGTCTTAATCAATCACAACAACAATCTCTATGCAGGCTTTAAAGGAGGGTATTTTCAATGTGAATCTGAATGTATGTTGGAAAATGGTTGGGTGGGCTGCTTTCTTTCATACTGACCCTGCAGTTATCTCCTTAAAGGTCAATACCACTGTCCCCGAAATGTGGGACAAAAAGTTATATTCACTTGAATAGGAATCTGAGTTCAAACTTTTGACCGTTACTGTATATATATATTACTGTTTTATTTTGAAATGCCCTCTTTGTATTTCCCAATGGTAGGACACACACAGAGAGATAGTTTCAGTGTCAAAATAATTATTCTTCCATTAACACTTGCTGCAAAAATCTTAATATCAGTGTTATTGTTCTTTGGACACTAGAGTTAATACAACTGGCTCATCTGATATGAAAAAAAAAAATCTTAGAAGTAACATTGTCGAGAGAAACTTAGAAACTTTCCAGGTAGAGTTTTCAATTGGACAGCTAGGCCTTTGTTCATAATCTACACTGATTTTTTTTTATCAGTCCTTTTTTGTGTGTAAAGGGGAAATAATGAATGGTATTAAGCAGAACCTGGGCCTAGCCAGGGATGGCTGCAAATGAGAAGAGAATAAATATTCAAAGACACATGAAGGGAATAAAGAAAACTGAAATGAGGAGCTGCGTGTTCAATCCCGGTCATCTACTTGACGACTTTCGATGAATCCCAATGAGAGCGCAGATTACATTTTCATTACAAATTGGAGCTACATGTGCAATTAATGCTATATAATGGCCCTTTCACTGCTACCTCAGCAGAGTTGTGAAATATTGATTTTATTCACTCTTATATATTCACTTAAACTCTGGACTGTCTTGCTTAGAATATGTCTCATTGTTATACTTGTTTGAAGTAATAGCTCAGGAATTACAGTTTGGATATAGTGGGTCCTTCCTCAAAGGATAGGGATGAGATAAAAGGTGGTAAAATAGATTGAAACTTGAAAGGAGCACACCAGTCTAACGGTATTTTAAAAGCTTGCTGCAGCCAGGGTTATGAGACGGGATATGTGAGCTCTCCAATGATCTGCTTTTCTTACTTGGTAGGTAGGAGTAGGAGAGACTGAGGGGAGTGTCTCCAGTTCCTCTCTGCCTTATGAGGCAGGTGAGGCCCGTTAGACGCTGATGATGTCAGACAGGACACTTATGTTGGACTCTCTCCAGGGAGGTGTCTTGAGGTGGAGTTTGACTCACTGTTCCACTATCTCCGATCTCTGCATTATTTATACTTTTGTCTCAGCTATTTATCAGCAATTTTATATCTTGCAGCCTCATTCTACAGCACTTCTCCTGCGATGGAATAGGCTGCAGCGATGATAGCCGCAGAGGGAAGCCAACAAGCAAATATAGTAGCGTATTAATAGCATATTAATAACAGAATAAAAGAACGCTGGAATGGACAGGTGTGCTTCATAGAGGTCTCTGCACACTGTTGAAAACCTTGGCAAACATCCATTCACATCAAAATAGTGCATTGGAAAATAAAATAAAATATGAGGAAAATGCTGTGTTGGCTGCACTTACCTTTATATTAAATTTTAGGACATGGAGCTGGCTATGTGTGAGCTGTGGTAGAAGTTGCACAGCAACTGAATCACTGATCAATGACAGCTAATGAACACGGCGGGAGTTCTGCTCTGTTTGCTTCTCGACAGAAAGCTGTCTTCTCCAGAGAGCTCTTTCTCTGCTGTTTTTGCCAGAAAAGCACAGGAGCCTTCATTGAAACCAACTGCCTCCGGGCTCAATTAACTACCATAGATTAGACATAATGTAGATAAGAGACTGTGTACAAGATCAGTGGTAATCGCAAAACAAACTCTATGCATGGATACGGACAACTGGGACATTATATGGCATGAATGTACATGTATAGATTGTGAAGCTAAGCTCCATAAAACGTCCGTAACAAGCAAAAAAATGTATCCAAAGCTTTATTTTAATAAAAGTGATTATTCCAACAATGATGGCTGAACATCAGAATGAGCGATGAAAACTGATATATTAAAAATAAAAGGCTGCACTGGACCTATAGTCTCCTATGTGTATACAAGTTCGAAACAAGCACACCAAACAATACCTGTGACCCCACAGCTGAGTTAATGCACCACATTGATCTTTTTGCATTCTTGCAGATGGCTATTGAGAGCTCCACGGTGACAACATGGTCTGCTTTGTGTTTGGTGACCCGAACATGGTCTTTGTCATAACCTATTAGCATCATTTAATATCCCTCACCGAGGCTGATCACTGCCCATGTTTCCCTACTTAAGCAACATGTCTGAAGAACCAAAGCAGTCTGATGAACAATGGTCAAATTCTGTTTTTGAGTCTCCCTCCAAGTATATTTGAACTTCTGCCCATTTAAAAGTTTCTGTTCTGTGCAACCATCAACACCAAAGAAAGTGTTTAGACCTAAAACTCACTGCCAAGTCCAACATTGACCTCTGTCCAAGCACATGATGGCAACTGAATGTAAACTCATTGAAGCAATCATGTCACAGTCCCTCAGCCATTGCTCAGCTCTAATCAGCTCAGCCTGTAGGTGACAGGCCCCTTCATGCTGCATCAGGGAACAGTACGATTGGAGGATGGTTATTTGACATGTCTTCCTGCCTGACTCTCAATATTCCTCCTGATTAATCTCTATGAACAAATATCTACATATGAATCCTGAATCTATAGGGAAGCGACAAGATTTTGGTATTGGAGGCATTCTGGTTTCTATATTCAAAATATAGTCCTTTAGCAGTATTGACCAATCACGTTTGAGCAGGATTTGGTTTCACACAGGTCAACGCGTTGGCTGAAATCTCAGAACACATCAGCTATGCGATGCGGATATCCACTGGCTACACTTGTAGCCCTCAAATATCGGAGGGTGGGGTACCTCGACCGCAGAAAGAGAGCCGATGAAGGTGTCAGACTTGTATAGTGTGATGTACCGTATGTTGCAGAATGAACTGTCAGACATCTCACTCCTTCTTATTGTTATTGGTCGAATGTCGGGGGGGGGGGGGGGGGGGGGGGGGGCTGTAGCGAGAGCTGCTGCATTACTGCACCGTCCATAGTCATCGTTGTCAGACGGGACGTTGAGACCAATGTGAAATGTCACTGAGGCAGACTGCACTTTCTTGACAAGAGCACACAGTTTACATGAAGGCTCTGTATTGACATGCATAGTTAAGCCTTCTAATAATAGTCTCTTATATTTCTTTCCATGCTCATAAAGTGATCTTTATTTATACGTATATTACACCCCACCATTCAACTGTGCATACATTTTGTGGCAAGTGTGGCATTTAGTGAAATGTATATGCATCCATAAGATCTGAGTATCCACTGTGAATAGTCTACATTATACTTCTTAATTATCCATTCCTGCATAGAGAAGTTGCCATTGTGTGTTTGATCATCTGGTAATGATGTTTAAATATCACCAAGGTTTAGCTGCGTCCTCATTATCCTGAATACTTCTCCAAGGTCACTCCCAAACGTTCACTTTTTTTATACGCCAACGCCTGGTGCTTGTCTTTGATAGTTAATCTGATTGTTGTTGTTTCTGTCGGTGTCAAAAAAAAAACAGCAGTCCTACCGCTGGGGGGAAAAAAAAAAAAAACGGGGCCATCCTCACAGGGAGAATAGATGCCACTTATATTTCAGTGTAAATGAGTAAAGAAATGGGCACAGCGTGGATTTACAACGGTTCATTAGATTGGATCCACTCTGCCGCTGCATCTCTCACATGAACAATCTCTTACAGGGGAGTAAATTAGTGTGCAATCTCATGTACCTGCTGTAAATGAATCTGTCCATCAGCTTGTGTCTCAGGTGTTGAAGCGGAGGAATGGTTCTGCCCTGCCGTGACTGCTTTGGATTCTCGGGCGGAGAGAAGGAGTTTGTTAAACACTTAATGTGGAGTTTCACTTTTTGATTTTTGCCAAATCTTTTGGAGGTTTTCTAAATCCGAAACGACTGCGCTGTAGCTGTTTATCCAGCGTCTTCCATTTAACTTCTGACCTCTGCACTCGCTCGCTGTTCTCGGGTCACAACGGGGGGAAATTTGAATCTGACGAGAAAATTAATTTGTGAAAATTGCGCTGTGCTTGTTTGGGTGATGGATAAACTGGCTGGTCGGATTACCGTCTGACAGGCAGTAAATGGAAGCCCGACTGCATTTTCAATGCAGCGCTGCTCTGTGAAACATATTCGTATGTGAGGTTTGCAATTTGCATAGTTCCTAACATTTAAAATGACTACTTTATTCCTGTTTCAGTTTTTTTTCTTTTGACATTTTGAAGCTGTTAGCAATGCCCTTAGGGTTTCATTTAGGATTTATCCACATCCCACCAGTCTGTCATGTGTAAAATGTAATAAAAAGGATGATAATGACTGTCATGTCAGAGGCAGGAGAAGCTCACTAACAGATCTATTTTGTGATGAAATATCAGGATAGACACGATGAGTGCTTTAAACACGAAAATACATGTGCACGGAGTCAAAGCCATTCAAGTTGCTGTATATCTAAATCAAAAGTAGATTCATGGGTAGGTTTAGACAAGTGCAGCTAAGGTCTTAATGGAACGCAGAGCATGAGCGGAGTTTCCACTGCCATGAGAGATTACTAGCTCCTCTCGGGGTATTAATGTCGGATGTCTCACCGGGAAACACAAATTAAACGATCTGTCCTGATGTGAAAGTCCACTATTTTCATTTAGAAGTCCGGTTGCATGCTGATACAGCTGACTGACTTGAATAATGTATCTAAAAACTGAAGCTCCGAGCATATAGGCAACTTTATTGCTTTGAAAAGTTTAGAGCGGGAGAGCTTCATGTGTGACATAATTTAATTCCATCCGAGTTAATTCAAACTGTTTAATGATGCGGGGAGAACAATTTCATTCGCCGTGGTAGCAGTGGGGTGGTCCGCAGGGGCCACGAGTCAGGAGAAGCACTGGAGGTTCAGTAAAGCACAGAAAGGAGGATCTGTGGATGGAGAAGGTTGTAACATCAGCGTAGCAATGGTGTGACTGTTTATTTACTGATGTGAAATTTGCTTGTTTTTTTTTATTACTACAGTTTTCTTCTTTCTATTACTTATAATAAAAATGTTAGACAGTTACCAGTAATAGTAACTAAGTGTTAACTCTGCTCGGGTTAGCTGTTGGTTACTATTACCAACCTGTGTTTCATTATTTGTGATACGGTCAACACCCTGACTTCATATGCATTGGGTTCTGTGTCTGTTTCCAGGGGTTGCGACCAGACGGCGTGCAGGAGATGAGTCAGGCGGGTAATCCCACTCCACCTATCCATCAACCTGGAGATTATTTCCAGCATCCCCCCCTCTTCCCCCCCCCACAGAATGTCAAAGCCTTGCTGAGCAGAGGATGAGTCCATCATCTTCTTTCCAAGACTTTCCCTCGAGTTTTCACCAAAACACATAAACACATCATGTACAATTACCTGCTGCTGCACTCCCCCCCTCCTTCCTGTGAGTATAGGGGCAGTGAGCGAATGCAGTTGAATGGGTTGTGTTGTATGCAGTGTGCAAAAGAATAGCTTTCTTTGAAAAGTACAGGATGTGACAGGATCCGCTCTCGGTCTGCAGACATCACTCTGGGTTGTGATGGCGTATGTGCCAGAGATCTCCTGTCTCATATCAAGCGAGACACTTACAGAGATGACCCTGCCTCAGTTGCTATCACTGTCTCTCTGCCAGAGAGAGAGAGAGAGAGAGAGAGCTTGGTTCTCCCATTACTCCTGAACTTGCTAATTAGTGCCTGTCGTTGGAGTAACTTGTACCTGTCAGTGGGTGCTGCTCTCCTATATTCACCAACTTGAGGGAATTGAAATTGAATGCCTGCTAAGCTCCAACAAACTGCAAATGGTCCATGGGATTACACCCTGATTTTCTCACTGACCTGACAGCTTTATATGTAAGAAATTGTTTTGAATGAACATAGACTATCTCAACTAGTTTTTACAGCTTATGTGGGATGTTGTATCTATTCCAGGCTAGTGGCTGTGCAGGCTGTTTCACTGCTTTTTTTTTTTTTTTTTTTTTAGAAACTTGAGTCCACACGCCATATGTCCTTGTATGAATGCCAAAGCCACTTGTGTCAGATAACCCAGTGCCTATTTTTATTAAAGGGACATGGTGAAACTGCCTGGTCATTGGTAATTATTGGTCCCATTCCCAGGGACACTTTGTGCTTGTTCAAGCAGAACAAGGTCAAGTTTATTACAGACATTTCCTCACCCACAGGATTAACCATGCTGCTCATATTCATCCTTCCATTTTTCCATTAGTCGATTTATCTGCCGACTAGACTATTCTACATAATGAGTGAAACATGAATTATAGTCAAAGTAATACAAATATTTCATTTACATGCAGATCAACGCTGACATGTTGAATTGTTCCGAGTTAGACGCAGTCCTATTTTAGGACTAATCCCTCTCTGTTTGCAGATGCTCAGTCATCCCAAACATTTTACTTGTTTTGAATAATGGATTTTCACTGTGATTGTTTGTTGCTGTCATGTACAAAATAGCTACATTGCATCAAGTGTGACTTGTATAAGTTGTGCAGAAATACCTCCCTGACACACACACACACACACACACACACACACACACAGGAGCACACACACAGGAGCACACACAGCATACCGTGTCCTCTTCCTAAGCTGGATGAGACTGTTGGTCAAACCCCAGACTCTGCCCATATGTGCAGGTCTCTCCTTACAGCAGCCCTCAGACCTTGCTGTGTGTCCTCATGGCCCAGAAACCCGCTTGAAATTAAATTACAGATTAGTGGCTCCAGGCCCAAAGAGGGGGTTTATTTGGGGTTTTTTCAGGGACTGGAAAAAAAATATCATGGGATTTACCAGTATTGAAGACATTTTCTTTCATCTGACTGTTAGCGCTGGAGCCAGTGCCCCCCATAAGAATAAAATGTCTACAAAGACTTGGAAATGGGTTCGGGAGTTGGGAAAAATGGGTGCTTGGAAGCAAAATTCACATAAAAAATAATCAGAGAAAAGAAAAGGAAGCTGAAGTTACACTGAAGAAACTGAACGGCTGCTCAAAGGTCTGCTGAGTGAACACTGGGAAACGAAGAAATGACAAGAAATGACGAAGAAAAGACAAAAGAATGAATGCCGAGCCCTCATTCAATGACTTTGACTTCAATAAGTTAATAAATACATTTCCAACCCAAAGCATAGTTGCAGATTTTTCACTTAAAAGACTTTGACTTTGCAAGATAACTATTTGATTTGGTTAAATAGGCTAAACTTAGCTTCAGCTAAACTTTGTGTCACGGTGTTATAGAGCAAGGGTTTGATTATTGCTTATTAATTGGCAGAATTCATAGAAGGAAAGATTACCACAAGCAATATCTATTTAAATGTATCTATAGACATGTGGCTATTATTTTAAGACAGAATTGATTCTTCTAAATTTGAATCATCCAATGGAAACTTTCACTAATATTTTAAGCAAAAACAATGACTTGATATGATAGAGTCCCACTCATACCGAAAGTGATCTTCTCATTTGATACTGGGCACTAACCATACTCTGCAACTTTAAACTTTATTTTGTCTTTGTAAGTTTACCTCTGAAACTGGAATCTGTGATAAATTATCAACTGGTATGCAGTAGATACAATCTGAAGAAGATTAGAGCAGCATAATGTATTAAATATTGATCACAATTCTGCCAGTGGAATTACTGCTTATGCAGATTTTCGTTCCACATGACTTCAGTCCTCTGTTTGATTTGCTGAAAACAGTGTATGTGAGCGTCAGCCGCTTCCAGTCCCGTTCAAAGTGTTCTGTTATCACAGAGCTCACTGCCACCCTGGGTTTTCTGCCTGCAGCCCCCTTCATGCTCCAATCGCGTTAAAGAAAAAGTGTATGGCACAGCAAATGGGGTGAATACTGCCCTTCATTTGTGTCATGTAGTGCCTGCATGTGTTGGTAAAATGTTCACTGCAGTTTAGAGGTGGCATGAGTTAATACGAAGTCTATAAAGAAACACAAACAAAGGCTAACAAATGGCCAAGGCAGCACGGATTCAGACCTCCCAAATTCTAAGTCTGCTGCCAGACACACATTATATAGTGAATGTACTTATTGGGCACACATCTGTCGTCTATTTATGGATAAGAAAAAGCAGACTGAGCAAACAGCAGTCAAATCAAAATCACCCGTTCTCCTTTTTAGCACATACTTCAATACAAGTATTTATATTTCTTTCATCTTTTCATTACTGCATGAATAATATCTGTCCCCTCCAGTAAAAGTAACCACACTCAAATAAAGAGGAGGCAGCCGATGACATGTCCCATTCACATTGCTAGTGGTCCACATAATGTTTGGGATGGGACACCTGAGGTCAGTGGCTCCCAGTCCAACTGCTCTGCTGGTTACATTCAGTATAATTAAGGACTGATTCACATGCCACAGGTGAATGCCATTAGGTAGTGCAGAAAAACAGCTCCAGGACTAGGATTGAAGACCACTGTGTAATTGGTTTATTCATGGAATTGTGGGATACTCTATCACAACTTATCAAGGTGCATGAAATTAGCTTGGGCTACGGCAAGCAGTCAGTTATTCTGGATGTAGTACGTAAACACTGAGAATTCTGCACAGTGTGATCGTCTATGCGTCGTTTTTACGATCAGCTGGCTTTGTTCACCGCTTAAGGAGAAAACATTTCACAACGTTTTACTTTGGGTTTCCTTCCCTTCTGAGGGAGTCCGATAATGTATTTAGTTTGCAGCGGAAGATTTAAAACGTAAAACAGGCAAATCAGCTGTGATAGTGAGATTCTAACCAAGGTTAACCGAGCACTTGCCCTCTGCTTCTAGTCTTTATGCTAAGCTAGTCTGTTGGCTGTAGCGTCATATTTAAATAACAGATATAAGTATTGTGTTGATTTTCTCATCTAACCCTCAGCAAGAAAGGGTATTTCCAAAAATGTCTGGCTACTCCTACTACCTTAACTATTTACAAGGTTACCAAATAAGAACTATGATAAACCTGCACCACTTTATCCACTTTATATCACTGAAGTGGAAACAGCAATGATAAAACCAGTGATTATCATTTGTTGGGGGAAAAAAGAAGAGGAAAACCCTTTTTAGGTCCTAGTTTTTGTTTTCCTCTAAAAGCTGTACGTCCAAATCACTCCACCTTCAAGAACAAAAGAGTTGGTTTCAAGGTCAGAACAAAATGTCTGGAGCGAATCATGGTGTTAAAATAATAGAAAAAACAAAACCAAACCAACAAAAAAACAACTCAGCATCTACCCTGAATATCAAGCAGCATTACTGGGCACGAGAAGTTGGTGTAAGGATTTAAGAGAGTCAACAAATTAAGGTTTCGGTTGGGAGGGAAGTCCTACCGAGCTAAAATGAAGAAAAAGAGACCATTGAGGTGCTAAGAAGAAAAGCTTCATCCAAATTGCTCAAGAATACCAGCAGTGAATATGAACAGAGAATTACTTGAAGGGATTTGCATAGCTTTCATGTTGCACTGTCACATCAGTGGTTTTGATACCTCTCACATTGGAAAACTGATGTTTACAGCAGCGGGATAGAAAAGATCATGAATTGGCAGGGCTTAAAAAATTTGATGGGACTAGTACCAGACTGTTATGTAGAAGAGGCGAGCCTTAAAGAAAAGCCTGTGTTTTAACAGCAGATATCTTTCAAAAGCTCAGCATGAACTGTGGGTAGTGACAGGAGGGAAAAGACTGTATATTGAATCTGAACATATCTACACTTGATGGTCCAATGATCTCAAAGTAGCAGCACTCCTGATACTTTGGATCAAAGGTAACGGTGGTGCACCCAATCAGGATGCCTCCTGGATTCCTCCTTCTGATGGTGTTCAGAGCATGTACAATTGGAAGGAGACCCCCTGGGAAGATCAAGAACACATCAGCCTGCGAACGTCTGAGAAAGAGTCTGGAAGGAGAGACATCTGAGCCAACGGATCCACGTAAGTGGTGGAAAAACTCAAGCTGTCCGTGCAGTTATTGTGTTACTGAGCGCATTACATGCTGAGTGAACTTGTCCTGTTTTTCAACTAGCACACGTTTTCCCTGGGAATTGATCTTGATGCTCATTCAACATTATTGATAAAATATAGGTGAAAGAAGATGTGAATAAACTTGCTATACAAGACCAAATCAAGGGTTGAGTGCAAAATCAGTAATACGTGTAATTTTAAATTGAGCATCAATTGCTGCAAATAATGGACCTTATTTCATGTATGTTTATTCTGTTGTAACCATGGTAACTGAAATTGGCGCTGATCCAGATTTTAACTCCTGCAGAAACAAACATAATAAACATAATAACAAATTCCCCCCTACTGAGTCTTGCAAGGCAGTTCATCCAAAACAACATGATTCACCAAACTAATGAGTCGCAACAACATGGCCTCTACTCCAACATGAACATGTGGTTTTTTGGGTTTTTTTTTAGTGCGCTGCAGTTTCAACTAGCATTTTATATTCTCAGATATGTGTTCTGTGCAAAATTGCAAAACTGCTCTCCACGTTTGTTTTATAAGGAAGCCAGCAGGAAAAGGAAGAAAAGGTCAGCTTATTTTTGTTTATTATGAAGACATGAAAGTGCCGTATTGGTTTATTGTATAATTCATGTTGGCATCTGCTGGCTGGGAAAATCCTTTATACTGCAGTCAACATCAAAGAAAACACCTCAATAATAGATGTCCATGAAGTCCAACAAAGGAGAAAAGACCATGTGATTCCAGATGAGCACTAAAAGATTACAGATTCATACTTACACTTTCACCCAAATACAAATGTAAAACATGCAGAATTATTACTTCCTGTGTGGACATGTGTAGGCCATGTGTTTATATGCTCATAAATAAGTATACATATTTCTATCTTTGATTTTTTTTTTTTTATTCTATTCAAAATTTAATTACCAAAGGGGACTACAAACATTCCTTGTGTTGTGCAACCCTCTCGTGTACAAGGACAAATAAATCACCCTGATACTGATCTTGATCTTAAATCAGACAAATGAAAATAGATTTTGTACTAAACTATAATCTTCACTTTACAGTAGGCTTTATGGGTCTGCTGGTTTCTGTGGAATCATTTTCCACCCGATTGGACTGTTATCAGTCTATTGAGTAGGCGTTTTCACCACACGTCAGTCAAATTGGGTGCTTTATATCAGGGGCGGCCGGTACAGCCTGCAGACCTGGATAAGAGGGGCAGTGACCCGGCCACCGCTGCCGGCCTGCCAACCAGAGAGCGTTGAGGATAAAGTCACTCGGTGAAGGTCGGGCACCTCATGAAGACCTCGTCCTGGACCAATGCATCCAGAGGAAGTAACCAGCTACAACCCAGGCCCTCAAAACAAACAATGAAATCCAAAAATGGATCCTAAAACGCACAGGAAGCCAATGAAGGGAGGCCAGAGTGGTCGAAATGTGTTCTCACTTTCGTGTCCCTGTTAAAAGCCGAGCAGCAAGCGTTTTTGGACCAACTGTAGACGTGAAATCATCACATATTAGAAATCAAATTCTTAATGTGTTTTTGACTTCTGTTTATTCACCTTATTTGCAGACAGTGACACTAGTATCACATGCTGGCCACACGCTCTAAATTCATATAGTTCTTACAGAAGGAAAAGACATGAATGAATTCCAACACTCAGCTCTAAAGAACAGATAAAGGATGACCCAAGAGCTTCAAAATACAGAACGCAGAGAAAAAGAGTCTGACGCATGTGTATGACGCTTGTCAAACATACTGCTACCAAATCTCGCTCTATGAAGGCCAAACTCTATTCATGAACACCATTGCAGCTGCAACCATTCAACTTACACCCGATCTCCATCTCTGCATGTTTGGATTCAAATCAAGTAAAAGCATTTTCTTGTAAAGGCATTAAAGTTTGATCATCACATATCTGTGGCATGTCATGTCGGTTCATTCAAGTTAATTTGTAACTTTATTAATGTATGTTATATGGAGTCAATCTGAGGTGGGCATGCAGCCAATGAGAATGATGCATACTGTGGATATTTTGCAGTAGGATCGCATAATTTAAGATTTGCTTAGATTTGCAGAGATGCTCACAAGCCTTTTTTTGCAGATCGAAGTCAAATCTTTGGTCACAAGTCCAAGTGGAGTCTCAAGTCTCCTCTGGATGAAATGAGCGTTTTATAATCTGCATGCCATCTGCATTGCCAAGGAAATTCAAAGCATGTATCACACTTTAATCTGTTAGCATACAGTATCAGCAATGACTAGTTTTTGGGTATATGATCATATCACAGGCTATTCCAACGCAATGTGAAATTAAGCCGAGGCACTGTGTCATACATAATGGTACATCACAGAACCCCTTAGTAGTATATAAAAAAATTGCCATGAAGTTAAAAAGGTTTTGAATTAATAAGGCCTACTGTTGTGAGAAAGCTCAACTCAAATGACGATTACACACTGCATGAGTCTAGCAAGGAGCAGAGTCGGGTAAAAGGCAACTCTCCATGCTTTGACAATAAGAATAAGATGTAGAGATAAAAACTGAATGAAAGAGCAAGGAGGAAATACCAAACCACAGCTAGCACTCTATGTGAATAAGTGTGGCAGGCAAACAAACCCTCATCTTTTCAAATTAATGCCAATCTGATCAAGCTGACCTCATTAGCCACAAAGCTAGTTGCAAGCTAATGTTTGATATCTGATGCTGAGCTGCATGTTTGCTTTGACTTTACCAGATGACTCACCTATCAGGTGTCTGATAAAGTTTAAAAGTGACATTTTTATATATATATATATTATTTTTTTTTACAAATTATGTCTACATTATATTTATTTTGAATGCCATTTAAAGACAACAATTATTTTACATATATATTAGTATTCATGTTCCCCTTGTTGTGTAATGGTTGTTTGCACATTTTTTTTACTTTGTGACATTTTCAGGAAAAGCTTGTTAATCTTACAGAAGGTTGGTTTTGCTTTCACTGGCCTTTCTGTGCCTTCTACCTTCTTCGACTTTAAATTGACTTTAAATAGTGGTTTGCCAGCAGATGTTGTTGCCCTGGGATGCCCTGCATTTTCGTTGAGGGGCCTGACCACCAGGTAGAGTCTCTGGAGGAAAAACAAGACTTAGAAATATAACACAAATATGATGGGAAACATATAGTACACAACTTTAGCTAATAAGTCTTTGTCAATAATGAATCATTAATGAGCTTAGAGCAGACCTCTCCCCCCTGCATGTCCATATACAGAATATTGAATATATGCTAGATTTGGATGTAATTTGTCTCCCCATTGCACCTTATCTACTCCACGTTTAAATATTTCATAAATAAGAATCAATCACCAAGTGCACTGCAGAGTAAATAGATAATAATATTCCTGGTTGGCCAATGAAAAGTGCATCTTTTATTTGACTCTGTAGTTGAATATTTGATTTTTCTCCTAAATCATATTTAGAATCTCAATATCTTTAATCAGGATGAAATGTTATCATACTACATTCTATTGCCTTCTTGAAACAACTCCTTCAGAGGTGCTGAAGTCTATCTCTGGCCCAAACTTAGGAAAACAAAAGGTACTGCATCGGCAGGGGCTTATTTTAGCAACTGAAACGTGTGCTTTGTCAGACTCATTCAGTTGTGCTGGGCTAGGCCATCCCTAATTAAAGTGTTCTGCTCTACAGAGTCCCAGACTGGTCCTGAGCATGCAGAAGCTGTCTTATTCTTTCCATCCATCACATCTACTGTAATTACTTGTGTTTACAGTGGAGGAAATGGCAGCTGCCTGATTAGAAGTTATTGAAGAGATAACTCATAGGTAATTTAGAAATGGCGCTCAGCTTCTCTCCTGGATGTAAATGAATCATTTCCTGTATGAAGTGTGATGACGATGAAGAGAACGACCCTGACAAATTACCACAGTGTTGTCTAATCTCCTATTTTTTTCCTCTGGAGCTGTACATTGTTGTTTTCATCAGTAATGATGCAATGTTGTTGTTTTTTTTCCTGAAGCAGAAAAGTAAAAAAATTAGTGAAACAGTGTAATTAGCCGAGCTCGTTGTTGATTTTTTTTCCACATAAAAAAGTTTTTTTTAATTATATTAATTAGAGCATGTATTTAATGAATTTAGTGAGATACATATGGTGATAGAGAATAATATTATTGGTGAAAAAATATCTTTAAAAATTATGAATTGAATTCACATTAATCAAGAAGAGCCAAGTACATACAGGTCCCACACTATCGGTTCCAACTGTTTTATCACTAATCCTTTTTAGAATATGCACCATATTGCTATGCATTATCACAGGTTTATTGTCACGAAAACATACCATGTTGGAAATGGACACTGAGATGTCCATTACTGATATGGAGAGTGGATGTGCAATATCAAAATGGCAAATCGATGCTGCAATATCCTCCTCCAATATTGGAAATGGACCTTGCAGCAGAAGTATTATATTGTATTTTTTTTAGATTCACTGCAAGTTTAGACATACTTCAGATATTGGCTCATATTGTAGTTGGTTTGGTTATCATAATAATAATAATACTAATAATAATAAAAACAATATATGCATGTTAATTAAAGTGATTTAGTGTCATTTACAAAGACACCCTCCCTGGTATCTTCTAACATAATTTGATGGAAGCAGAAAAATAGCATTCGTTTGGATGTTTTGGGCATTTAGTATTCACTTTTAATTATTTTTAATCCTGCCGTGACTGATAAGTTTGTGGCCCAAGGTGGAAGGAAATGATTTCTATAGCTCTGGTTCCATGCACTTCAACTCTTTGTGTGATAATGCAGAAAGTTTCAAGTTAATAACATTTCGATAATTGAAATGTCCAAGTCTGAGTAAATTGACATTGGCCGTCTTGCAATCATCAGTTATCTTTTCAGGGGCTTGTAACCCGAGGAGGTCCATAATGACATGGTGGCAACACAAGGGGATGCTGACACTTCTTCAGCACGGTGAGGAAATGGGTTTGCTGAATTCAAATGTGGCTGATAAAGCCTGGAAGACCACCGTCATGGAAGGCCAGTCACTGTCATCACACAGGAGACCAGTGACAAAATCCATGACTTGATCTTGACAGACTGGCAAATAACCCATTGTTACATTCCAACACAGCTGGGTGTATCCCAAGAACATGTCCATGCAGTCATCTATGACCAGGGGATAAGACTTGGGTCAACCACTTCCAACCAGAGATGAAAGAACCCATAGAGTTCCTGGCTCCCTAGAGAGCCAAATCATTGAGGCCAGCAGACAAAGTGATGGAATCCAGGATTCAAAGTAAGTCTGACTGACGGAGCCACACTGTTACAGGGGCATGCTATAGTGTTCTCTTTGAGGCAGCCATGGGAGAAAATCAAGACAATTTGTTGAGGGAAGCTGACAAGATGAGTGCTCTTCCACCAAGACAATGCTCCAATCCTGGAATCCACAGTGGCAATGGTTGCCATCCCGGTAAGCAGATTTGAACTCCTCTAACGCCCACTCGATTCACCTGATTTATCACCCTCAGATGAAGAGGGAGCTCAGTGGTGACCTTTTTGACAGTGATGATGACATCATTGCTGCTGTGGACCATTTTCTGGAGGTCTGAGATGCCGACTGCAAAGAAGGAATCTGCATGCTCCATGACCGCTGGACCAAAAGAAGACGGAGGACTGTGAGGGTATTATTATTATTATTATTATTATTATTATTATTATTATTATTATTACAACATTGTTTCAAAAAATAAATCTGCTACATTTTCTAAAACGTTTCTCTCCCTTCAGCTATGACGTTATCGATCACCTCAGTTTATTGTGGTGCTGAGCATTTATTTATGTTTAAAAATGTTATGTATTTATTAATTTAATCTGTAGGTTGTACAACCATAACAAGGAACTTAAATTATCTTTAAGAGCTGTATGGAGCTGCAAAGGTAGATGACAATTCTGTCTAAAAACAGATTGAATAGTTATTTTCTATTAACCATACAGTACCAAAGCTGGCAGTGCTTACAGATTTTTCTGGCAATGAGGAGTCTCCTGTTGTCCTTGAGAGCTCACTGGGTTCACTTAATTAATGGCTGTAATTGGACTGTTTGGAATATCAGCACAGCTAATACTACTTTGACAGTGATTTAATTTGACATGTTAATCAATCACCAACATAGCACACACTCCTACGTTAAAAAGGGACATAAATAGCAATTATACTGTATGCAGACAAAGGTGTCACACACAAGCCATTATGTATGATCATAATAAATGTGCACTTTGCTAATTAATGTATTTGGCTCTTTCATTGTTAGCCATTGTGCCGGAGGTGTTTTTGCTCAGCGATGTAGCCAGAAAATAAAAGGACATGTAAAAAATAATTAGTGTCTGATAAGGTATTGTGTGGTGTATGTGTCATGAGTACTTTAAGTTCTTTGTACTTTAAATCATTAATTTGTTCTTCAGTGCCTCTGCATGCACATTAAAGCTCAGAACCAGTTTCAATGATCTTGCTGTTTGTACAACAGATCCCCTCCCTTGCAAAAGTGTTAGATTAATTACTTTGCTTTAATGGGCCCACTACTTGGTACTAGTAATTAAAAGATAATGATTGGTCCTTTTGAATGCTACAAATAAAGATGCACAAACTAATTTGTGTTATTCAGGTTGTTCAATAAAAGATTAGGCCCTGTGTGGGGGTGGGGTTTGAGGGTGATGGTGTTGGGGCTAGTCTATCAATGCTTTCCTGCGGCATGTCTCTGCTCCTAGTCATCCATATCAGATGCACTTTGGATTACCACACTGGATAGGAATAATGAATAAACACAGTAGCTTATTGGCATTCATCTCTATGACACCCCCTCCATAAAGCTGGAGTACAATAAAAGTGACGTCAATAAATTTGATGTTGAGGATAGTATCTCTTTTCCCTTCTTTTTACTGGATGTTGACAGATGTGTTTGGTATATTATAGTGTCTTTGGGGACTGGTGATGCTCCTAGACGTTACATGTCTTCAAACATGTTGACCTGCTGCAAATTGCAGTAAAGCTTGCAAGAAAAACAATCAACTGTGAGAAGTCATGGGGGTCATATTTGATTAATTCTCGACAAATTAAGGCTAACAACTTGAGCCACATGAGCCACTGCTGTGCTAAATACATGAATTATGGATAAGTTTTCATTTTGTAGCCATATTTGAAAAAATCCAATCTGGCTTCAGAGCTCTCCACAGTACTAAATCTGCATTACTGAAAATAAATGACCTCCTCTCAGCTGCTGACTCAGGTTACTGCTCCATCCTTGTGCTACTTGATCTTATTGCAGCATTTGACACGGTTGTTCATTTAGTCCTCACTCACATATTATCTGAATAGGTGGGGGTCTCGGGTTCTCCTTTGAAATGCTTTTCTTCATCCTGCATTCTGCATTCCTGCAGTCTTTCTATTAAAAGATATGCATCCTCCTCAGTCCCAATCTCATGGGGTGTTCCCCAAGGTTCCATACTGGGTCCCATCCTCTTTCCCGTCTATTTGCTGCTGCTAGGACATAATTTTTCAAAAGCATAACACATGTTTTCATGGTTCCGTGGACAAAAGCCAGATCTGCCTCCCCCTAGAGCCAGATAACTGCAACATACATACTGGACTTAATAACCGTTGGCAAGAAATCAAGTCCTGGATGACTGCAAACGTTCTCCAGCTCAATGAAAATAAAACCAAAGCTATTTTGTTTGGACCACAACATTTTGACCAACAGCATTTGGTCAAAATTTCGTTCCCTTTGGAGGGAGCTAAACTAACCGCCTCTTCATGTTCCCTGTCTATATACTAAATAACGCAGGTCTCCACATTATCATGATGACATTATAGATCACGCAGCAGGTGGGCTGTCATAAGGTAGTTTGTGGTTTGTCCTCCAATCATAAAATGCACTCTATTTATTCTGAATTGACATGCATGTTTAATGTATTAGATTTTGCATGTCAGATAATGCATCCAGTAAAGAAAATCACATTTGATTCTCAGCATTTGTAATACAACACATGCGATGCTCAGTACTCTAAATGACATATGCCGGAAATTAGATTTCTTGCCCACGGAGTTAATGTATTAGTCCCACTATCTGATGGCAGCAAACCACTAACAGATGGACAAATACTGTATGTTTGTGATCAGGACAGGTCACGTGACCTGCAGCTTCTGGGTAGTTTACTGGGGAATTATGAAAAACGAAGGAAGGATTGTTCAAATCTGATTAGACCTGATCCACTGTCAGGAGTCACAGGAAGTGAGAAGCTTAGCAGGGAATCATTAGCAAAACAAGTAATTAACGCCTGGCGGTTAATGCACATGACAGGCAGAATGTTAGGTGAATACTCAGCACCCACACACTTACAGTTGCATCTCTGCAGGAGAGGAGGCACAAGGCAAAGGAAAGCACTGCTGCGTTCCATCCTTTTTCTTACTGTTTGCAATCAGCCGACACACTAGGGACTTGAAAGAAATGCTTCTCAGCCATATGACAGCCTCTAGCTCTGTGATATAGAAATATGGTCATGAATGTTAATTTTTCCACTGATAGATCTAGCCAAATGAATTTATTATTTATTTTAACTTCCACAGAAATGTTTTGCTTGCAGCCAAATGCAAGGATAAAGTCAAAGATTTTTTTTTTTAATGAGCCTTCTGACATTAGAAGAAACTTCTGTCCTTGGATCCATTTACGACTCGTCAGTCATTAATCATCAGCATGTGATGTTGTTTGTGTTCCATATGTTTGTGAGGAATGCTGCTATTCAATGGTGGTACATTTAAGATCAAGCACACAGTAAACTTGATCTTCAAGCGTTTCAAGGTTTCATATAGGTAGCTGTAATATTCCTTGTTTGAATTTAAATGTTGAAGAACAGGTTTAAAAAAAAAAAAACAGTGAGAAAACATAACAATTATGAATAGTGCGTGGGATGTTCACATGGACTCCTCACCCAAATTTGCCTTGTTTGCTTCAATAAATAGGCTAGGCAATCTTCACAAGTACAACAACAACACTTAGATGCCTTGCTTTGCCAAACTGATTTGGGCAGTGCGGAGCTGTGATTGGCCTTGTTTCTATTATTAGAAATGTTACAGTTTTAAGGCCCAGAGCGAGCAGTGTTTCAGGTCAGTACACTCTGTAGACTGAATATATTACAAGTTAAATTTAGTCTGTATGTATCTTTAAGTATCACAATTTAAGACACGTTTTCATTATGATAAAAAAGAAACAGTTAACATGTACTTTGTGGGGGTGCTCCTGGAATACGGGTATCGGGCCTGTTGTTACAGGCCATTTGGTCCCTGTATGACCGCAGCGAGAGATTGGTTCGCATTGCCAGCAATAAGTCAGACTTGTTTCCGGTGAGAGTTGGACTCTGTCAGGGCTGCCCTTTGTCACCGATTCTGTTCATAATCTTAAGGGACAGAATTTCTAGGCACAGCCAGGTTTGGTGGACTCAGGATCGCTTCTCTGCTTTTTGTGGATGATGTGCTCCTGTTAGCTTCATCATGCCGTGACCTCCGACTGTCTTTGGGACAGTTTGCAGCTGAGTGTGAAGCGGCCGGGATGAGAATCAGCACCTCCAAGTCTGAGGCCACGGTTCTCAGTCGGGGGAACTGGCTTGGGAATGCCTTGGTGCACCCTCTGAAGAGCTGGAGGAGGTGGCTGGGGAGAGGGACGTTTGGGCTTCTCTGCTGAGACTGCTGCCCCCGTGACCCGGACAGCGTGGCATAGCGCTGTTGCCTCACAGCAAGAAGGTCCTGGGTTCAAGTCCAACTTGAGGACCTGGCCTTTTCTGTGTGGAGTTTGCATGTTCTCCCCGTGCCTGCGTGGGTTCCCTCCGGGTTCTCCGGCTTCCTCCCACCACCAAAAACATGCAGTATAGGTGAATTGGTGACTCTAAATTGACCGTAGGCGTGAATGTGAGTGAGAATGGTTGTCTGTCTTTCCATGTGGCCCTGTGATGAACTGGCGACTTGTCCAAGGTTTACCCTGCCACCTTTCTTTTTTTCAGCTGGGATAGGCTCCAGCCCCTACGCAACCCTACACAGGATAAGCGAATGGATGACTGAACATTTGTGATGCTTTTAAAAAGTGACTCCACTAAATCTTTTTTTTTTTATAGTATCCTTCAATGATAAGGTGTAGTTTTATTTAGTCCAGAGCTTTATTTAATGTCAGAGCTCCTTAAGAGACCTCCTATTATTTTCTGGCCTTTATACTGTGCCCAGGAAAAGACTGTTGTTATTGGGATTACACTCTGTTGGACCCAACCCAAGGTTTGGGCTATGCCAGGTAGGCTATTTTCATTAGATCTTTGTGTGGATGTCATGAATGAATTCCTGACAGCATAATGTACAGTATTTTGAAGAACAAGCAGCATCAATGTTGTAATGTGTGATACATGTAGAATCATGCTGACTGACAGTATGAGTATAATGACAGTAAGGCAGTTTTGAAAACACCGTGAGTTGGGAACTGCAGGAACAGTTAATTATAGAAAGCACTCCCATATGTCTCCATAATTGCCTTTTGATTTCAGTGCCAGGGAAACCAACAGGAACTTTCCATTAGTGGCATTTGCCAAATCAACGTCTTTAGGTGATTTTGAACATGTTTCTTGGAGCAAATGTTGTGATGGTGGCTGATAATTACATAGTGGATAATGGATGGATGGGAGTAGCATATTGCAGGAGGTGCTGGACCCAATGGGCCATGATAATTAACCAAAATCCTAATGACACTGGGCAATGACACACACACACATACACACTCAAATATGATGAATATTCAATGATTTATTTTTACAATAATAATGGGAATGCAAAGTGCTAAAATACTGTCAAAATTTTGCCACCGTTGTTTTGTAATTAGAGGACGCTCTGACTGTCTCTAGCTGACTAATTTCCCAGTGCAGCCTCTGCCAGCATTTAGCAATCTCATCAAAGAGTGGTGGAAAAGTTATTTTTTCCCCCCCTGGAAAGAAAAACACTTTTCGTGTAACAAAAACAATCTATTACCAAAACCTGCGCAAAATAACTTTTTTTTTGTTTGTTGCAGCTGTGGCCAGATGGACAAATTAGTAGGGATATTGTAGAAATAACAAAGTGAACCAGAGTGGATTTATACTGTACTAACACATTTGTCAAGTTTTTATTTTTTATTTTTATTTTTTTACTTCCTCGCCTCTGTGCTATCTTGTCCTTATTTTCAGATTAGAAATCCCCGTCCAATTTCCATCCCGGTTGCTTTAACACACATAGACATAATATAGGGGCAGTGATCAATACACTGTACTTGGCCATCATTATCAAGACATATATCCCCCTCAGCTCAGGCCCATTAAATCAGAGGACCACATTCTTCCCACCAAGTGTCTCAACCAAGACTCTTGAGTCACATTAAGGTCTGATTTATGCGTCTTTAATGACAGGCCACCCTTAATTAGCTGATGGCACAAAAATGCAGCCATTGCTGAAAAGGATGACCATTTAAGGCTCAGGATGATGTTTGCTTGAGGCCACGTTCAATTTGTCATCCATATCAGGCCGTGCTCACCATGCAAAAGCAGCTTCCTCTGGCTGTGGCCATACCTCATATGTTGAGAGATGCCAGAGGCAATAATGAATCCTTGTTGAGTTGAATCCCTTGCATCAATTCAGGGTGCATGTTATGTGAGGCTTTTGCAGTAACCTCTCTTTCCTGAGCTATTTACTGTCAAACTGTAAACTCTGATGACTCCTTCCTCCCTTGTTTTGGTCACAATCCATTGGTTCCAGCCTGAGAGACTCTGTATATCATTAGCAAAAAAATAATTTGGTTAGTTTAATGGAGTGACTTGGACTAACAAGTTGTTGCAACAAAAATACCCTGAAGTGACTTCAGATGTATTACCGCAGTAGTCGTGGCTGCTCATTAGCTCCTCGCGGTGTTATTGCAGTTAGGCTCATAAGAAACTTGCATAATATCCATGTACGGCCGTAAAAGAGAGACGGCTGATAAATTGCATAATAACCAGATTAGCAATATGTCACACTAAGCCTCTGGCAAATGGCAAGGGAATTGGGAAAATTCTTCCCTCCCTGTGAGATCAGAAAGATATAAATAGAAACCTTGAAGAACAATTTGTCAAGATAGGAGCAACACTGCATTTCCCCTTTCACCACACCCGAATGTAAGGGTCGCTTGGAGCAGATTTGGTCAAGTCATTATGAAAATGATGATGCAGCAGTGAAAGCAATGACAAATATCTAGTTTGAGGGTCACATTCCTTTGAAAAACTTCTTTGTAGGTCTTTGGTCTTTATTTCATGATGCATGACTGCAAATATAAGACAGGACATGACTATAAGGCAAAGCTCTGGCTATTAGGGCAACATTATTTTCTGCCTGTTTAAAATACAGTTAAATTAAATGTAATGTGGTTTGGTGTGGTGGAGAGGAATTTAATTAAACTGTGTTCCATCACTGGCAAAGAAAGAGTGCAAGGAAGACACCACAATACTATTTTGTATCTCCAAAGGAAAAAAAAATGAAGGTCATTGCTGGTCAGCCGCCAAGTGTCCCAATTTCAAGACCCACTAACACACCAGTGTATGTCTTTTTAATGAGACAAAAGTGGCAAGAACTTTTTTGTTTAACTTTATCATTGAGAGTTTTATTTAGTGATTTATGTCATGTTTGATTTTCAAGGGTTTATCAATGTTCCATCCAGCCATCCATCTTCTTCTGCTTATCCGGGTCCGGGTCGCGGGGGGCAGCAGTCTCAGCAGAGAAGCCCAAACCTCCCTCTCCCCAATGTTCAATTGATAAAATGATGTTAGAATCGTAATTCAAATACTCAAATATGTGTCCTTGCTAAACTATAATTGCCGTGTTAAAATATTTTTAAAATGTCGTTTTGTGTGGTGCTTTCATATAGACATGGTCCTTTCTTCAAATTACACTTTTCTTACTCTCACTATGGCTTCAATTAAGAAAATGTTATTTGTCCATATAGCATATGACAGAAAACAAGTGCAAATTATTATATTATTATTATTATTATTATTAATAACCACTAACCGTGGTTCTGTCCTCTGCTACATCTTAACCTCTGCCTGACGCTGCTTCCTCACATCATGTCTCTTCTTAGGACTTGCTGTTTTTCTGGCGTACCTGTTTATGCTCTGTCATGCTGGTGACTATGGGTAGCTTCATGGTGTCAGTGAAGCTGCAACAACTCTGTTCTCTAAAGGGCAACAAATGAAAAGCGCGTGTGCTCCGGTGATGTTGCAAACAAGCCAAGCCATGCATTTAGAACAGGATATTGGCTAGAAGGGAGCTGTTTGGAAAGTAATTACATCAAAGGCTGTTGTGGGAATATTTGCCACACAAAAATTGCTGCTGATGATAAGCAAGGCCCCACAAGGCAGTAATTAGGGACTCCTGCCTTATGGCCAGTGAATTGCGACTCTTTCTCTTGCTAAATAATTCTTCTTACATTTATGAACCTGCCAACATATAGGAGCCACAGTGAGCATTGATATCTGTCTGTATATATAATAACATCATTTTGGGTTGAAAATGCATTTGCACGAGCATCTTAGGAGCTTCCTGGATGCTAACATGTTACTTCATCTTGTAGTCTTGTATAATCGAGTGAGCTGTGTGATGTAGAAGTATCCTCATCTTCTACCCGCTAAATCAGTTGCTTTAGAGAGACTCATGGCCTCTTTCTGTCCTCGTCCTGACTGTGTTTAGTTTGATTGAGGTGTGTGTGTGTGTGTGTGTGTGTGTGTGTGTGTGTGTGTGTGTGTGTGTGTGTGTGTGTGTGTGTGTGCGCGTATTTGTCTCTCGGCATGAAATTCCTATGCAATGTGCTGCTACACCCCTGAAGCACACAGAGCCTGTCAGAGGATGTTGACCTACATTCTCATTGTCGGGTGATGGATGCAGCGGTGAGCTTTGACAGCCCCACATAGTTTTGATTGGCGAGAAATTAGAATAACTTATTCTGGTCGGGCATTAATGTGCTACTCTAATGCCGAACCTTTGTCTGGGTAAATTTGCTAAAGAAACAGGTTGAAATACCATCATCACAATTTCTGTCATCCTGTGTTTGCCCACATGCATCATCCATCCATCCATCCATTTCCTCTATCTCCTTATCCTTTACAGGGTCCCAGCTGACGTTGGGGAAGACACCTATGAGACAAACAACTACTCAAGCTCATATTTACCTATATTGCATGTTTTTTGGACAAGGCGGACATGGTAGAACATGCAAACCACACACAGAAAAGGCTACAAGTCTGCATTTGAACCTTTGCTGTAAGGTGAGAGTGCTAACCACTCCACCACTGTGCCGCCCACACACACACACACATCATTCAAATGAGAATAAGCTGAGGCAGCACACACCTGTCAGAGAGCGATGGCAATCAAGATTTAGCTTGACAAATATCCACTATACAATTATTTCATTGTATGTTATTCCAGAACAGGAAAATCTGAATGACGACTGTCAGATTTGTATGAATATTGCAACAGTTAGCGTTTCTACTGCATTACTGCAGGATTCAGTCATAACCATATCATACATACCAAAGAGAAAACTGAGCTTGTGGGAGATAAAGTCCCCAAAGCACAAGTACTGCATGCAGCACCCAAAATATAAATGAGTAGCACCCAAATACGTTGGACTGAAAGATGAGCGCCTTCGTTATGTGTCATTCATGCTATTGGCTGACAGGCCTCCATAATTATTCAATTTGCACAACATACTGTACATGGTGGACGTGATTATCAAGCGAGAGAGTTGTCCTTAGGATTGCTTCATAAAATTAGATTAGACTTTCAACAAGAAATAGAGCCTATTATGCCAACCTATAATAGTAGTCTATGGAGTCTTTTTGTATATTTACATTGGATGCTTATTTTGATCTGTAAATTACACTGATAAGCCAAAAGTGAATAAGATTGTTCCTCTTGCTACAATGCAGCATATTGCTGAGTAGCGTCAGATCCTGGCATCCAATGGCATTGCCTGAAGGCAGTGGCCCCTGGACGTTGGACCCCACCGCGTCCAACGCCCAACCGCCCACATGGCTCATTTATTTAAAAATAGAATTAATGAGAGATTAAATTGGACTTAGTGTTTTGGAACTTTCTACAGTCAATTTTTATTTCATGGTTGGTGAGCATAAGGATAATAGCAACAGAAATGCATGACATTTATATTTTGAAGTGAAAGAAGGAAATTATTATTGTTTCTTAAGGTTTGTGTGTGTGTGTGTGTGTGTGTTCATATGTGCCAGAATAACACATGCGTATATGAGGGATTAGAATTGGGATCTGTGTACAAACGCAGATGTTTTCTCAGGGGTGGGGGTGGGGTGGGGGGGTGCGCTCAGCACTGTTTGGAGAAGGATGAGCGCTGTGCTCGCTGTAATTGATGCATGTATTAAAGTCAATGCTTGCTGAGGTCCCTTGTGCAATTTGGTATCCTGCATCCCAAGCTTCTTCCCAGTAGGTTGGAATCCAGGTCGTTGCACTGCAGACGTTGCCTACTTGCCTCCAGTGAGTGAAGGGAATACAGGGTGATAGATTGCACTTGAAGATGCTGGTTTTCCAAAAGTGGCTGCTCCTTTTGAGCTCATCATCTACTGTATAGCACCTATGTGTATGTTGATAATGCAAAGTTTTGAATCTTTAGGGCCAACCCATTTAACCCACTGCTTTTGAAGTCGACCCTCACAGATGACTTGAACTTACTTGTTCGTTTAGAGTAGTGCAGAAATGAATTAAGGCTGGTTAAATTGTGCAATATTGTCATGCATGAGGGAAGTTCTGCTCTTTACATGGACAGTATCTCTTAACAACTGTCGGCTCTTATTGATAATACCAGTAAGCTGCTGCAGCAGGTGACGGTCTTGCAGTTGCTTTTCATGGATCATTATTATGTTGGCTTCAGAATGACAAATAAATATGTGTGTGTAAACATAATTTAACAAAGCACATGATTATTTTTACACGGCCATTCGTACCATAAATTCACAGGATCTCATAAAAATTCTGCCTTAATGTTCAGATCCCAAAGCTCACATTCACATACCAATAGTGTGAAGGTACCACATTATATAACTAATTAATGTGAGTAAAATATTTTTGGAAAAAAGGATGCAACAATCAACGCCAGCTGTTCAGTCATAGACTGTAGAACATGTATTCTATGTTTCCTCGTATTGATTTTGCCAATTCTAAAGATCCGCATTAAGTCTCTCACAACTGATATACCACAGGAGATTTATGATATAATGACCATATTCCTTCTGGTTTTTAGCGAGGCTCTGGCAGTTGTCTGGTCATGATGCTCCCTCAGTGTTTGTCAGATTACAGGCAGCCTAGACCCTGAAACCAGGAGACTATTTTTAGATCGCTAATAAGAATTCATTTAAGGCGGCGCCTTCAGTGGAAACAATATGTTCAGTGAGAAACACTGTCAAGCCAGAAAATAAAAAGTGTGGTAAAGTGAACAAAATGATTAATTATCCAAGTCTTTGTTGACTATATAAATAATACAAGAATAACAAAATGGGTCTGGTTCATCTTTAACTCATAACCACATGTGAGACATTAATGGATGGCTGTGGTTTTCAATCCTGTCACACTTGAGCAACTGTAGGTGTCTATTGTATCAAATAAATATTTCAAGCTTCAACACGATAAGTCCCTCTTCCTCTGTGTCATTTCTCTGAGCCACCTTTTTCATGCTATGTTCCTCTTTGCTCAGAGACGTCATGATCTGTCTCTGACCCAAAACTCCATAGACGCTGCGCCCAGCTGTCCTATGTACTCCAGCAAAACACATCTGAAGCATGCAATATTCATCACGATTCCCACAAAGGTGCCTCAACGGACGCAACTGTTGAAAACGGCTCTCGTGCTTTTTTTCACAATAAACCATCACTGTAAGAGATGCTTCTATACACAGAGGAGGAGGTTCTGCTTTAGCCGATTGAACTTGTACTTAATTATATTGAACCAAATTCACATTTTTAGTAGGTTGGAAAGCAACATTTCACAATAAACAGGAAATAATGTAGTTTTCTAGAGCCCACATGCACTGCTCTGCTGCATATTTATTTGCAAAAAATCTAATTTAGCAAATAAATATGCAATTCTGCTTAAAAGCCTCAAATCCAACCATAACTGTAATTGGTGTTTAATCTGTGGTGATTATTACTCCCTTAAAAACAGTTTGGTACGTGACTAAACTGAGAAACCAGACTCAATGAAGGATGTAGTGTTAGAACCATTGCTGCTTGATTTGGATGGATGGATGGATTTATTGATTTATCTCTTTATTTATGTGTTTATTTATTTATTGAGCTAGGAATGAATTTATTTCCATTTCCATCGTAAAGGAAAGTTGTAAGAACAGCAATGTGTTTTTAAAATGAGCGTGAAAACAAGCTCAGGATAGAAAAACAGCCAGTAGACAGTATTATTTACTTTTGTCAATGCAATGATTTTGTGTAACGTTACCTAAGTGTATTAGAACAGGAAATGTTTGTACCTTCCACGTGCCACATCCACTGTATTGTACAAATGGCACAGGGAGTCCTGCACAGTACATATGCTGTGAATGCTGGAGGTCAGCGAGCCAATGCCACTGAAGATGTCTTCGAACATGTCTCTCCATAGTAATGCTTTTTTTTATTTAGACTTTATTTGACCAGGTATGTCCCATTGAGATCAAAGATCCCTTTTACAAGGGCGACCTGGCTAAGAGGAGCAGCAACACAAAGTCTCCACACAAAATCAGGGAAACTTGTGCACATTAACATTATATTAGCCTTTTGCCTTATTTTGTCCTTTTCGTCAAAGAGAATGTCACAGATAAGCTAACTGTCTGAGTGGCAAACTCTTAATAAATAATAACTAAATAGCATTTTCTTCTCCATAATTCAACTATGTGGATTATTTTTGTGATATTTACTAAATATTTAAAATACAACTCTCCATATTTTTTATTCAGATTGAGGGCAATGGGCAGCAAACTATTATATTAGACAAATATGAATATGTATGTCCATAAATCTTAACTTTTTATTCCTCAAACAACTGATTATTGGAGGTGAGCCTTCTTATGGCTGGCTAAATTGTGTTTTGCTGCTGCTCCTGTCCACAACAGTACATTTATTGCTTAGCTTCCTACACCACTAAGCTTGCTGTTCATTCAAAGTAAACTGGGGGCACCACCGTCTACTGTTAACATTGTTTTCACAGGCTTCTTTTCTTTTTTTTTCTTTTTTTTTCCGAGCAAACTGTGTTTAATTCCTTTTCTTTGACTACCACAGTGTGATGCATACCTCATTATGGTATATGGAGAGACAAATTACATAGAGATAAAGAGACACTTGAGTTATTGGACAAGAAAGTAATGAATTTATTACAGTATTAGAACTGAGTGATAAAACATTCTTGATATACGGTTGTTATAAAATTTGACATTGATAATGATGATTACTTTGATAATGATTGATGAATGCTTTGGGCAGTTTTTATTCTATGTGGAGTAAAAACTGTCCAAAACATAAATCACATGATCACCTTTGCTTTCGCAACACATTATTCGAGCACCTAGTGAAGAAAATAGAGTTCTGTTGGAGAAGTGGTCACAAGTGGCAGTGAAAGTGAACTTTCATTATCATCCAAAGCTGAGGAAAAAAGAAAAAAAAGTTCCCCACAGGGCCAACTCCCTTAAAGCAGAGGGAGCATTTAGCATATAGATGTGCTAATGTATCCTGTCACATATTATTCATCAATTCACATGATCATTAGGCCAGGTTTGTTTACCTTGATAGACAGAGTAAGGGAGTGAAGTATTCGGATGCTTTACTTAAGTAAAAGTATTAATATCAAAATTGTACAAAAACTCTTCGACAAGTAAAATTCCTGCTTTGAAAAAGGACATTTAAAGATCAGCTCCAAGTAACATAGTGATTAAAATTGGAAAAAGTCCAGATAATGAACAGAAATATCCTCAACATGTCATTGCTGATTGAATTATGCTCCAAATTTAAGATCTCTTAAATTATGATATGTATGTTTTAGATGATTTTATATTGATAGCATGTGAAAAATCAATTATAGATATAAAAATGAGTGTGGAAAAATAGTTTTTTAACATTTACACCATTATAAGATTTTAAAACATGATATAAAAAAAAAGTTTAACTCCAAGCCTTTGTTGGAATGACAGCCTGGGATGCTGAGGTTGAGTACTAAGGCAGTTTGCATGTCATAATTTAGCAGCAGATACAGAAAAACAAAACGGCCAATATAGTAGTTACCACAACTCAGAAAAATAGCTGCAGTGCATTATGGTAATTTACTAATGAGCTCAGTTATAAAATGATTACAGCGCAGCTGTCCTGAATTATTTTCATCTGTCATCCCCCTGTTTGAGGGGGAAAAAATCAAGACGTTGCACCGAGACACAACTTCACCACCCAACAACAACGGTTGGATGGCTAGCTGTCATGTTTAAGAAACAGCCTTCAGGGAGTGTAGCTGTGGAGAAAAATATCTATGAGGGCTTGTGAGCAAGAGAGCGGTTGCCATGGTGATGCAGTGGCCACAGGACATCAGACATGGTGTTGCGTAGCCTGGGCTATAATGAGCATCGTGAGGTGTGTTGATGAGCCATCTGATGGGCCTCAGCGCGACACCCAGGCCTGGGAATTTATGGCACTTCCGTCCCTTAAATTCCTCACAGACCTGTTCAGAACGCGGACCAGGATGGCATTCACTGAGCACAGATTTTACTGGCTGCTCTTCATATGCAGATGAGTGTGTTTAATTGTTGCAGCTCCAGATTCCTAATGTATGAGAGGAAAGAGGAAATGCATCTGAAGATGTGTATTCAAATGAAATATTCAAGGCCTCTAATGAAATATTCTGTCAGTTTGGCATTTCTATGGGTGACTCTGCCCGTGGAGCTGCTTTTAAGAAAAGAGGCAGGCTGCTTCAATGAGCCTCTAGGCAGCCTCAGCCAGCCTTTTAAACTCTGCCTGTTTGTTTAGTGGCCTTTATTCTTTGTCTGGCATGGACTTTTCCTTGCAGGATGATGGACCAGAAGTTGCATTAAGAGCTTGTTGAAATCTTTTGTTTCCCGTTGTTACGCAGGATGATCATGTGACATTTCGAAGTTAGCTTCTCCGTCTTGATCTGTGTTCCTGATATGCTCAATCACAAGGATAATCATGTCTTGTGGGCATAGAATGTGCTGCATTTTATCTCTGACACATATTTTAATTAACAGGGAGATGGAAATTGATACCCCATCATATTTGCTATAAAAAATGGCCGATGATATTCTTACAGTGTTTTTAATTTTTATATGTTACTAATGGGCATATCCAGATTGCTTAATTAGAGACACACTAGATATGTTAATTATGCCAAGAGGAAAGGAGCTGGAGTGTTAAATTACTTCACAATGCAGTGACTCATCCACTAAAAACAAAAGGCATTTTCAAAGGTTTGAAATTCAATCACGAGAGCACAAAGAGAATTTAGACAACAGTGGCCTTGATTGTATCCTGAGGTGCAACTGCACAGACAAAAAGAAATTTTAGACTCTAGGGAGGTGCTTATCAACGTTGGTTATAAAACATTTCCTGATGAGCTTTAACAGAATTTTTTAGTGGGCATAAAGCTCTTTGTTAAAAAGAAAGACCAGGTACTACATTCCCCTCTGAACAATTACATGCAGTAAATCAGCACATAATAACCAATTTACTTGCTTTCACTCTGTGGAGAGTTGCTGTAATCTGTAGGCTCGCTGTTAAATTATGAAGACCTTTTTCCGAACGCTGCTGTCACAAGGTGGCTGCAAGTGTCTCCAGCGTTGTAACTGTGAGCTCCTCGGGGAGCTGGTCAGGGGAAAAAAAACATGCATCTTGCATTCGTAGCCGCTAAATAATTAAGGTAGGTTTTCAAAATCTGATCTGAAAGCAGATTTTGTGTTTGAGCTGAGAATAACAAGCACTCGGGAGTGAATTACTTAGAAGTTCACAGAGCAGACCATTTCAGCTCTGATTTGATCAAACAAGCAGGACTTGCTGAGGCTGGTCTCGCTGTTGTTGCTTACTGTGTAGCTTTTGAAAATTAAAAATAGAAGAGTGTATTTGTTCCTATAGTTTAGTCCTCGGCACATGGTACTGTCTTGAAGTAGTAGGGGCAGGCATCACACAACTGACAAAGAAATGGTCACATATGAGATGAGAGAGATAAATATAGTTGCTTTTACAACCTCTACAGTCCTGTGTGTTTGTTTCTGCCTAGAGCTCAACACTATTAGTCTCTGACAGTTTATATACTTTATACTGTTGATTCATTCTAATTGCAAACTGGTCAAACTCCCCACATGAAATAAATAAGGGTCACTATTGATTGAATGCTTACTGAAAGCAAAATGAATCTTAAATAATGCAACTGCATATTGTTGGTATCAAATTGACTCATGATGGATATTTAAAAAAAAAAAAAAAATCTAAATTAGTTGAGCGTGGTCAGAGATTTCATCCTTTTATTATTCCATGTATTCTTCCTTGTCAAATCCAAATCTTTTCCACTATGCAGCCTGACTGCTGTCATCTTGACAGATGCATTATGTTAATAGAGGCTAAGGTAGCTTCAAGCTGCCAGCCTTAAGCAGAGATGAGGAGCGAACTATTCCTCGCTTTTCAAACTCAACACTCCTGATATTTTCATTCTTTATTTTAATTTTGGACCAGGGCCCCCTAGGACTCCCTGGAATTACGAGATCTTGTATCTCAATAGGACCTTCCTGGCTAAATTTTCGTCTGTTGCTCTGACCCGAGGTAATTTATGAGCACCCAACTTTCTTCTTTTCATATACATCGGCTCAAGACCAAAACTGCCTGTTAGGAGAGATACTCTGTGCATTTGGGCATGAGGCAGAGTGGCTTTAATTCAGTGATTATTTAAATCCCCAGGCATGCAGACAGGATAGATCAGGACCTAATATTAATTCATGTTACTGCGGGCATAGGAACATTTCAACTACTGAAAGCAGCCTCCAAAATAATGAAGGTAAAGCATTAGAGAAGACAAAAGCAGACTACAAAACACTAAATCACAGACAGCTAATGCTGCCTGACTTAGTCCAAAAAGCAACATGGCCTACAGGGACCAGTAAAGGTGGAATAAAACATCCAATGCGAGTGTGGAGAAAATAATCTGGTGGCGGGTGGATGATATGCGTTCATGCACATTTGAATGAAGTCATCATTAATCCATTCAACACACGGGCTGCAACAAGGATTGGAGTTTTAAGGGTTTGTGATGATTATAGATTATAGATTTCTGTTAAAAAGATTTGGGGATAGTCAAAAAACAGTCCCGGCTAAATGACCTTAAGGCAGGTGATGATGATGCAGAAGGGTTGAAGCCTTGCACAGTACTATATGGTCTATAATAGTCTCCCTGATCAGAATTGTGTTTAAAATCCAGTTACTGAATCCAGTTATTGAATCCCAAGTTGTGAGATAATGTGAACGGTACCCAGAAACATCTGCTCACTGTCTTGGTTAGATTCTGTCTTAATCATTCATTATCCCTGGTATGTTTTTTAGGGCAACTTTGATATGTAGACATGTATGTAGAAATACAACTCAAACACATTTAAACTCCCACAAACAACAATGAAACAGTAATTATTTCTGTTTTCTTTCATGTTCTAAACATGTTTGAATTTGTATTACAATATTGTTTCTATGACACAATTTAGAACCTGATTGATAAATGCAGAATAGATCTTAATTCTATATGTGATATATTGTAATGAGTCTAAATGCAGAGAATGAAATTAGGGATAAATTGGTTGTTTAGTGATTAAAAATTATATATCAGAACTATTGAATGAATAAAAATTAAAGCAATAACTTAAGCAGCTCACATTCCTATTTTAATCCTAAGGATATTGATCCCAAAGATGTATGAATTTCACAAATTAGGGCTTAAATGTGACGTACAGCCTCATTTCCCTCAAAGTAAACAAGCCCAGATTAGGTTTAGCTATTGGTTGGACCAATGGAACAACCAGCTCAAAGTCACATATCAATCAGGAGAGACTAGTAAGAGGAAAAATAAGAATGAGAGAATTGAAGTGAGATTTATTGTGAACAGAAGATATAGACCTGAACCCCAGCAGGGAGTAGATCACCAAGGAAAGCCGTCCAACGAATGAGTGGTTTTCAGTATGAAGGAGACGTGACTCCGGAGCCTATAGACACTGGTGGTGGTGAGGAGGAGTGGAGCTCGATGCTGATGTTGATGGTTGCATCAAAGGAAAACTGGTAGTGTTGAGGAGGTGAAGGGGTGGAAGTGGGTTGCAAATCTTTAGTGATCTGACAGCTGAATGACAGCAGAGAGAGTGAGCGCTTTGACAGCTTACAAATGATTGGTTAAAGGAGAATGTGACAGGTTGTGATTGGATGAAGAGGAGAACGAGCTAGTGAAGCCTGAAGATAACTGCTTGTGATTTAGAGAGCATGCGCTAAGCATCATATCAAAGTCACTATGCCATTGTGTCTTGATTTAAAGTACTGTTCCTTTTTGCCCATGTGCAACATCATTGGCTCAGATGTAGCAAAACTTGTCTGCACAATGTTTCCTTATTTATTAGCGGATTTAGAGTCTCTGCCCTTTGTTTATCTTCATTTTTGAGGTTTAACTTCTCTGCTCTGATATTCAAGCCCCCACTTCTTTGCCTTAAAAAGACTAATGGTGCAGCAGATGGAGCTTTACAATGAACCGTGTAAGGAAAATTAATAGTCCTAAGGTGCCGTGTGTTGCATGGTGCTTTTATAAGTTAACAAATATTTAATGGTTCCTTCTGAGGAGAGAAAATGCATGAATAATGCATGCATCCAAACCTGTGTGTTACACTAGCGGGATAGTTAAAGTGTAACCACGGCCAGCGGTTACACTGTCAAACCTTTTCCCCTCAGACTTGTGATGAATACATGTGTTTGGATTGTGTGAAAATAGATGAGAGCATTGACCTCATTATTAACAATATGCTGAATAATAGAAGCTGAGCAAAGATGAGTCACAAACTAGATGTCTGTTTGTGTACTACTACATGTATGTGTACAGAAGATAGATATCTGATATAGGCAAAGTGGAGCAACAGAGGTATTCTATTATTATGCTTTCTCTGTTACATCCCTACAAGTAATAGAGTAATAATTCACAATGCAAAGACAATTTGTGCACCTAAAAGTAGGATGATTGGCTTTGAATAAGGCTGATTGGAATTTCAGTAATTGCATCACTTCTAATGCATAGGTTACAAACAGGGGTGCACATAAGTGGTGCACATGCATGGTCAAAAATAAATGATGTGCTGCATGTATTAGAACAAGAAAAGCTTTGGTGCATCACCATTGTGTATGTTGTGTCTATGTCTATAACGGAGAGATAAATTAATTAATCAAGGTGTGAATTGAAGGGCACAGGAAAAAAATCAAAGGGCCTCTTCAGCTTTTCCGTGGTTCTGGTTCAGGAGATGAGACTAAGTTGGTTTCAGTCTGTACAGACGGAGCTGTAGTCAACGTTGGAGTTGAGATGAGATGGTGGCGATCGGAGATTCCCTTGTGCATATACTGTGTACCGCCCACATCATTGAAAACTGACACTTACTCAGTTATTAAGCTTTTATTTACAGAAAGGAGGTGCAAAAAGAACAGAACAATTAAAGAGGATATGTGGTGAGAAGAGCATTGCCCCAGTAAAATGAGGGAAGCTTCACACTATTAGATGGTCTGCATGGAGGCAAGAGACTGTAGAAAATATGGAGGCTATTACCTGCCATTCAAATTCAAGTGGCTACATGTCTGCTTCATGCAGCTGAAAAGGTGAGCACCGAGCAACATCTTCAGGTGCTCCTTTGAGAACCAGACCCAAAATGTTGTGCAACCCTGCTTATAAAAGATATTCCATATTTCCACATTTTATAGCATAAGTAGGTTGTTGGAGTAAACTGGAATACATTCTGATGACTAATGTCCTAGAGGTGTTCTATCGCTTATGACTATCAATACTGATGTAAAGGAAAACTGATCATATAAAGAGCAGGCAAAATATGACTGACTGAATGTCTTTTTCATGGATTGTAACACTTATTTGTGCATTGAGAGCGATTTCAGTTCTGGTCTAGATGAAATAATGTACCTCAACTAAAATCTAGCTAAACTCACTCTA
This sequence comes from Chaunax sp. Z400, assembly GCA_037577475.1. Classification (NCBI taxonomy): domain Eukaryota; kingdom Metazoa; phylum Chordata; class Actinopteri; order Lophiiformes; family Chaunacidae; genus Chaunax; species Chaunax sp. Z400. The sequence goes on along the minus strand of CM075184.1, from coordinate 28,485,453 downwards.
TGAGACAGAGGCCATGGTCATTAAAGCTCACATAGAATTCGCTGTAATTATATCACTAAGAATACTTTCAGTATAGTGGAGGTATTTTATTCCCTAAATGACCCCCTGGTCTTTAATTTTACTCTGAGCATTGCGTATCTCAGCTGCGCCTACCTCAACATCCCAGAGGAAACATAGATGCTGCATTGGAACGAAGACTTCTATTTGACATTGATGCTCTTTTGTGGTATTATATGCAAATTGACTGGGATAAAGGCGAAGGCTGTTTGATATGCAAATGATGATTTTAGGGCACCGCAAATGTGCACACCACTGCTTAATTGCCTTCCCCGTGGAGTCAAGAAACTTTATTAGAGAAAGAATGAATGTTAGACTAAAGAGGACACGTTTCAGATTTCACTGTTTGAACCGGTGGAGTATGTAGCTTTTTCAACATCACAACAATGAATAAAATCATAGGCTGTGATTTTAGCAAGTGCTCTACATTCTTATGCCAAGCACCGTTGAAGTCTTGCAGTGACAGAGGGATTGGCTTTCAAATAGGAACAGAAGCTGAAATTGCAACACTACAGTCCTTTGTGCGAGACGCAGGAAACAGTCAGGGTGAATATAGCCGGGGTTAAATGACATGAAACATGTCTTGTGGGAGTAATCTTCATTGCACTGCTCCTTTGCTGCAATCAGTGTGTCAGGATGAGATGCAGGCTCTGCCATTTTTGACTGATTCTGTCTGTGTTCACAATAATCTGATGTAGTTACTCTCTCTCACCGTGACCTAGTATCCTGAGAAAAGGTCAGCCCAGATAGAAAGTTAGCAGTAGCTCCATATCAGTGCACTGTCAGCCGCAGTCTATGTTTGCTGGCAGTATTAATCTGCATTCTTTGCTAGTTCATAACTGCAACCTAGCATTATGTCAGTGAATATGTAAGATGGGGGAAATTTGAATTACTCCGTCATATATGTTTACTTTGACTTTGTGAATGACCATTTGATCAGCTTCAGAACACGTGGAATCAAAGACAAGAGTTTATATCTTTTGCATTATGCATTACCATTTGTAGTCAGTCGTAATCAGGCTGTCAAACACATTGCATCCCAAAGAGGCTGACACATTTCACGTGTGCATCAACCAGCTTCACACGCAACTAGCTTGCAGAGATGTTCTGATGCTGCTTTGGATGCAAAAATCAGAAAGATGACAAAAAGTGGCCATAAAAATGATGAAGCAACAAATTATTCTCTTTAAAAGTTCATTTAAAATAATTTAAAAAAAGACTCAGGCTCAATGATGGAGGTCAGAGGAGCTTGTAGCAGTTGTTCTACAGTATTTCTGAGGCATACTAAGAGTGCCCTGGATGTAATGGTGTGAATGAGTCTTATATGAGGCATCACACAGACCAGTGTTTGCCTTTCTGTGTCAAATCTAATCAACAGAGTTTTCTCAGCAGACATTTGGTCTTGCCAAACGCAAGTGTAACTAATAAGGTTATAATGGCTGCATTCCATTTAGGTGTTCCTTTGCCAGGGCCCTGCATGCTGGCTTACTGGCACATCTGGTTGGGACTGAGCCATCATTATTACAGTAGCTAGATTATTTATTTTTTTGTCCTTGCAACGTGTCAAAATGTCGGCTGTGAAAAATGATTACTCAATTTGCCACAGGTGCATCATATCCATCAATCTTACGTACAAAACACGGATGATCGAGAAATGTTGCGACTTTGTACATAAATTCATCTGTTATAATTGATAATAATAATAAGAATATATAATAAAATAAGTAAAAATACAATAATAATTCTTATAGTACAAAGGAGATTAATGTCTTTATAAATGATTAATCTGGCATTACTGTAATTAGTTTTCTCAACATATCCCATTAAAAGACTGATACCAACAATAATTTAGTCCGTCTCTTCATAGCTTTGGCCACCTTATCCTGTCTGTGACCATTCCCTCTGATTAAATTCATTCTTCTTGAAGGAAAAAGAATCTTTAAAGGCACCATACACCCTACATACCACACGTGTGATTGTGTGAATGTGCACCGACAGAGCTTGAATGACGTCTCCCTGAACCACTATGTTAATTTTGCACCTGTGAGGGCAGGGCAGTAACTTCTATAGAACACCTGTTAGCTGTGTCTCAGTTCAGGTGCCGCGTCCTTTGAAGGCAGCATTTGAAGACCGAGTGCGTCACAGCGGCGCAACAAGGCTGTCTCATTTCAAAGGCTTCTTATGTGTCAGTACCATGTGGTTTCTTATGTGTTTTAAATGTGTTTTAAATGTGAATTTAAAACACATGTCAAAGACAAATTTCTGTCACTGATGGGGACAGACAATAAAAATTATCTATTCTATTCTATTCATATGTGGCGCAGAAATGCGGCCTTCTTTCCCAGGGCTGCGAACTTCAAACCATACCCTATCCCAAGATTCATTGCAAACCGGTGATGATTACCATCATCTCAACAGAAAAATTACAGTGGGATATATAGTCGTCGATGTGTCCATTCATCTTTCTATCCACCTGTCTGTCCATAAGTATATTCTATCCATCTATTGTACAGTAGTGTTTGTTTAACTGTGACTGCACCAGCGGCAGATTGTCTGAGGTCAACCTGTGAATGCTCAGCATCTCCTGATGCTTTTGCAGTGCGCGATTTGTTGCTGTCCACTTCCTCACTGCAGGGAGATGGTTGTTTGCTTGCTTGTTCAGCAACATATGCAAGAAAACTGCTCTGTTTTTGCTGTATTGTTGCTTATTAGTTCGAACTGCTGGGACGTTCAGGTGTTTACAATTTGGTTTATTGTAATCCTCCTCGAACTGTCAGTCTGTTAATATTCCAGAAATTATGTGAATCATTGTGGAATAATTTGAATAGGACTTCTTTTCTAAATGAGAGTCTAGCATCTCCTGAGTACTGAGAAATCCAATGCATCACTGGCTAAGTTGTCCTGTACTGAGGATCTGAATCATTGGCTCTCTTAGCACGCTCAAAGCCGCCTGTAGATAAGGCTCGCCTTGTGTTTTAAGCAGATATTTGATTCTAAGATGGGGGTTTTTTATGCCTTGGAGGAGCGAGCAATAAAAAAAGTCCAATAAAAACTGCCAAGGTTGACTAAGGACAGATAAGTGCCACAAATGTATTATAATTAAGCAAGCTGCCCTTGCCTCTCAAGTTGTTGTACTATTATCTTACATTAAAACAACAAACCAGAAGAGCAAAGGAAGGCATGCAGAAGAATAATGTATAATTTAGGAAGAGGGATAAGCATAGCAACGTATTCATAACTTCAGAAATGTCCTTGAAATATAGAGAGCTATGAGGATACTTCTGTGACAGGTATAATTAGAATCTCCTTTGAGTTGACGTTTTAATGCATATTTTTTTTGCTTGTTTTAATTTCCTTGTCAAATATATCATTAGTTTGAAATTTTAAAGGAAAAACAAAGAGCTAGACTAACTTGTTCCTCCAATTCAGGCCATACTTTTTCTCTTAGGTCTTTTCCGGTTGTCAGTGAAACAAACGATTGTCCTGCTCGGTTGGCCATTTGGTAAACCACAGACTGTTGTTATACCACTTGCTGTTTTTTAAACCGCTGACATTCGATTTAAGAAGGAAAACTAAAAGAGGTTCCTCATTTTCAGCAACTCTGCAGAAGAAAAAGCAACTTGTTTTCTACCCTCCAAACTCCTTGGACACGTTGACGTCGCTCTTATTGGAGCCACACATACACACAGTTTTCACAGGTGGAGAGATCCAAAGCTTGACAGGCCTCTTTCGTGTACTCAAAGTTGCTAAGCTATGAGTGAACCACGCCTTGAAGGAAGAAAAACTAATTTCTCTCCATGTTTCCTGATATACATTTTTTTTCCCATGAGGCTGCTTGATGAATTAATGCTCTCTGTGTGTTCATTTTATGAGTCCATTTTAAGCAGCATATCCACAGAAAAGGAGAAAAGCCTTGAAATAAACCCAACTCACATTCCCTAAATAAATCAAGGCACTAGACCGGCAGTCCGAGACGTGTGTGCGATTTTGCAGGTGTGGGTAGACAAGTGCGTTTGGGGTGTACACAGATTCATTGACAACACAACCACTCCCAGAATTAAATGTTTCTGACACCTGGCTCTGCAGTATGGTGGGCTTGGTGACTAATAGAGGGGCTGTGCAGAATAAATGCAGACTGATTAATTTAGCTCAGGACCTCATATGCGGTGTTTTGATGAAAATGGAGAGAAAGGAGGTTGTGATGGAGTGGTAGTGGTGTGTGTGTGTGTGTGTGTGTGTGTGTGTGTGTGTGTGTGTGTGTGTGTGTGTGTGTGTGTGTGTGTGTATGTGTGTTGTAGGGGTGGGGAGACAGGGAGGTGCTGTAGTGTAGCTTTCGAGTTGGTATACAGTAGGTGTGCATGTGTTCACAATCTCTTTGTCTCCCCGCCACTATTAATTTCTAGCATTGAACTTCAGCATTGGAAAAGCACCGACGGCACCAAACATGTTCTCTTTAAAAATGCACAAACCATTTAACCTTGGGAAGCACAACAATACAGTTTGGCTTTTGATAAAGTTTAATTTAACCTTGCCCTGACGAGAACAACACGGTGCTGCAGTAATTTGATTTTATATTCTGTGCAGCTACATCCTCAAGTCATGCACAGTTAAGAAACAGATCAAAAATCCCAAAGGAGGGGGGGTACAGTGTTAGAAGATGCACCTTGAGGGGGAGCATGAAAACATCCCTTTTCAGATGAGCTGCCATTTTCACTCACACTGCATGTGAAAAGGGTTGGATTTTGCTCAAGAGGAAAGTCCCTCTACTGTGTTTGCCTGATTGAAAATCTGTTCTCATAAACACGGCAATCACCTTTATAGCCTTCCCCAGACAGTTTGATACGCAGGGGCTGTAATAAACACCCAGGGGAATATGAGGTGACATACAGTTGGCGTTTTGTGATAATACAGAAGTCATAACCTACTTTGTCACAAATGTATTTCCTTCAAATGACATTAAAGAATGGAGGGTCTAATTAGTATGTCAGTTGCAGTGTGTAGGTTTGTCCACAGCAGTGGTATACAACTAAAATAGCAAGAGATCCAGGCAGTCATTAGTTCAAAATACATTTTGTTGATATTACTTTAAAAGTTGTTTGGTCTCCCTCTTTGTCCAGCTCCATGAGCCTGGAATGTGAATGAATGAATAAACAAATAAATAAATAGATGTATGTTTGATATGTGTAGCCCGTCGATACTTTGTGAACATGAAACGTTTCCTGATTGACTTTGTGAAAGAGTTCCTGTTTTATTATTGATTATGTAGCCTGCTGGGCATTAAGCGCCCAGTTATGCATGCGGGTAAATGAATACGATGTTTTGGAGGATCGTGTGTGTGTGTGTGTGTGTGTGTGTGTATGTGTGTGTGTGTGTGTGTGTGTGTGTGTGTGTGTGTATGTGTGTGTGTGTGTGTGTGTGTGTGTGTGTGTGTGTGTGTGTGTGTGTGTGTGTGTGTGTGTGTGTGTGTGTGTGTGTATGTGTGTGTGTGTGTGTGTGTGTGTGTGTGCAAGTCCTGTCTCTGATACAATGTTGTGTCAAATGATGCCGGCTGCTCTAGTACCTCATGTAGTTAAATCACATTCCCTAACGACCCGCCCATGAACCCCTTCGTGGCTTTCTTAAACATTTTGAGCACACGTCACACCACTGATTGCACCGTTTGTACTCTTTGTGTGTGCGATGCTCAAAGTCTCCCCTTCAGCATCTGTGAGCGATGCACTAAGCCTTCCTACCACAAAGTCCTTCTAACACAGTGTGAAACAGCACTTTGGCACAAAAACTATTTTGTTCGATTTGGGAAAAGATTAATGACATTTGGTTTCTGAATAGATTCAAACTCAGGTCTCAGTTGTGTGACCTACCACTCAAACCTAACCTCCACTCATCTACTCATCTACGTACATTAAAGGGCGCTGCATCTCATTCACACACTAAAGGGTACCTCATGCATCTGGAGGAGACTCCGAGGTGCCAAGATGGTGGTTTTGGATGCCTGTGAATGAGACCAGGCTTGTAAAACTGGCTGTAAAATAAGTAAGTTCAATGTTTTTTTGTTTTCCCTCGGGCGAGTCTAAATACAAAAGAGATGTAAACTGAGAGAGGAGGATGAATCCTGGTCCTAGTGTTGCTCTGACTGTATATCTAAAAGAAGTGGGCTTTAAACCACCTAAAATGGATCCAATTATGAAGAGGGCTTTGTGGCGACGCTTGTGGAACTGTGTGAAATTGTATAACCCTAATTTTCCTGGCGCGGAGGCTCTGACAGCGGCCTGTCATCTCCCACTAAGCCTCTTCTCTCATGGCACGATGCAGAAATGAGATCTCGTCTTATAGCTGCAGAAATGCTCAAAGTAATATAACGGACACCAAGAGAACAAAATCACCTTCGTACAGAGAAATCCCTTAGATAAAGGCTTAAGATTCCATAACTATGCTGGCCTCTCATCTGACGTGTTGTAGTGAGGAAGGCTGTGCGATATCCACTCATGATATGTTCTGGCAGATGAGAGGACGCAGGACACTGAGTCACTTAATGCCACTATATGATTTCTTTTTAATGGCTACTTGTTCATTCACATGCAGGCTTAGGTGTACAAATATATCATGAAAAAAAGTGCTAGAAAAACACTGATGAAAAAAAAACAAAAAAACAGGAGTCTGACTTGTGTGACAGGCTAAATTGACCTGGTGTGCTTCCCTCCCCCATCCATGCCTCACAGACTTAATAAGCAGAAGACAAATCCTCTGGCATGGCCCTCTAATGGCTCATAAATGTTCTATAGCTGTGCATGATAATGCAATCACATCTGGCTATCCTGTGTCTACCTCCGCGTAGTGCTCACTGAACAATGTATGTTGTTCCTTTGTCTTCAATCAAATCTCTGAAAACTGTCTCTGAATTAAAATTGATGACGAATGAATTCTTTATTAATCAGAAGACTGTGTTGCTGCATAATTTAACATATAAAATGAAACTGTCCACTTTTTTCACTATCATCTGTGGGGAAAATGAGTCATTCTGTCATTGATGTTAACTTTGTGATGCATATTTTCGATGAATGTGAATCGTTTTCAACATGTGGTGTAAAAAAAAAAGTGTGTGTATATAGTAGTGTATAGGGGGAGGAGGGGGGGTTCTAAACTTTCTGTGGATAATAGGCCGGCAAATCCACTGCTTTTGATCTTTGCAATCATCAAACATATACTGTACGTCCTCCCGAAGTCAGGCTCACAAGTGCATACGGTTCTGCATTTCATACGCTTCGACAGAACTTCAAACGGCGTCTCTTCGTTCGTCTTTTGTTGGTCAGTAATCTCTACAATGAAATACTGTGAGATTGTTGCTGCCTAGATCACAGACTGCCAGCCAAATGCACATAGTTAGCTCAATAACAAATGTAAAAGCAAAGCGCTGCCTGTAGCTGTCGGTGTGTGAATAACAAAAGACGAGAAATAGAGGCATTGTTTGAATTTTTGGTGTGGTTGATAATGCATCAGAAATGAACCACTCCCTGCAAATGTAGTGTACTGAGGCTCTGTACTTAATCACTGCCTCCTTACTGCTTTTCTTTCTCACATTAATGTTTTGATGTTGAATTATTTTTATGTCAAATAACCTGTTTGCTGCAACGAGAGCTTCATGACCCAAAGAAAAACACTGAGGTTATTACATTTTGACATGTGCATAGTGAGTTGTACTGTGTCATATTGTATTATGGTGTATAGAGCCAATCACAATGTTTGTTTACAATTACCCCTGAATTGCATAGCTTGTATAAAATTTGACACGCAATTTTAATTTTTCATTATTTTCAAACTGTATACATCTCATTCCCATAAAATGCATGATTTATGCCTGCAGGTATTAACCACACTTTCACTAACACAGGTTGGAGCCTTCATTTATCTGCTGGACCACAAACTAATGAAAATGAAAGCTTTAGTTTAAGCAACTCCAGCAGTAGCATTGTGTTTTATTTTGTAGGTTTGGTTTATCAAAGACAAAGCTACATATTACATGAAATAAGCCACATTTTCTGATGGGTTGGACCACTGTATTTAAGTGTATATTGTATCTTTAAAGATGGTACCAGCTGTTAATTGCAATGTACAAAAGGTTTGCTGATATCACACATTTTTGCATTGTAAATCAGGCATGAGCCAATTGTCTGTCCAAGTGCAGAGATGCTCTAAAGTAAATTTTTGCAAGTCGAAGTCAAGTCTCAAATAATTGTAAGGACTGCTCTATAATCTACATCTACATCCCATCCAGTCTACTCAAAACACTGCATAGCTATAGGAATTCAAAGCATGTACTGTATTATCATAACTCCTCTATCTGGAAAAAACAGATTTTTCTTTTCCTTTTTTTGGCTTATGATCATTTTAAAGAGGCATTTGTAATGCAATATGAAATGATGCCAAGGCACTGTAATGCTAATGGAGCATCACAGAACCCCATATGTGCCCCAGTTGTGCAGCACAGTGGAATATTTAACATTCTCCATGTAGGTATGAAGCCTGGGAACAAATAAAGCCTGTTGTTGCGAGAATATTGAGATGAAGGTTTCAAAAAAAAAAAATCCTGCAAGGAACAGAGTATAGGGGGAAAAGGTAGCTCACCACAGCAAGAGAAAGAGTGCATAACCAAATCACCTGATATCAATCACTGAGACAAAACACTCAGTTCACAGTTATTCATAAAGAAAAAACAGGAGATCATGCAGCCAAAAGAGAACGAAACAGTAGGAAGAAGAACAAGAAGCAAAACACAGCTGGGACTAGTGTGTGACAAATGTGGCAAGCAAACAAACACTCTTCAGAATACTCAGTTAAAGCCAAACTGTAAACCCCCCTTGACTAAAAAGCTACTGGCAAACTAATAGGTGATGCTGGACATGTTTGCAGACTTACCACAGCTAAAGGTAGCTTTCACATTACCAGATGACTTTCAGGTATCGTGTTTTGTTTAGGCCTGGTGTGAAGAAATGAAAGTTATGGCGTAGGTTTCACAGGAGGAAGAAGAAGATATTAACGAGTCCCAAATCACCAGTCCAGGTGAAGACTCAAGTCTTTTGAGGATAGGTCTTAAACCAAGTCTTAAAGTGCTGCGTTTGCAACTTTCGTGCAACTCGAGTCCTTATCTCTGCAGTTTCTTAATCAGATTGTGCTGATGATTTAAGGCATGATTGAAAATTGAGTTATTGAGGAAGTTCGAGTCTGTGAATATCTTTACCTTTACCTTATAATTTCACATGTCATAGAATGTCTCATGGCCACTTTGAAAGGGAGCATCAGAAAACTCAAACAACATTGGCAATTGACTTTTGCATGCATCCTTCTGTCCAACACTCACACATAGTCAAAGCATAAGAATTTGCATGAATAAATCAATAACCGCAGGTACTTAAATCAGTCTGTACATTTACAATGACTTTTTTCCTGGATTTACATGTGTCAAAGACCCTGAGTGAAGCATTAACTGCAGGCTAACCTAACTAGTGACATTCAGAATTGTCACAGGCTGACAAACAGCATCTAGAGTTAAAACTCTGAATAACAGTTAGTTACTGCCATAAGATAAAGCAAAGAGGGTTTAGAAAGAAAGAAAGCGACAACAGAAAGCTTAAAAAAGACTGAAACTAAAAGTGCTGAGGTGACAATTAGAAGCACAGAAAAATGCATCCATGATAACAAGACATCACTGCTGCTTTCTGTTTTGGAGCAGAGATACTGAACATTAAGAGTGAGGATTTTTTTATCCGTATATATTTATTTAATTTTTTCCCCCTCAGCCTCATATGCCCTTTAATGCAGATTTCTCCATGTGCTGTGCACTTTTATTATAGGTCTGTAGGCTACTGCCTGCAGAAAGGTTTTCCTTTTAAAATACTGATCAGAGGACACATTAAAAAATGATTTCCTTATTTCTTATGTTATATTGATCTGTTGTTTTATAGCATTTAAGTAAAAACCATCTTATAGATATTACCATAGCTCAGCTGAATTCCAGAGGTCAGAGAAAACAAATCTTAATACATAAGCTAAAGTATCCTAGGACTGCAGTCCATTTATTTCACAATACATATCATGTATGAACCCTGATCATTGACATTCCATACAGAATTTTCCAAATTTGTGTCTCATATCTTGAATGGTAATAAATTCCTACATTTCTAAAATGTCATTATCCTCTAAGTGTTAATGGCTTCTGGGAGTACATAAATAGAAATACACCAGACCTTGAGAAATGTTCTGCCTTTGCCAATTCTACACTTGCTTCTCTACATAAATGCTTTTAAATCACTTTTTCCTCCCCCATGACTAAATATCTGAACGGTAGCCTAGGTGTCCCTGCAGGTACAATAAAGCTAAGAGTGTTGAAATGTATTTTTGTTACATCACAGGGGCGAGCATTTAAACCTCTATCTACCCATAACTTGGCAGATTTTTTCTCACACTATTTTAGGGTGAATAATATCTACATTTGTGTCATCATGGTGCTGTTAATCTGTATCCTGCACTCCCTACTGCTCAAACGGCTCCATCTCCCTCAGGAAGAGTGTCAGCTGTGTAGTAAAAAACGTAAATGTAAATGTCTTTATACCTTATGTACTCCTGTCAAACTGTCTCAACAGTATGGACTTATTTTAAGTGACTTTAAAAAATCTTGATAAGTAAAGGGGTCATGATGACTTTGAGGAGGTATTGTGAAATGAATCTATACTCCATGTCATGTTCATCTTTGGTGTTACTCACCAAAACACATTGTGTGTGTCCTTGAGGTCTATCAAACATGTTGACTCCATTTCCTTCCTCAAAATATTTGATTTTCTTGATTTTTCTTTACATACATAGTTGCTAGGTTGGTTGTGGTCTTCTTATTTTCTATTATTGTGCAATCCTGTCTCATGCATGTGGCTGCTGCCATCCATTCATCAACAAAAAACATGAAACCAGAGACAGGACTCTGTATGGTATATGCAAGATAAAAATAAAGCGCTGACCCACTTGCAAAAACATGGCTCCATTAAGCTGGTAGTGGTTAAGAATTACAATTACTTTGCTGTAATTGTAGGGGCATCCTTTGTTTTTTGTGTTTGATGTCTCTCTCTGTCTGTGTCATTAAAAATAACCAGGCTTTAATTATATTAACGCCTTCAACTATCTGCAGTCAAGTCTTACCCTGCTGAGGGGAAACTTAGTCCATTTTGCTCAGTTGTGACGGCATGTAACTGTGAACTGAATCACTTGATGAAGTAGAATAAATAAAAGTGATTCCAGCTACCCTCTGTGCTTTCGTTGGGAGTGTGCATGTGGGAATTTGTCGTTCGGGAGACATTGATTAATTAGGCCACACACAATTAGCCCATCAAATCGACTGTGTCCTTCTCTCCTATGGAAAGGTGATGTTGGAATTTTATGGGGCATTAGACAGTAGTGCTGTGTTTTCTTAGAGATCGCTAGAGTGTAAGAGCTCCAGGAGGGAAGAGCATTTGCAGGCTGTTTTTGTATGAATAGGGAATTGTGTGGCCTGCAGGATAGAGAGACCACTAACTGATCCCTTTAGACCAATGTCAATACTGATAACCGTCACTGTTTGCTCTCCCGCCAGGGTCATGGTCTGCCTGTAATGTCTGTGGCATCTCTGTGATTGAGAGAATAAATGATAGTGAGACAATCTAGCAGAGATGGCTGCCACTATAACTCCTCTTTCTCCAATGCAAATTGTCTCATATTACTTTGCTTTTAGGTTCAGCCCAGAAATCATATCATCTCATGGATACGACGTCATTATTATTATTTTGGCCGGTATTTTTTGTCCGGATACGAGCCACAGGCAGACAGACCAAAAAGTTGATTTTTGAACCTGCCGTGTTGCCGTTTTAGCACCGGATTGCAAAAGGTTCAACACTGGTATAAGAAAAGTGGATCTATGTCCCATTAGAGCCTGTGGCCTGTTTGTAAGTGCCTTTTGGTTTCCCCTTAATGTGAAACACAGGTCTACATCTTTTGTTTGGTCAAGGATAATGGCTTGATGAGGAATATGTAATATTTGCCGAGCTGCCTTTTGGAGAGCTGTAAACGCCCATGAATGTGCAGCATGCTCTTGCAGGAGATGGCCAACATGGGTAATCTTTACAATGCTATTATATTACATGCTCAGATGAACATTGGGTTTTATGGTCACTCAGCGCATGGTGCAGATGGCTTGAGGGGTGAGATATGGTCTGCTCTAGTGTCAGAGAGGAATAATTAGGCCGTCTGATAAATACTACTCTTTTACCCTTATTATACGCCTCTTCTCAGCGTAGAACCATGAACTCCCTGAAGCTAATGCATGTGAGCACACATCCTGTGTACACATACAAACACCCATACACCAAACCTGCATCCGGATGAAACTAAAGCTGCACGGTTAGATCTTATTTTTTCCTCAAACAGGCAGTCCTTGTGGAAAAGCTTGACATTTTAAGAGCAGAGTGAATCTCATTCTCCCTGAGAGAACTATTGATTATGTTTAATGTATAGTAACATAAGGGACTCATTTTAATGAACACTTTATGTTGAATGGCCACAATATATGATCATATTTAATGTGATTTTAAAGCAGAGGATTCACTCTTTTGTATTAATGGGATGCCGCGCTCAGCTGGGCTTTACTATGGGAGTCCAGTTATAATTGGTGAAGGTCTAATGCACTTATTTATTGGTCCATTCTCCTCGGAGCAGGTAAAAGCCATGCCTAAAGATACAAGTGTGTGGTTGAGAGAAGCATAACCCTGTCTAATCCTCTCCTTGTGCCTTCAGTCCCCCCCTTTTTTTTCCAATCACATCAACTCTCAGCTCTCTTTTATTAGCCCCTGAACTTAGAACACAGCATTATTGAATTCCAGCTCCATTTCATCTTAAGCTAAACTGGTCACCTTTAACCTTTCTTGAACTCTTTGAAAAGAATTTTCAAAAATCTGAATCATGATTATTGTCAATTTGGCTGTAAATGATGTTGGATGGTCTGTAACCTAAATCTAAATTGGATGCACAATCTTGTAGTTTTTCACCAAGCCTCCTTTCTGAGATAGTCGGTAATAAATGTATCTCTCTGTCACAAAAGGCATGGCGAGAGAGGAGAGAGAGAAAGAGAGGCCACTAACCAAACTAAAGCTTCAAGGAGAGGGATCGGGCCTCCAGTTGCCAGTTGTAAGGGTCATGATTGGCCAAATAGATATTCCCCGTACTATCATTAGGCCTTTAGTTTCAAGCCATAAAAGGCTTGAAACTGTCTGACTCACAATGGAAAGTTCGAGCAAAAAAAAAAGGATGCAGCAGAAACAGTGATATTTTTCCTTATTGTTAAATCCTGGAAGCATACATTAACTGGAGCCTGCATTACATAATGCATCTCGACCACCCACAGTTCAGCTGGAGATTTGTGTGTGTTGTGGTAGTAAAACCTAATGTAGCATTGAGCTGCTAGCCCCAAACAGATGAGGAGGTATCAACGCTTTCAGATTTTTTTTTTTTTTCATTTTCTCGTTTCATTTAATTCCCTCTGAGCCACAAAAAGCTCTTTGAATTGGAAGCATGAGGATGACTTTTTTTTTTTTTACACTAGAAAACTCAGAGACTGCATAGAGAATGCACTTTCTCTGTGAATGCAGAGTCATGTGAATCAATTTTAATAATAAATAGAAAACATGTCTGTAATAATATATGACACATTCTCACATCCTCAAACAGAAAGATACATACATGCATTACCATTCTCCATTTGACCACCAGATGCCACCAAACTGTCCCTCTTTTCTGCATCACCTGACTGCCACACCCAACTGCACACCTGTTCCTAATTCCCTCATCAGCTCTGCACTTTCTCCACCTATTCCACCCTCCATTGTCAGCCCTCACACTTAACCATTTCCATTGGGATTCTTTTAGTTCATTCTAGCTGCTTTGTTAATTGGTTTTGCCTTTATGCTCACATTGCAGTTTTTTTAAAATACCTGGACCTGTTACCTGTCTACCAGCCCACCAGTCTACCTGTAAGTCATTTCCTTAAATAATCACTGTCATTCAACTGCCTCCCTTGTCGTTAGTGTTTGGGCCATACTCCTGTTATATAGAACTACCAGCCTTGACATAAATGAAAAATGTTTTCTTAAAGAATTACTAAACTGATTAATGCATTATCTAAAGATTTGCAGAAGATCTGCTCATTGTAGCTGTTTCAATATTGAAGGTCGGTGGAGGGGGATGTAACTGCATCTGCTCACTCATTCAGTCGGCTGAAAAATAGAAGCTCACCGATGTCTTTTAACTCAGGGGTTCCCAAAGTGGGGGTCGGGACCCCCCATGGGGTCCACGGGACACCATTGGTGAGGTCAGGAGATGATTTGCAGAGAAAATGATTAAAAAAATCTATTTTAGCTATAACTTAAGATACAAAAGATGAATAGTAAAAAAAAAAAAACATGCAAGTAAAAATATGTGTTGTGTGGCTGGATAAGTCTATTTTGCATGTGCACTTAATGCACCTTGTATGCTTCAACCACCTCTGGGGATAATGGGGGTCATTTGCAAACCCCTGTAACTGTCTGAGAATTGTCTTCGGGTACATGGCATGATTAAATCAATACTTGTACAAACATTCATGCATTTCCAACCAATATGAGACAGCTCAGTAGGCACCAATTATTGGCTGTAGCTTTTGTTTGATTACAGTCACCTATGGTTTAATTACTGCTACATTTTTGTTAGCCACCTAATGTTTCCATGGCGAGATGATCAAAAACAATTACAGTGAAATATAGAAATGTCTCCTACAGGTCTTTGTGATTTTTTTTTTCTTGTAAACTTTGCTTTTTTCAGGATGCAAGGGAATTTGTGGTACTTGGTTTCTCTCAGGGATCCCATCAAATGGCACCAAATCTCTTGAGATCCCAGTACGTTTGCACAATATTGGGCCATGTGGGTCATGACAAATGCACCCCTCTGGAACACACTGAAATAGCACCACATATGTCAAACATGGCTTCCATTGCATTAAAGCAGTCTGGCTCAGGCCCAGTCCTGTCAGCTCATACGACTCAAATGTATTTCCTTGGTTTCCCGCCGTTTTGATTTGGCTCCATCTGTTCTCACTCAGCGAGGGGCTGTAGACATATTGGACACCTAAGGTTGAAGAAGCATGCAGGCTGGTGACCTTTATGAAATGCTGGACGTGTCTCTTCCATATATCAATAGCTAAAATGCTGTACATTTAACAGTGAGAGGAGATCACAGATGGAGCTTTATATAGATGCAGTAACTTTAAATATCCTTCAGGCTTCTTTTTAAATAAAGGGTTTGAGGAAAGCTTATGAATTTAAATATAAATTTAATGATATACATTTCCAAAGGCAGTGTTCCAGATAATGTTGCATTCTTAATATCATTGCTGCATCTTAATAAACCTTCTATACAAATATTTATGATGATCAAAAGACTCTTTAAGGATAACAACCTGTAATGCTTCACAAACAAGATCATTACAAGTCGGAAAACGGAGGAGTGCGAGTACAGAATGTACGGAGTGTGTTGTAAATGCACCACCGGGTACAAAAGAGCTGAAATCATGTTCATCTCTTCTCACCTTGGTTTTTGGAAAGGTAAGTGTGGTCGATAATAAAAGGTGAAGTGAAATGTACCAGTTGCTGGACTTCTGTGTGAGAGTGGTGTCCAATACAGGAAATGAGCAGCGTGATTCCAGTGGGATCCTCCCCATGCTGCGCTGATTCGTGTTCAAAGAGAGCATCTGGCCTTTATCATCACTCCTGGCTCCTGTGAGGCTATCACAAACCCTCATGTCAATAAAAGGAAGGGCGCTACCACTGCAGAAATCGAAACCCTCTCGGAATCCGTTTTACACTTGTAAACATGTATCAAGAAAACGTGGAAGAGCAATATTTTGACTTTGTTTACCAAAGTGAGTAGGCGGATGAATATCAAAATCCCTCAAAGCTCAATAGAAAAAGTGAGAAGGGCTGTAAATCCTGTGAACTGAGGAGGACTCATAAAATAAACTAAGCTGGGAGTGGGGTTACTGTTACTGCTGCATTTAGAGTCTAAGAGTTTAAGTCCGGGAAGAATTAAGAGACGTTTTCATTTGACAGCAGAAGAATGCTTTTGGCCCCTAATGCCTCTCTGTGCATTAGCTCTGCTGTGAAATGATACAGCAAAATCAGGATACTGTCTTTATTGTGAAGGAAGGCACAACGTAGGATTCTGTAAATTTTTTTTTTTTTCCCCTCTACGATTCCCAGTTTGCTACAACGCTAGAGTTGACTAACAGAAATGGAGCCTGTAAGGAAGCACTATGAATGATGATGACCTTGAGCTTCTTAAATGCTTCCTCCTTGCGTGCCGTGGTCTTAGCGGAGGCGTAGCTCAGGTGCCGCGAGCCGTTAGTGATGCTCTGAGCAAAGGTGTACAGTCGTGCGGGGGGGGGGGGAGGGCCGCCATGAAAAGATGGCATCGTCATTTTTTTTTCTTTGCTTATCCTGGATCTCAGCCAGAAATAATCCTGTCTGTAATTTGATCCCCACTCTTTAGTGCATCTGTTTGTTTACGGTGTTTACTCACCATGCAAGCAAGAGATGTGGACACCAACTGTGATTTTCTTTTTTTAATAAGATGTGTACTTAATTCCTGTTCTAATAAGCATCATGAAGACGCCTACTAATTCACATTTGAGTTGACATTGCTTAGATAATTTAACATTACAGGTTTTAATAAAACACCCTCTTCATGCTTCGTTTCCACTGATCACCAGCTGCTGGGTCAATTGAATAATTAAGAATTTAATTAAGCTTCAGTTTGGATCACAATCTTCTAACTTGGTCAAGCCTTGCAGTCTAAACGTCAGTAGCAGGGAATAAAAAGGGAAGGGATGATGTGGCAAGCGAGAATTTCCTAGATGTGAGCTTCATCATGGGCTGAAATGAAGGGTCTGAATAGCTGATCTATTTTATCTCTGAATCCTCCCGTTCCACTCCACAGTGTGGGGCTGTTCTTTTTCTGCTCGCCCGTATTATGCTGCAGATTCCAGTGCCAATCTCTAAGGTATGCGGCATTTCAGCCCGCATCATCCCTTTGGACTTCTCCCCTCATCATTGCCAGCATGTAATACAATACATTCTATTGACTTCTTGGGAAGCAGCACTCACAGTGAATTGACTGTGTTGCTGTGGCCTAAAGTAGGCTAATTTCACTCAATGGCGCATGAGTAAATGTTAAATGAAGCTACTGAGCCCTGCAATATGAGAATATTGTTGCCTTGACTGTGTGTCTCCATATGTTAACACACATGGCTTAATGTGTGTCTGCAGAACTGACAATTGGATTGCTGAGTGTTGTAATTGGTTGTACTATTAAATCAGTGTCCCAGCACAGATCTACTGCATGTTCAACTGAGACAGTAAACTGTACATCATCTGGTGTTACAGCAATGCCATCTCATGGGATGCAATATAAATAGCACGGCACTTTTAAAGACCTTTTTTGTCATTTCAAGCGTTTTACGGATCATTTGATAACATCCACATTGAGCTCATGACACTATCTGCATTTTTAGACTTGCAGGTGCAAGCATAAAAACTGGTCAGGTTTAGGAAAAAAGCTCATGTTTGGGTTATCACACACACACACACACACACACACACACACACACACACACACACACACAGGTCTACATGATTATAGATATTGACATTTTATTCATATGCCATGTTATGAGATCAGGCTGGTTACAAAAATCAATGCTGCATCTCTCAGTCCTATGGTATTGGGCGATATAATCGAATGGTGTATAGTATATGGTGATGTTGGAGAAGAGTCTGTCATTCAGTATTAAAAGTATACATTTGTATAGGTGGACTTTATAAGATTGTCACTGTTATAGTGACTTTAGAGGACTGATATTTGTTACATACAGGAGCTGTGTGGACCAACAGATCACAGTTCAGCAAAGGTATTGAGGACTGCAGAAGGAATGCAGACACAGACCAGAGACATGGAGATGGAAAAATGTCATCAGAGTAACTCAAAACTTACAGTTTCCATGAGGAAATGACAAAAAACTGATTCCACAAAGCAAGCAGGTGAGATGAACCGATAAATCCAGAAAAAAGGGATCAAGGAGGAGATGGGGAACAGGTGGCGCAGGGAGGAGGAGACAATCAGAGACAGGTGACAACAATCAGACCATCCCAATGGAGGGGGAAAAAAACCAAAGACAGGAAGTGTCAAACAAAAGAGACGGCATGGAGAACATAACGAAAATAAAACAAAAACTGAAAACACAATCTACAAAATAAGAGGAACAAACAAACTAGGATCAGAACCATGACAACAGATCAGCGTCTCAGCATCTGTGCTGCTGAGACTCCCATTTAAATAAATCACTGATTTCATCAACACAGGACTGCTAAGATGCACCGAAACACAATTAGCACTGGGTGCTTCAAAGGACTTAATCACTGTGCTGAAGCCTGCTAATTTGGTAAAAGGCGATAATAAAGTTACATTAAACAAACATACAGTGTAGAAGACAGCCAAACACAATTATAGCAGAAATGTGAGAAGTGTGTTCCAACAGTTCATGTTTTAACACGATGTTTTGCACATGTACAGCAAGTTTAGTGTCTTTTTATGAATGACTAATTTTCTATAATAGAATATTTAACAACCTTTTGTTCATCAGGGTTTTTCCTGCACAGAGAATTATAAGGCAGCACCTCCATTAAAATTTTGTGCCACCCTCAACTCTTGACAAAACTGTCTTTATGGAACTCAGTATTTTCTTTTTCGTCATTTGTAACAACCATTGGGGTCATGCCAAAAGCACCTGTGGCTGGCTTTGTAAGATAGCTTTCCATAAACTATAGGCTGGATACGTGATCAGACATTTAATGATATCATTGTAAATTGATGATCTCCACATTCCATCCAAGTATCTGGGCCAAACTGATTAGTTCCCACCCCCCAGGTCAGTACCAACACCAATAATGCAAGAAGCCACATCATTGATGACATGGTGGAGATCATCGGTCAGATTTTCCGCTGGGGGTCGAGTTGTCAAAATCCTCATTGTAGGGAATTAAAGTTTGATGAGAGGCCTTACATCTCTGTCACCAAGCAACCGGGTTGTTATGAAATGGAGGGGATAGGCTTCATTGCCTGTGGGGGTTGGGCTTCTTTGTCTGCGACCTCCAAATTCTACACGATCTCCGCTGCATATCTCAAATATGTCAGGACAGTTGGAACGAACTTCTGGTTCCACCAGGTTCCAGTAGTCTTGAGGAAATGCAGAGGCTTTTGGAACTACTTCAAATCAAACTGCAGGTTACCAGTGCTGGATTATTATTGACAGACGTACATTGCATTTGCCAATTATAAACCATGTTGGGGTCAAATAAAGAAGCAATGCTAAAAAGGATTCTGCATGTTGTCCTTGCAGACCTTTCACTCCAATCCTGGAATGAGCCAACAGCTCAAGGAATGCATTCCTTTTTATTAGGGATCAGTTCTTTCACCCTTCTTATGCACAACACATTTTGTGGAAAGAAGTTCCACCTGCAGTTTTTGGTTTTCCAAAAAATATATACATACTGTATTTTTTTTTATGCAGTTCTATCTAAGCTATCCCTGAGACCCTGCATCCACATAGACTTTTTTTTTTCTATTAGATGGACTGGATACGAGGGAGAAATCCTGATTGGAAGGATACATCACTTACATTAAATGCATTACCATCACAGTCTAAAGAGGTGCTTCTGTGCCTTGCATCTCATGAATTCCTGACTTGTATCTCACCCTTAGCCTTAGCCGATAGCTGACGTAAAGAGGCCATTTTATCCAATCGAGATTGTAAATTTTATGTCTATATAAACATTAGGAATGAAATGTTTTGGCCCCAGTTGTGAACTGTCTAGATGACAACATCAGCTGTAATGCAATGTTTAGCTGCCTTGTAACAAGGCCACATTCTGGTGGCTGTGAATTTCGTGAATGACAGCAAATGATGAGAGTGGAGAGGATAAGAGACGACATGCACTTTCTACCTCCAAATTTAAATTGTAAATATGGACTTATTTCCTGTTAATATCAGAATTTCAATACAGGTGAATGCTTGAATAGATGACAAGCCTAATTTTTTATTATTAACATGTCTTTTACAGAGAGGAGAGCAGAACAGATGCGACACCATGCAGCTTTAACTCTTTTTTTTAAATAAGGTAAGATATTTTATGTTAATATCAGAATTTCAATATCATCAGATCATCTTAGGCTAAAAGTAATTCATTACTTCTGATGTGCGAAACATATAACTGTGGACTGATTATTATTCATCCTCGCTTCTTCAACAAATATACACACAAATACATCAAAATGTGCAGACTGATCAGGAATGGTAGGCTCTGTCTTTTCATAGCAATTTGCAAAAACAATTTTGAGAAAATTGAACAAAAGAACTCAACTTGTCCCTTTACAAAAAATGGGAAATTGATGTGAAAAGAGCTCAAACCCATCCATGTTTGGGACTTAATTGGGCTAAATGGGCATTTCAATAGCAACAACAGTTTTTACAATAAGTCAGTTTACATTTCATGGAAAAATCAGTTTTTGATTTTGATTTTCTCTTGTTTAACTAAAAATTCTGGAGGAAATGAGACGGTACCAGTTACTCTCTCACTGTAACGTTCTCTCTTTTTTTGGTTTCTCCATACTAATTATTTAAATACTTCTTTACCAACTTCTTAGGATGCTGATGGAAAGGTCATTTCCACAATATGACTTCCAGTTTTTGAATCACATTACATTGTGTTTAACGAGCAAAGGGGAGCTGGAAACACCCTGAAGTAGCTTGTGCCATGGACTTCACACCACACGCATTTGGTTGTTTAAATAGGGCCCATGGATAGTCTAAAGTCCTTCATCCAAACCCGTCAAAATAAAACATATTTCATGTGTGTCATTGTTCTAAACTCAATCATACATAAAACAAACATGCTAATCTGTGTGTTCCTTACCGTTGATGTGTTTACTTATGAGTGGTTTCTTTTTTTAGCTAAATACCATAAACACTCACCAGAGAAGGAAACAATAAAGCAGCACCTTGTGTGCCGTTTGGAGCTGTTGAATCCATTTTCACTGTTTATCAAAAGGAAATTGATATAATGGATTGTCTTTTTTTTAACACAAAACTAATTGGCCTTAGTTAATTTGATGTGAGGAACATTTAGAAGAAGACATTTTCAATGAGTGCACACAGTGGTGATCGGGTCTAGACCCATGTGTCGCACAAACGTGTGAATTGCAGGTAAACTTTGGCTCCAACAGTAGGTGGAAACAAGTTAACAATGACGAAAATGAAATAAGAATGTTTGCTGCATGTATTCACCCTGTCTTCATCCTTCCTCCTTGTGTGTGTGTGTGTGTGTGTGTGTGTGTGTGTGTGTGTGTGTGTGTGTGTGTGTGTGTGTGTGTGTGTGTGTGTGTGTGTGTGTGTGTGTGTGTGTGTGTGTGTGTGTGTGTGTGTGTGTGTGTGTGTGTGTGTCCCATCTTCTCTGTTTACAACACACACGCACACAAGGATTCAGAACGCCAAGAACCTGATTCCACTATTCCCACACTCTTGTGTTCATGGGACTCTTTTATATTTTTCATAAAATACTATGTGTCAAACTTTTTTCTTTCCAAACAGTTCAGCTCAAAGCTATAAATATAAATAATGATGAAAGCTTTGTTCACTTTATAATAATTCAAAATAAACGCAACTTATTCCTCATTTTATTTCCTCATTGTTTTTACAGAAATCACATTTATCAGAAAAAAAAACCAAATTATACTGTCACTGATAATTGTGATGTTTATATTTGCATCTATTTTGACTTAATCTCAGCTGCAGCTCTTATCTGAGCATAGTATGGATGTTTCCTTCAAACACACACACACACACAGACACACACTCTCACCCCACACACACACACACACACACACGCACACATGCATACATAAGGCCTATCTGATTTACTGCTTTGTACACATTGTGCTGACACTGAAAATCACACTAGGCACCACAGCACCTGATGAATAGACCTGGTGTGAAGTTATAGTTGGGTTGTAACCCTATGATATATGCAGGTTACAAAGCTGTATAAAGACTGCTTACTCAAAGTATTCCTGGTGCATTGATAGAAATGTACTTTCTGGAAACCTTATGAAGTGTTTTAACTGATACATGGCTGCAAACTTTAGTGGATGGACTTCAGATTAAAGTTGACTTTATCTAAAAAAAATGCCAAACAATTTTCAAGAGACTGGACTAATAGTCATGCAATCATTCATTTTTGTCATACAACTATAAATATAACAACTACAATTGCCTGCTCTTATGTTAAACTTATATATTATTATATATATAAGTATTCACTGCAATACCACTTGTCAAAATAGTGTCAATAGTATATAGTTCCATTTCAATTAAAAATGCACTAAATACCCTTTATTAAATTCCCTCAAAGTCTTCACTACGGATACGTCTGGACAGGTAAGGATGGTATGTCCACTGTGATTAGTTAATAGGTCACACATTTGTGATGGCTTAGTCTTAATAATGTTTCTGAAAGGTGTAGTTATTAATGTTTAGCGAGTTTTATGGTCTTTTAAGGTCTAAGGAGCAGTAAAATTGTTAAAAATGATGATTAAAGTAAAACTATAGTAATTATATTTGCATGAAGCCTGCTAGAATAATATAATAGGTGAGGCCACATACTCTCTAAGGTCCAAAATGTCAGTTTTATTCCAATAAATGTTGTATCAGAGCTAAAATAGTGTGCACCTTCATTTTCTATTTGATTCAACAGATTGTAGCAAACCAGACACGATTTTTCTCAGTACAGCAGCACTGGAAAAAAAGAAGAAAAAAAAGAAAACAGATCACATAGAATTTTGTATAGTTCAGTCTGATTAATAAATGAAATTGTGTATCTGGATGTAATGAAACATGAGTGGAGGAGGAAAAACAGGGGATCTCTTCAACTCCTTTGTAATATAAAAACGTGTTTATCATCTGACAGAGGAGGAGGAGGAAGGGTTTTAACTGTTTTGCTGTTGCTGAGAGTGACTCACATTTCAGCATGACAATACAATGCAATTAATGATGGCTTGAATGTTTTCTTGGTGCTTCCAGTGTGCAGCCAACAAACTGACAGGCTGATCTGAATTCAATTTGATGCAGGAAAGATGGTGCCATACTAAAAATAGCACCCCATCTATGAGAGTTTAGTGACAGGCAGAAAAAGGCAGAAAACATAATGTCATTTTCAATCTTAAATAAATTGTTTAATGCACAATAAACATGTTGTTAAAGTTCAAGTTACATACCAAATTATTGCTGTATCTGTATTTAATATTGGAAAATTTGCAGCAATCGTATGGATGAAGCAGCATCAGTATCATTCAAGCTCACACAGGTTAAAAATGTTTTTCTTGCATTTGCAGAAAATCTATTAAAATTCAAACGGCAAACAATAAAATCAAATCAAATGCTTTGACTAAATAAATAATAAAAACAAATCAAATAAATAATCCCCGATCTGTGGCTGTTGCACATCTGCAAGAAGCCCATCCAATCATTTCATTCATCCCCATTGGATTGCTTACCTTACTGTGTTCCAAAAGGCTTGGTGGATATAATGCTAGACCTACATTTCATTCATGAATGGCAGAGGAAGTGCAGCTGTGGGCACTAAAAATAGCCTTGTTGTTTGTTTTCTGTTCTTTGTGATATTATTAGGTGTTTACCTATAGGTATGAATGAGACACAAGGTAGCTGAATATGGCTGTGATTCTCTTCCAACTGTGGTTTTGAATTGAGGGGTGGGATTTTTTTTTTTCCAGATGGATACTTTCAAAATCACGTTTATTCAAGCTGGATTCTTCACCGCTACCAACCCCAGCTTTAAAGGAGCTTGCTGTCATTTCAATCTAATGTTTCCAAATCATCCAGTCTGTGCCTGGATGTCTTTTTGGATAAATGTTAAAAGCTGTTAAATCCTGAAGGAAATGTGTCAATTAAAAAAAACAATTTCACTCGCATGTTTTAAAGCAAGAAGAAATATGTGTCACTGTGAAAAATTTCTACCACTTTAGAGCTAATTTCCTACTCTGAGACACTGGATAAATATGGTTTATTTAACTGCAGCTGCAAGTTAGAAAACAAGCTGAAATAACACATCACGACCCGTTCACTTGCGATTAGGTATGCTTCTCATCTGCTAAAGGGATTTAACACATGATGATAAAGATTAAAAGAAGACATTAATAATTTTGTTATGTTAATTAAAGGCAAGAGGATTAATAACAACATAGGAGGCTTGTAAGGCAATAAACAGACAGGGATTCTGACATTTTTCCAAAACCATTAACAATAGATGAATTTCATTCCTGCTGTGATCAATCAAATGATATGGGAAGGAACAAAAACACTTTATATTTTGATTTCACTTGAAAGACACGTTGAATTTAAATAGCAGGGATCCAATTGTAGTAGCAGTGTATACTTTTGCCAATTACTGTTATACTACTCGAGCCTTTATTAAGTGTTTGCCAGTTGAATCTGGGTAATCAGCCTATATGAATGTATTTTATTTCATGTTTTTGTAGATGCTGCTTTTATTTCTTTATCACCAAAACAGCTCTGTGTACTCTGCTAACAAGAATTGTCAGTGTAACCCTATGAACACACATAAAAGAGCCATATTCCTTCTTTACAATAAGGAGTGATGAGTGATGTAGGCATGGAGAGAAGCTGTGCTGCAACTGAGCTGCTTTAGATGAAAATACTCCAGTCAGGTTAGATTGCAAGGACATCACTGAAGCTTATTAATGAGGCTGCTGATCAGCATTATATCATGCAGCTGTTCTTGCTTTCCTATCTGAGCTTCTCTTTGTGGTTCATCTACAGCAAATGCTGAAACTACACTGCTACTCACTCATTAAATTCTGTTGTCATTTGGTGCCATGTTTTACTCAAATACATACTAATCTGAAAACGGCCATGTTTGACCTGATGTGTCCTTGACACATTCGTTGTAAATAGATAAAACATAACATAATACACTTTCGCTGTCCATTCAGGGGCACGAGTGACAGTGTCTTGATGTTCACTGGCATGGCAACATTAAGGTAAAGGAGCCATCATTAATGTTGTTAGTTATGCCTGCGCTATACCTGCAGGTCCAAATGTCTGCCATGAGGAAAACAAACTATTGGGTGTTAAAACGTTTATGATGAGTGCAGAGCGATCTGTAACTTTTACTGCGGCACACTGTTGTGCATGGCCATCCCATTTGTAGACAAATGCCACAGACGGCTGCAAACAAATTGAAAAGATGGCTGAATTAGAGATTGTGCATAATAGACAGAGCTGTGAGGAATGAACAACATTAGCTTAACTGCTGCAGTCACTCTAGATGGCACACAGAAATGTGACATTAGTGTCTGGGACTTGGAGGTTGCGAGGGGTTTATCCTGCTTGATGCATGAGACCGAGTTGTGTGATCGACTCAGAGATGACCTCAGCGTTCTAGGGGTTAATAGCTCATGATCTAAGATCTAGGTTGAGGCTTGTTTAAAGCTGATTGATATGGTGTGATTGATTTTTCAATAGTTTGCATAATGAAACGGTCTGATTGAAATGAACTTTTGGTATAGTTGGTACACCAAGAGTGCAAAAGGTTTGTGAAAAATTAGCAATGTAGCAATGTTTGCTGACCCCCAGCAGCCAGAGGTGAATTATGTATGGAACACCCCCAAGGTGCAATAGAGGGTATCATAACCTTTAGCAACAGTGTTGACAGACCATGTAAACTCATTAAATTTATGTGACAAAAGAATACTTTGAAGGTTGGTTAACAATGTGTTGTTCAGGAACAATACTCACACTCCAGTTGCTTTTCATTTATAGGTTTTTGTCTACTCTAATCACTGATGCCTGGGCTCACCGTTTCCACAGCAAGGCCCCAGGGTTCTCTAGAAATTGTGAGAGTCTGGACATATTTAAAAAGAATATTTTCATAAATATAAATAGTACTTGATTTCAGTTCCCAAATGAATGTTGGAGCTCTCCGTAATGATGTGCATGTTTTGTTTAATAGATGCTGTCTTTTGCCTCTGCTTCGTGGATGAATAAGCCTTATTATCAGGACAAGATGTAAGCTGTTACTGGCATGCTAAGCTATTTCAGTCTATATTCTTTCAGGGAAAAAAAAAGAAAAAACAGAAAGACATGTCCTGCACATATAGGCTCCGGCGTTTTCCCCTAATCATTTAAAAAAAATGTGACAAAAGCTCTATTCGGCGTTGGGATTGGCTGCCTGCAGCAGCTTGCACAAGATGCTAGGCTGTGTGCCATACATGATTGTGCCTGGGCTACCAACTGGATTCTGCAATTTTTTTTTCTTCTCTTCATATGTTGCATTTGAGAAACTTGAAGGTAAAGAGTGTAGACATTTAATCATAGAGACATGTTTAATGACAAATGGCTGAGAAGAAAGGAAATGATTTAATCTGTGTAGAGGGGGGGGAGGAGGGGCTGTGAGTAGGGTGTGAGTTGGCTAGCCATCCTCTGGGGAGCAAACCCCACCCTGGACCTACCCAAATAGTGTATGAAAAATGATTAGACTGTGACTAATTACCCGTTCAGTGTCACGGAAAGTTGTTAAACAGACCATTACCTTTCAATACCTAAAAGCAAGGAATAAGATTAATTAAGCAGAAACGTATTCGTCTACTCTGCCAAGTCACTGTCTTCTAGTCTCTAAAAAAAAACACTGTGTGATGTTTTCACCTCAGGGATATGGTTGGTAATGGCCGGAGAAAGGGATCTCCTTTATTTCTTTTTGGTTGGATGAATGAATGAATAAGTACACGAATAGCCGCCTCTATAAAATGCAATGTTTTGAAGACAAAGGATTTACGACTGCATAGCTGTTGCTTTAAAAAAAAAGCATGACCTTTAAAGGTGAAATCCATAATGTTTTTTTAGTAAAGATATCATTTTTAATATCCATATCCATCTGTTTGGCAAACAATAGTGCACCACTACAAATGGAACCTACACCGTGGTTAGAGTACGGTCTGTTCTGTATTCTGATGCAGAGAAATGTTGATGCTGTCTGTAAGGGTACACCTATCTGGTCCACAATAGAAAGAAATACTGTCTAACTTCATGACTCATCACTCAGTGACACTTGGAGTGCAGCAAAGAGGTAAAACAAGTTCACCAGCACAAAGATAGATGCTCCATCATCCTTGCTGTAGTGTGAACTATGAAAACCTGCAGATTGTAGCTGTAATCATTTCAACATATCAGGCAGGCAATGCTGCACCTTTACATCCACAAACATTTATTGAGGAGATTTATGAAGGCTCCACTCATTTTTGCCTCATAGGAGAAAACATTTTCTCCATTTTAACATTGTTTGTTCATCTGTAGGGCAGGTATTGTTATAATTCTCAATATATATAAGGCTTGGACTCGCTTGACTGATTTTTGTAAAAGTCTTGCATCATTTCTTTTAAATGAATAGCCACAATACCTTTATCTAACTAACCCAAATGACCAATCCCTTGTTAAACTAACCCAGCCCTATAAAAAAGAAAGCATCTGCAAGAATAAACAGCTGGGGAAACATGACTGGAATCGCACCATTGGCATGCTGGAGGCGGTTTGGGAGTTCTGGATTGACCAGCGATGAGCTCTGACCTAAACCCCATTGTGGGGTTGGTTGAGTGAGCGGGTGTGACAGCGTGAACATCCTCCAAGCAAGCATTCAAGCGTGATCTGACATAAGACAGAGCAATAGTTACTATAGCAGCAACAAATTCTCACTCCTAACTTCAAAATACAGGCATCAAATACAGCATTTGGGTCAGTGGCCCTATGATGCTCTACTTACTCCTCTGGTGTCATTGTTGCACGTTAAAACCTTTGCCATCAAGTTGGCAAGAATAAATATGCAACATCCAGCAAGACCTTTTTAAAATAAATCTTGCAAACATTTTTTGCTACCAAGTTTTTGTTTTCCAATACTGCAGGTGTTTGAGGCTTTTAGAGCCTCTGGAGGCCTTTGGTTTTAAAAAAAAAAAAAAAATCAAAACTGTAGTATCATAAAAATTGCACTAAACAAACAGGTGCACAGTGCACAGTTTGCTGTTGGCCTTACTCTTGCATGTGAGCAGAAGGTGAGCAAAGTTCAGCCACTCAAAACCAAAACTGTAGTGGATTTGCCAATTAAACACCCCTGACTGCATATCTCCTCTGACATGGCACATTAGATTCTATGGATTGTGAGTTGTCACTGTTGTTAGTGTCAATAAAAAGTTTTCCATGATGCATGCTTTTTAATACCTGATAATAGCATGTTGCTACAGCTGAATTCTTGCAGCTCTGTGCAAGATGGTAAATCCAGTCTGGAGACAGCAGAGGGAAGTCTGTTAGCTGATAGATTTACATTTTACATGCTCTTAAAGTCCTTGTCCAACAGCAAGGGTGCCAGAAACCCCTCCCAGATTACCAGACACCAGCCTAGCAAGGGGCCCATACAGCCATTAACTGACTACACTTCGGAGGCTTTATAGCCCAGGCTGATGCACATTGATTGACCGCTTGGACAAAGCCAAGATGCCATAACTTAAAACTGCAGCCTGATTGCTTTTTATCAAAGCTACATTATCAGCCTTTTGCTGCCTTTGGATACGTTTTAAAAGGAAAAGCAGTGATGGTTGTTTGTGGTGTAACTTACCTAACCTACCAGTCATACTTTATCACAGTGACCCCTGCTTAATACTTCTGAAAGAGGAATAATGCTTGTTTTATGTAGCATTAATGTACATTTCAAAGATAATTGTCAAACTTTTTTATCAACTATAGTTTATGAGCAAGTAGGAGTATAGACTTTAATGACCAAAAATTGCAATATGGACTCAATGATTAACTAACTGACTAGGTAACATGCTACTCACTCTTCTGGTCTGTGTGCCAAAAATCACTTGGTCAGAATGTGTGGGGAATCAAATCAAACGACAGGCATTAATAACGTCATAGAAATAGCCAATCTTCTCACTGATGGTCTCGTTTTCTTATAGAAATCGTAAAAAGGCATCAAATTGAGTCTGTTTCATAAGCAATGAAAAGTCATTGTAACTGCTTTAATGTGCAGAACACCTAATATGATGTGCAAAAGCAAATATGGTGTGAATTACTTTCAGTGCTTTGTGGAGACACAGTAGACCCAGGTTCAATCTGACCCACCTTGATGACTGAGAAGGTGAAATTAGTACTTTCAGTTCATCTTTATTACGACATTATTATTGCAGCATTTTGCTGCTCTTTTTTCTTATCAATAAAAATGTATTAAGCTGCTTCCGTTTGGGTATCCTTGGGTCTATTGAGATTCAGACTATGCTTCAGGTCCCCTGAAGAGCAGGTCTTGTTTCATACCCAATCCAAAAAACTGCTCTCAACTCCTTTTACGGAAGGCATTAGTACTTAAAAAAAAATTTAATTATTTTTAAGCTCTGTGTGTGTGGATTTAGACAAGCAAACACATTTAGCAAACATTCATAACATTTTCTTTATTTAATACTTGGATGCAAACGTAGTTCATAATCCAGTGTTGTAAGGAATTTGGAACATATGCATGAAAGCTATGAAAGTGAAATAAATAGGTTATATTATTATGTTATTATTATTATTATTATTATTATTATTACTAGTAGTACTGCTAGTATGCTAATAATTTCATAACTTCAGGCATTACCTGAAAATTCATATCATTTTTCAGATGATTTTGGAGATCATTTCTTTTTACAATCTACTGAAAATGATGATCTGTTCAGTAGGTACTATTATTACTTTAACTGGCATGATAAGGGCAATTAAGAGCTGCTGTCAGCTGTGACTGTAAAGTGTGACATATATGTGGACGAGATCAACGCTTTAGCCTGTTGACAGATTTATTTTTGTCCCCTGTTATGACTAATTATGACTAAACCTAAGGGAAAACACTAAAATTTGAATTAATTTGTGTTTATTCCTCCCGTTTCTTTCAAGCACCTGACTTAATGAAATCCCACAGCTATTAATCTTTTGACGTACCTCTGAGCTACTTTGTCAGCAAGCCACCGTGAAAGCACAAACCAGTCCTGACATTTGACTAATTGCAGTCATTTGAGAATGATCACTTCTGTAATGTATTGGAAATGCACAGCGGCGTAACACAACATTCAGGCACCCCTCTCTTTCTGCTCACCCTCTTTACAGTTAGCAACATAAGGACAAAGCTCCTGAACCGCAGAAACACCCAACCAACTGGATCAAAATAAGTACAACAGAAATAATCGCGATCAAGATCTTTTCTCCCTTAAGGTCTAGTCTGAAGAGAGGAGCCAGTCCACGGCACAATCAATCATCCAGTGCTGCGGCATCACTGAACTCCAGCTTATTCCCCTCCCTCATATAGAAGAGTGACTCTTACCTGTCCTTGGCACCTTGTGAATTGCTGTATGTTTGATGAAGACCTCAGTCACAGCCTCCTGGGCTAGAGAGGAGAGCTCATTACAGTCAGAAGAGACGGGTCCATGGGACAGAGTGAATAGAGGAGTGTGCATGTGAAAGGGAGAGTAAAGCGTGTAGACTGTACAGGAAGTAGTAAATATGAGTAATGGGGAAAGCCCCATGTAAGTTAAATAAGGGGGCACTCGGGGACTTACCTTGTACATTGCACCTGTCTTCTCATCATTTAACTCTTATTTGTTGGCCTTACTAAACTGTCAGCAGTTCCCTGCCTTCTTGGCCCTTACCTGCAAAATGTCATGGAAATGCTGACAAGCTGCCAAAACGGAGCGATCTGAAAAAAGACGACTTCTGACTTCTCTTTGCTTTCCACCATGTATTGTCAGGATTAGACGTATGCGAGCAGAGCATCAGTACTCGCCGCGTTAATATTCCACAGCCCGCCTTTCAAATACAAATTCATTTAACAACCACTTTAACTGATTTGATTCTTACCTTTCCCGTCTCACCGTCGCTCACTAATATGTATTTACGATCATGATGAAACAGCCATACCCAGTATTGCTTTCGGTGACATTTAGCATAATTGTTTATTTCTCCGTCTCTTTCTGTGTTCCTGGCTCAGCTGAGCATGTCATTACAGGTGCCATTTTTGTGCAGTTTAACATGGTGTCCAATAAGGTGACATTTCTGCGGTGGTTCAATTTAAGGGCTCGTCCTCTTTCAGCTTCGGTTATTTCTTTCTGTCTCATTCACTCTCATAAAATGCTTGCAATGATTATGCACCTCTCCCTTGCTCGGTCACGGCATACTCTAAGTTCACATTGGGAGATTTTCCAATTATCGGTAAGGTAATGTTCTGAAAATGGTAACTCTCTCACTTTAGCCTGGGTGTGCTGATCTTTTTTTTTTCTTCTTTTTTTTCCTCAAGTAGAGTGCATCATAAAATTATGTCCACCTTTTGCTTTGTGTCCTTTCCACTGAATGTAGCAGTTGTAGTATTTATATGCTTTTATTTCACTTCTTAATGGTATTCAATAAAAATATATATCTGTTTTCTGCTCAGCTTGGGTCAGTTAGTATTAGCAGCTACATTTTTACTACCACTTT
This sequence comes from Chaunax sp. Z400, assembly GCA_037577475.1. Taxonomy (NCBI): domain Eukaryota; kingdom Metazoa; phylum Chordata; class Actinopteri; order Lophiiformes; family Chaunacidae; genus Chaunax; species Chaunax sp. Z400. The sequence goes on along the minus strand of CM075184.1, from coordinate 28,453,667 downwards.
TACATTTAGTAGGTGGCTAAAGTTAGTGCAAAAAAAAGTTGAACAGGCACATGAATACAGTCAAATGTCAAACTAATTTTTTAAAAACACAGAAAATGTTGTTGCTTTATTTCATCAAGGCTGTATGGTCGCCCACTTTTTTGGGCCTATGATAGAACAATTATCGCCTCCTATTACCTCACACTCTTGCTTGACACACTGTTCAATCACAATGCCACAGTGTATGTGAAAGTGACAGGGGTTCTCATTAACTTTAATTACTGTGTGCCAAGTCATCTGAAGGCGGTGTTTTGTCCCAGGAACTGCCCAGCCCCCACACTTGCAGCCATGGGCCCTGTCCTTCATCACCTGCGAAGGTCTAATCTTATCTGCAGCTGTTGCATGCCTCTTCATTAATCACTCCCCGGATAATCAAATGTTGATTGATGGCTGAGGTGGCCTTGTCTGGCTATCCTTCAGCCTCTGTGAGTTCGTCGTGGTTTGCCCAGGGTACAAAGGGGGTGGCGACTCTGTGGACGAATGTCTGCAGAAGCCTGGTGGTGTACTCAACATGGGCTTCATCATGTAACCCTATATGGAGTGCACCTGAAGTTCAACACATCGTTCTGCTGCTGCTGACCTCGACTCATCAAGAGCAGTGAGCTCTTAGCCCGAATGTTATTTGGTAGACTTCAAGCCACAACCATACAGTTCAAACCTACCACGTGTTTGACCCAAACTGAGATAATAAAACATCATTCCATCTCTTGGGGAGCTCATTGCAAGATGTGCGGTAACAGACCAGCTATATAATGAATGGAAAGGCTGTGTAGTGGGGGGGACGTTGGAGGTACGAGAAGGAGGAGGAATGGGAATGGTTTCTTCCAGGAGCAGGAGGATATGAATGGCAGAGAGATGAAACAAATCAACCTTAGTTGGCCCCGGCTGTTAGCTAATCCATAGTAATCAGTGAAGCTGCATTGAGCTCTCCGCTTCATGGACCCTTACCAATCAGCAGAGAAAACAGCGAGCCGTCATCTGTTTTCCTCTGCTCGCTGATGGGGCAAAGGGGCCGTGAAAGTAAAGTGTTGTAATTATATGAAGGTTGGGTATGGAAGGGGGCATATCTGTCTGTGTGTTCCTCTCATTATCACCTTTTAAGTATTTTTTTTTTTTTTTTTTATATCTATTTGTCAGTCACTCAACAGAGAGCGTCCCACTGGCTGTGATTAGTTGATTGATCCGGGGGATGTGAGCTAATACAAGCCCGTTGTAGATGTCAAAACACAGATGACATTAGTTACTTGGCAGCCCTCTAAAATACATTTTGTTTAATCTTGTTTTATGGACAAGTCTAACGAAATTACTTCCAGGGGGGCGGGTGTGTGCGTTGTCTCTTTGTATTGATCTCCATTAATTGCTGTGACAGTGGAATATAAAATTAAACACAAAGTGATGTATTATTCTGAAAATATCACTTATCTCCTGAGGCACAAAGGGAGTGAACGTACAAACAGGAGATATGCACATATGCGCAATACACAATATGTGTTTTGTTTGCAGTGGCGTCACAAAATGATCTTCTTCGTAGGCAGATGATTTGGCATCATTGTGCACAGGTCTTCATAACCTTTGGATGCCTCCCATCCTTGTCCTACAGAGAACCGAGGACAAAGCTCTGCTCTATTAGAGATGAATAATGAGCCTGTTGGCAAGAGAGACATTGCTAATGTTTTGTCCAAATATCTCAAATCTGTCCCCAATGATAATGTATTCTGTGCCAATGCCAGACAGCTCTATATTTGAAGAGGTGATTTCATTGCAGATATAGTGTAAAATCTAAAGAGTGAAAAAAGGGAAGTGAAAAAAAATCCCCTTCACATTATAATGTCCAGCAGGTGTATATGCATCTCAATAAGGGCTTAGTTTGTTTTCCTGCAATTGAAGCTTTGCCTGTGTGGCGGCGTAGCTTTGTTTGTTTATGCTAATGTTTGGGATGACCTGTTGGTCCCTAATCTAGCAGGGAAATGGCAACCAATGCTTTGGAGAGTGAGCCATTGATCTCTCCTCAGAGCCTTTTTCTTCACAGGTTCTTGGGATTAACTGAGCCAGAGCAAGACTAAAGTGAAACAACAAAACCACATAATAATAATAATAAAAATCAGGCTAATTGATGCTTGTGCGGCTTCTACTATTGTGCCTGGCGTAAAAGTGCTTGATCTGCTTCCCTTATATCGGTCTCTTGAAGCTTGATGCTGCCTAAACAGCACAACCATAATTCCCCTAAACAGTTCTCTATGCAATAACCGTTATATATGAACACCCGAACAAAAACAGAGGTGGGCCATTGTGGATGTCATTCTCCTGAGCACCTAATCATCTACAGTATCCTAATGTATAGAAGACTGGGCCCATCCTAAGCTTCATCAAAGTAGAGAATCATCAACATACAGTGTACACCTGTGCTGTCATTGGAACATCACTGAAGTAATTCTCAACAGAATTGATATGTAATACAAAGAGAGATTTAAATTATCTAGTTTATGGGATGATATTTTAATTTAAACTTCATTAATCCAGGGTTATAGTTATTGATTACAATGTATTGCAGATAATTTGCTGACATTTCTGCAGAGTAAAGCTTTCTAATTCAAATTACTTTAGTAAAATGTTTCAAAGATAAATTGACTTGTTGGTTCCACTAAAAGGAAAAAAAACAATCACAAGATGTTCTATTTTTCATGGACACATTAGATATATTAGTAAAGTAATATGTGAATGAAAGGCATCCTATGACCACGTTAGGTAATCCGAGGCACAGAGGTTAGCTTCACAGGAGTCAGCCATGATTTTCTTCTTTAAGACCGTGACATTTAACTTTTTTTTCTTTTCAAACTGCAAAACATATCATTCGGAAAGTAAGGGTAAGGGGTCCAGGGGAGCAGGCTCACAAAGCTGTTCCCCAGGACAGATTATTGCGCTCTAAAAAAAAAAAAAAAGAGGGTCACTCTCTTTCCACCATCGGCTCTCACTCCTGGATGCACATTTTTGAAATGTCAGTTCTTTAGGGCCACCGTTCTAATTTTTGTTCGGCTCAGTGTAAGTTAATAGATCTGACTGTGAGTTTTTGTTCATAGATCCCAGGAGACTGGCATGCAGGCTCAGCAGAGAGACCTCTCACTGCAACCTCCCTCTAACATATTGATCAGGAACAGCTATTGGCCATTGGCCTGGTGAATAAAATGCTGCTCTGCTGAGTTCAATTCCCCACTGGGCAACTGAATAGAGAGACGAATCCCTTTATTTGTGTGGACTGCTATTTAGCTCAGGTCCTACGTCTAATGACGTCACAGAAAAGCTGGAAATGTCACACGTGTGTGTGTGTGTGTGTGTGTATGTGTGTGTGTGTGTGTGTGTGTGTGTGTGTGTGTGTGTGTGTGTGTGTGTGTGTGTGTGTGTGTGTGTGTGTGTGTGTGTGTGTTTATCCTGTGCACAATATGGGTTTTTCTGTTTTTCTGTTTTTCTGCCCTCTTTGACCGTGTTTCAGCCTCTGCAGCAGACCATGAAGATATCGCATTATTTATGAAATCAAGGGCAGGTAAATGTTGTTTTGTTGTGCTACTTACTAATAGTTGTATGTTGACGTCAAAGAGAGGAAGAGACTTGACATGTGCATGTAGATACATTACCCCGCTGAAAGCAACAATCCCCTTGACATTTCAAATAACTGGAACATGGAAAAAGACAATATTTATACAGATTCAGAGTACAGAATGTTTTTGTATCCACATTATAGGAACAAGCATTTTCTTTCCTTTGAAACTTATAATATTGTACGAGGAGGAGAATGGACCTCTTCAGACCTCACTTCCAATTTTGAACACTTAAAATATCCTAGTAAAATGATTGCTTTTGTAATTTGTGTCATTGTTTCAACTGATTAAACATAGGGAATCAATTCAGTGTATCTTTTAACATTAGAACAGGCACTAACCTTTTGGTCCACCATTAACTTTTATGTTAATGGTCTGCTTTGCTTTATTTCTTTGTGTTTTCCCTGAGCCTCAGAATAACTTTAGGTAGTCAAGAGATTTCCCATATAGCATTTATTTATTTAGTAATTAATTTGTATATTAATCTATGAGCTATGTATTTAATATTAAATAATGCACAGTCCTTGTCATGAGATTTATGATAAAATTTCTCAGTGGTCCTTCGTTTTCTGTTTGGTTGGAATATAGGGCAGTACAGTTTGGGTGCTCTTGTCAGAGACAGTTTGTGTGCTGCTGTTTCGTAAAAGTTTTTTGCGGCAGCCAGGGTTTAAGAGACCTTTCCTGGGTAGTGTGTGAGCACCTGATGTCCCCTTCACTGGCAAGGAGACATAGGAAGGGTCCAGACAATTATGGAGGAGTGAGTGCTCAGAGGAAGAACGTTTCGGGGTGACTGAGCTTGTCAGCAGACTGTGTTCACTATCGCTATCTGGTGTCGCACAGCCACTCTTGTCGCCCTGTAATTCCTCTTGCTCCTCTTCGTCCTCGTCATCATCGCAGCACAATGCGTGGTACAGAATTTTGTCACTAAAGCGGACTCTTTCTCTTGTGCCAGAGGTACGGGAAGTCTTGTGGCTGTGCGTGGAGCTGCTGGCCTCCTCACTGGATGAATCTGGAGTAATAATACGGGGTCCATTGGGGATGGGAAGCCCGCCGTTCATCTGAGAGTACACCGAAGCAGTTGTGGGTGGTGGGTTGGGAGTCTGCGTCTGGGTGGGGATGGTCCCGCGGCCCATCTCCGTTCGCGGATCTCCTGGTTGATCGCCAGGCCTGCGGGCAGCAGCGCCAGCTGCCTCCAGGTAGCTGCAGAACTCCCAGCTATCAGAGAGCACATCTGAATTGAGGAAGTCCAGCCTGAAGGCCTCTCCCAAACCTCGCTCACTGCTGGACGTGCTGCTGGCTGTGGCCACCGTCCAGTCATCTGGCTCCAGGTCAAAGTCAAAGTCGGACGTTAGTTTATCGATCTGACCCACCACCTGCGATAGAAAAGGGAGAGCATGAGATAAAAAGATGGGATACATAAATGAAGATGTTTTTATGTATTTATTTTTAGCCATGCAACTGGCATGACTATGTGGATGCTTCACCACTTCAGTACAGGCAGCGAAATCCAAACTATTCAATGGATGGTCATGAAATTTTGTACAGATATTGACTTTTGTCATTCTGTGACTTTTCCTCTTGAGGATTTGTGGCTTTGACTATTGATGCACACATTCCTTTACCCAACAAGATGAACTGTAATAGCTTTGGTGATCAAGTTTATATGTGATTTTTTTTTTTGTCATCTTAATTTTAATTTTTCAAGTACTTTGGGTTACCGCAAAATATCTGCTAACTCATGACAATCCTTTGATACTCAGCTTGATTCTGTGCTCACTGTAAATTAGCAAAATTTTAGCATTTCAACAGAATGAACGAAAAACAATAAAAAAAAGCATGTAAAATTTGTCACTGTGCACATGTTGGCATCTAATAGAGCCGCTAGCATAGCAGCAGACTAAGTCTCGTTTCCACCTTATTTTCCACCATTGACCATAACAATGTAGCAGCTGACAGTAAATAAATGTCATTTTTATTTTCATCAATGAACCATTCAAATAAAGGTTTGGCAAAGTGAAAGCATTTTGAAACAGACACTTAACAAACGCGTCTGAGGCCACCTGAAGTGGTTTCGGTGATGGTTACGAAGACAGTACATTGTGCAAGGACTCTTGTGTGGTTTGTACATGACAGCAACATAAGCAGAAAACACAACAGAGGGCTGCATGCACTACCATCGCACTACTTGAAGGTTTCCTGAGTACTTTCAGACCACTGTTTTTTAATAAGTGGGTCCACATTTTGTTAATATTATACACGTGCATCCACATGAGGATGTCCCACCAATGGATTCACAGTATTCTACTAGTGAACAAGTGGTGGTAACACACCAAAAGCAAGGAAGAAGATTGCTATAGCTATTGTAAAAATGGAAGTAAACAACGCTGGATTTAAAAATGATTTATTGAGGGAAAATGCACTTAACATGTTTTTACAACTTTTATTTGTTTACTAATAAGCATTAGAATGGCAAACCAGGCATATAAATACACTAAACTGAAAATAAATGCACTCACTCTGATGACAGAAATTAACAAAAGTGTAGAAGAAACTAAAAGTACTAATTGTGGAACTCACTTTGATCTAAATCTTTGTGACAGCACACCCAATACGACATTACACGAAATGTTCAGATTCATTACATCCAGCTGATTTACCCCCACCCCACCCCACAGGCAAGCTAAGATTTACTCACAGCTCCTAATAGATCTGTGTTTGCATTCACAGCTTACCATCACACTACTTTTCATCCATAAATCCTCAATTGTTGTTCACGGGTTTTAACGTTGTTTGTATTTCTGACAAGGCTTCCAGTGGACAGGTGTTGTAAATTAGCTTTATGCTACATCAAGACAAAATTAAATAGCCACTGAAAGGAGGTTGTAGCATTGACGATGTGTCATGGCTCATCAGGGAGGCTTCTTCAGCTCTGAAATAGAAGGAAAGAGGGAAGCACTAAAGCCCAAGATGATGAGAGCTGAAAGCGCTCCATCCTCAGTCCAGAGGCTGATTCATTTTGCCTTGAAGTTTTATTGCAGCATGATAAATGAGATTATAAAAAAAAACATGACCCAGTGCTTTTTATGCTTTTCCACTGATGCATATTTTAATCTTTTGTAATGTCCATGTCAAACAAAATCAACTACAAATTTCACCTGTCGTATGGAAATGTATCACTGAAAAAGCATTTTATTTATTGTGGCCTCAAAAATTAACCCCAATGCTTCTATCACCAGCAGCAGTGAGTGTTTGCTGAATAGAAAGCACTTATGCTGAAATCACACTGGGTTGCTGATAATACCTAAAATCCAAACCCTCTATACTTGACATTTTAGTGCCTTCAATCAGCATGTTCTGCTCTCATCAACAATCCATCGTAAAATGAAAACTCTCAGCATTTACACAGCTTGTAACTGATATATTTCCCAAACTGCTTAGCAATAGTGGTTTGAACTCCAAAAAGTTTTTTATTTAGAACAGATGAGTTTGCAATGCAATTTATGAATTGCCGAGTAAGTGTAGTTTTACTCAGAGATTTATGGATTATGATCCCCATTTTGCCTGCCTTTATAATTATTTGCAGAGTTTTGCTTCTCTCTGGTTCCTACAGTATGTATCTACAACACAAAATCTAATCTCTGCACATGGAAAAAAAAGGAAAAAAATCCTTCCTCATTCTCTGTCCTACATTTAAAGGATAAGTTCTGAGTCTCGGAATGTAATTGCAAGTGTACTGATAATGTTCTGATAGAGTTGCTGTTCTGACTTTGTGCTCAGCAAAAGTTCAGGTGATCTGCACTGCAAACATGGCAACTGATATCCTGGAGCTTGTGCAAATATCTGAAGATGATGAACGAATCCAACATCAATTTGATCATTAAATCTTTAAATTAAAAATAAGCAGCACCGACATACATTACCTGAGGATGACAGATGCCAAGATGTTGCAGTTCGCTTATACCTCCTGAATCTATTTCTCAGACATACTTTAATATTTTGAATCAGGATGTGTGTGTCTGCATGCATGACAGTCGCTCATCTGTGAATGAGCTTCTCTGCAGATCTGCCAATTATAACATTGCACACTTCATGAATACCTGGACTTGTGCTTCTCTACTGGCAGGCTGCCCGCAGGGAACTGGGCTGTATGAATCCGCTAATCCTTGAATTACTCAACATGTTCGGTGTGTGATTTTCCAACATTTTACTCATTGTGTAGTTAATGTGAGGAATTTCTCTGCCCTAAAGGAGACTTGACAGCTTCGTTAACTTGTTTACAGCTTCGATGATGGACTTGGGTTTAATCAATGAGTTTTGAAATTATCCATCAAATAAATTCCATGAGCTTGCCATGACACCAATGCAGACTATTTGTTGGTAAACAGTTACTGCAGTGAGCAGGAAGTCATTTTAAAATACATTTCTTGTGATATTTACAAAAGTAGGGCAGCACAATAATGCAGTGGTTAGCAGTGTCACCTCACATACCACTGCACCAGACCTGCAGAGTTTCTGTGTGGACATATTCTCCCTGTGTCTGCATGGGTTCCCTCTGGGTGCCACCACAGTCCAAAAACATGCCATCTTGGTGAAATGGTGACGTTGGTGCGAAAGAGAGTGAATTGTGTGTTTCTCTGTGTTAGCCCTGTAAACTGGTGGCCTGTCCAGGGTATATACCCTGTCTCTTTTGCCCTATGTCAGCTGGGATAGGCACCAGCACCCCTGTAACCCTGCAACGGATAAGCAGTTATAGAAAATGGAATGGGACGGATCAATTTACAACAGTGAAAACACAAACAATGCTCCGTGTCATGAAGGAAAGCTAAAAGGAATAGCAAGAATTGAAAGAGGGGGTCCTGAATGTTGCTGTTTCTCTGCAGAGGATGATAAACCTGCTTATTCTCCATTTTAAAATGCATTCCTGAATGTTAACGGAAAGCTGTGCCAGCTTCCACCGCTGGTTAGCCTGACCCCTGCCTGCGGATGTTGGCTAATTTAACTTGATAAGTGTCTCAGCTCGGAGGGTTCTGCTGAATCTTTCTAGGTCACAATGCAGCACATGTTCTATGCAGCAAAAATTATCACCAGTCTCTCTGCTTTGTCTTCCAGTCGGAGAATGTGTGATGGAGTTATGGAGAGAAACGGAGGAGCGGATTGATTTAGCACAAAGGATGAATGAACACATCAGGAACCGGTCATTAACAATGCGCAACATTTGTAATCCTTGTGCAGTCTTACAATTCTGTATACTGCACTTGTCCCAATGATCAAAAATGACCAGCCTTTGCTAAACACTTTGAATAAAGCCATTTAATTGAATTGTGAACCCCAAATCTATTTTCCATGAAGAAACGACCTGTCATTCATCACAAACTTTGTGAATATTTGGGTTTTCACTCTTCAAAGAGCAGAAATACTTCATTTAACCAGAGAAAGCACTCCATATAAAAATGTAAAAATAGAAGCAGTTCACACAAAGTTGTTTTACAAAATACCTCTTATTAAAATGAAACAATGATATCTTGTACCTTTTTTGGCAACATATATTCTTACACTGCACATGAGAACTTCAACTTCAAACTACTAGTCTTCTCCCATTTTTTAAAATGTCATTACTGCTGAGTCAAAATTACCCTCAGACAATCTTTGTACCTGGATGTGTACAGCTTACACATATTAAGAAAGGCAATTGTTTTTGACCCTCAGAGCAACACCAACCAGATCTTTCATGAGTTAACAGATTATTCTGGGGCTCATTTTTTTATGCAATGACCAGCTCGTGTTTACTGACACTTAATGGTCCTGTGCACACCAACCAGAATGATTCTGTGTGGGCGGCCTGTTTAATCTGATGTATACAGTTTTGATGACAGGCTTCTAACAAAGCCTGAAATGTAGGCCTGTTGAGTTCAAAATTGTGGATATACAGGTTGAAGCTGTGATAAACCTCTGGAGTCAGGCTCTGTGGACTTTATGGCACTGGCACTCTACGGATTTTATGATGCATTGATGGCATATCCTTGACACTGAAAAGACTCCATTTGCAATGCAGCTAAGCAATAATGTATAGCCTCGTATCAAGTGCTGAGATATAAGGGCTGGGAATATGAGTTTATCTTTATTCTTTTACTTTCTCTTAATGCCTCTGCTGACAATGTAACTTACGTTCTTTACTGAAAATTAAAATCTAATGAAACGTACTAAAAACTATAGGAATAGCTATCTATAACCATATCATGATTCAGACTGATTAGCACAAAAATTCCTGCAACAAACACATTTGTTTAGGCTCTCCAAGCGAATATGAAGTCTGTTAGCATTACAAGCCATATTGTTCAATTTAAATGGTTTGCTCAGATCAGATTTAGTACTCTTAATGGGTCACATTCATAAATACATTCATACATTCATAAGTGGCCTTTTATCTTGATTTAATGTGAATGCATCTGTCCTCCGAAACAGCCAGCATGCGTGCACTTTATATGTTTTTGGTATTTGAATGCATGCATGACATTTTTGCTCTGGAGGACAGCAAACACTTCATCAGCTGTTCATACGCAGATTATGAACAGCTGAAGATCTGCATTGCTGTTGTCATCTTTCCTCTCTGGTCGTTCCATTTGCCGTTGCTGGCTGATGATGACAGTGATCAGGACATTCATACATGTAAAAAGACACATGAATTCCGATCTGACCATTCATATTCATGTTGCATGGCCACTAATTGGTTATGTATCCGATCTAGGATCACATATGAAAGCGGCTCAAAGCTGATTTGAAAAGACGGGAATTGTTTGTTCTGACAGCCCTGAAAAAATTAGATTGATTCCACGTTAAGGTGAAAAAATTTAGAATTGATTTGCTTCAGTCTGGATTTGTGAATGTAGCCTAAGTATATATATCAATACATTCCATACAGAGCAATAAGTGGTACAGTACTGTAATTTTTTTTTTGACTGCAAACCATCAGCCATGAGTCAACTGTGGTCACAGCACCTGATCAACACAGAGTTCAGTTATTTTAGCTCTCAGAGGTGCTTTAAAAGAGAGGCTGCCTCGGCAGCACCAGGCGAGGGTTTATTACTGTACCTCAACACCTGTCTGAGATGATTGTGTCGGGTAATTGAGGGTCAGAGTGAAAGAGGGCACTTTGAGCCTTGTTGTGGCAGAAAGGTACAGTGATGGAAAAGACAGCCAAGGATAATCTAACACAGACTGATGGTCAGTAATGTAAAAACCTCCGAGGAGCCTCTTCTCTGGTGGAGAGGGGATTTGGAAAATAGATTCGGCACTGTCCGCGATAATTACAAGAGCCATTCTCACTAATATTACGCTCCACCTGGCATCATGATTTATTTATAGTGGATCGGATGTGGGAACCCATTTCTTTGCCCCCAAGTGGGCACCTCTCGTTTCATGCTAATGCAAAATGAACTGGAACATTAGCAGTGGAATAATAAGTGTTGTCGAAAAATAAAGGCTTTTGTCAAAATCAGCAAATGTGAACGTTTGGATGGAAAATTGCTTCCGATGAGGAGAAGAGTATTTACCACCCTTTGAGGCATGTGTTCGGAGACGACCTGTGTGACTTTCTTAGTCTCTTTCTATGTGATGCCCCCACAGAGCAGAGACTGAATTAATCACATGCTCACTGTTGCCCCTAGAGGCTGAAAGAAAATGATGTATTCACTCAATGTTGCACACCTGAGATGATTGCAACTATTATTGTGTCTCTACACCCTGAAGAAGGCGTAAGCCGACAACCTTTGGTGTCTTTAATGATTCTAGCCCATTGAAATAAAGACCTTTAAACTTTTCAAACTACCTTGAGTGCCTGGACCTGGATTTTTTTGTCGTTTTTCCTCATCCACCATCCTTTCTTAAGTTCTCTTCTGTGGGCACTGGTGGTTTGAGGGACACAAGTAGCGCTCTAGTTTTCTCTTTTTTTTTTACATTGTATTTACCCCATGCTTTAATCATTCTGTTGATATCTAATGGGAATAGTTGTTTTCATGTGCATTGAGGACTTTCTGTATGAGACAATTTTTGTTAACTGTCTGTAAAACAGGTTGTCGTCTTTTGCGAGCCTTATAACACGAATGATGTAAAAGTTCACCTTGGCATGTTTCTAATGATCTTAGTATCCTGTTTTACAAGTTTGTGGTGTCTTGCATATTTGTGTGTTTATCAGCAAATAAAACCAACTCTGAAATGTGGCATCTGTAGCAATTCAGTCTGTACAAATGTAAAAAAAAATACATCAGGTGTGAGTTACTGAAATAAATGAGACATTACACCCTCACTGGGTTCATTTGAAATGCATGCTGTATGAGTGAATTTTTTGTGGATTGCTTCATTATGCTGTGCTCAAGTGGCCTCTCCATCTGTTCCTAACTCACCCGTTCTTCCAGGAGTCATTTTCGGAGGAGACGGAGAGATGCTGCAGTGCTTGTTTGTTAATTATGCAGCATCTAGTGTCTAGCATGGGTTTGTTTTTCCATGGGAAAAACTAAAATGTGTTCAGCGGAGCCATTCAAACACATTTAAGTGTTATTTCTTTCTCAGCATGTCACAATAGATTTCCAGTCTGCCCCTGTGCAGCACTTCCAGCGCTGGAAGCGGTTCATGCCAGTTAGGAAGTTTCAGCAATTACCACAATAGCCTGTCATGACTTTGTAAGTAAAATGTTCAAAAATATTGTTTTAATGTGGTTAGCTCCTGTACTTTTACCATTCCTCCTTATTCTCTAGGCTATGCTGATTTACTCTCAATTAAATTCTCCTCAAGATATAAAGAGGGGAGCATTCAGGCTATTCCCACTGTGGTGATTTGGTTTATCTTATCCCACAGAAGATGATTTATGATCCCCAACTTACTCTGAAAGAACATATTTATTGGATTAACTAGAAAACAATTTCCAGTGACTTGTAAATAAATGCAATCTTGTCTGGACATCCTATATGCTATGGAGTGTTTTGAGTTTCTCATTATATACTAAATATTACCCAACTGTATGTGAACAAAATGCAGAATGTAGCAATATCTACGGAGCGCTGTGAGCTAGAAGGCTCGGACCACATTACATGAAAGCTTAGGGCAGATTTGTGGAGCGGGAGGCCACTGCTCTGCCTGAGACGCACAGACTAATGCACATGCCTGCTTGTTATCTCAACTAGGGTGTGTATTAAGCCTAAGCCAGAAGCATTTAGATATAATTTGGTAAAGCATTTAGGTATAATTTGGTAAAACATGTAGATAGAAATAAAAGTGAGAAGTTTGGAACATGCTGAGTGCATGGTCACACAGCGGAGTTATTACCTATGTTCCAGGAGTCAATTAAGAATAAAAAAAACAAAAACATTTTAGTTCTTTCTCACCCATGATTTCTGCCTGACCACTGGGCAAACTAAAATAGCCAGACTAGCAGGGAATGTGTGTTTCAAACTCACTCCCAATACAAATAAAGATAAGTTTTGCTACACATTTTCACAGCTCATCTTCAAGATCCCATTTCTGTGCAAACTTTTCTAAATTCAGAGAATGTATGGTTAACTTATTGTACTTTCATTCTCCATGTTAAAGACAGAGACAGTTAACTGATGATAAGTAAGGTGTGACTTGGGGCTCACCGCTTTTCACTGACTGCAGGTCATCCCATACTTAAGTTGTCTTTCCTCTCATATGGCACAGATCGGATTTGAATCATGAACATGTAAGCAGGAAAGACGCACATGGAATCGGATGTTCTCAGATCGGAATCCGGCCTCATTCATATGTGAATATGTGAACTTCTGTTTCAGCCTTAACATTTTCTCAAACTCACGTATACCTTTGCTGGATGTTGCACCAAGTGTTAACCAGTGTAAATGCTGATGTCGTTTATGGGTCACTTTTAAAAAGAGATGTAAGCAGTCTCTGGGCACAAAATGTCAACCGACGCATCTTAATCATCATCATGTCTTAGAGCTAAAACACTACGATAAAATAGGAGTCTGGAAAGATTATAAGAGAGAGATTGCCAATGCACTAACAAAATCAAAAGATTCATATTTGGTCAGCACTGCCTAATTTTACAATTTCAGTTTCATGAGCAGTAAATTTAGATATGCTTTCCTTTTTTTTTCTTTCCAAATTGAATGATGCACACACTTGCTTAGGTGTGTGATGTGATTTCTCTTGTGTGATAACTGGTGGCAGTGAATGTTGAATTTTTATTTTCTTAATTCTTATTTCCAATTGTCCTTCTCTATTCGATGAAGTGGGGTTGCAATTCAAATATCATTGAGACTGCAGAGATCCAGTGGTTCTGTGGGCATGAGACATTACAGACAAGCCAGGGGGACATGATTTAGGTCAGGCCATCTTGATTGGTAAGATGTGTTGCATGGTGTTGGCACACAGGGATGGAGTGTCCTTTGAAGTGTTTGCTGGGAGCATTTGGTGTAATTATCCTGTCATGAGAGGGGCTATAAGCCTGAGACTTCATTAGGCACATGCCCCCCTGCTTTTTTCATCTTTTCTCAATAAAACACTCATCTTTATGGAGGCCTTAAAGTGCTACACAACAATGTGATGAGCATGGGGCAAATGCATTCTGACATCTCACTAATCAGAAGCTTCATTACAAACTTCACAGCGTAAAGGGCCTCATTTATCCCCTTGGGGCTTTGGAAGAGGTGGGCTTCTGCGCTCCTTGAGCCCTGGAAAATTAACCACTTCCTTAGCCAAATTCAGGTCATTAGACTGGGCAGACTCATCCACTTGCTGTCTGGCAAATTCGGAAGATTTATACTATTATGCTGGAGAGGTTACGGGAGGCAGCAGATGCAGCGTGCGTTGATGCTGGCAGAGCACACCGATCATTTATTGAGGTTCTCCTTCATTGCTTCTATCCACGTTGAGAAGCCTAGCGCCAGTAATGACCAGAAAAAGACGGCAGTGTTACGCTACAGGGATCCTCAGTCCTTATGCTTCGCCGAGATAGCACTCGGATTAGGCTTGAGCACTGTCGGGTCACGCTGGTCACATGGGAGGAAAAAAGGTGTGCATGTGAGTGCAGGTACTGGCCAATTTCAATGACTCGGTGGAGTTTCATTAACAATATTTCCTGATTGTATTGTCACTGTGACAAATGTGCATCTTTTTATGTTTGTATGTTGGGTTGGAGAGGAGATTGTTATTGACCTATGTGGAAAACGGAGAGAATCTCTCTGGTGGGGATGAATACAGAGAACCCAGTCCATCAGTAAATCCTTCGCCCTGACACGTCACCATAGCAGGTTGTCTACATGCAAAAGCAGTAAGGAGATTAGCAAGAACTCAAACCTGAAATATAGGTAAGATACTGAGAATATTCCCATATATGGAATACCATTTTTGTGACATGATGCTATACGTGGTCGAGCAAAAAGTTGAGGTTGACTGAAAATTAAATGTATACATTTGTCATTTCAGACCGAGTTGTTACGTGGAACAGCTGGCAGTTCTTCTTGGGGGACTGGACAGGTTTGTTGGCCTTGTGTTGTTGTGGAGAGACACTGACCTAAAAGTAGCAACAGTGGCTCAAGCAATCAATTTACAATTAACAGGACTTTGGTCAGAATAGAAAGAAAAAGATAGAAGCTGGAAAGAAAATGAAGTGCACGCTTAATTGTTAATCACTTCTCAAAGGGACAACTTTTACACATTTGGTTTAAGACGTTGTCACTAACAGTCCACATTTTAGGCTTGATGTATTTCTGCAATACAGGAAAAAAATATGGGTCTCAGACACATGTAAGAGTGGAAAGAAACACAATGATTTAGATTTATGTCCTCCTGTCAGTCCAATTAAATCAAACAAACAAACATCAATCAATGGTCATGACTGCAAGAGTCACTTGTAGTACAGCCCAATTTCAAGTCTATTCAAAAATGGAATGCAAGAAAGATGAAGAACAGATGGATAGAGGGGAGACAGTCAGGCGGACGGTGAACGACTTATTGACGAGAAAATAATCTTTTCCATCCAAACTCATTTTCACGTTTAACTTACACAGCTTTTTAGGCTCCCGTTGTCAGCTTTGTTACAATTTAATATCTAGGAGGAGAACATTCATGTCTTTGAAAACTGTAGTATACGATAAAACTTCTCAACAACATCAGAGTTGATTTGCACCTCACTCACACTCACACTATCACTTACATACAGTCACACACAGTCATCAATGCTTTTTTTCATAAGTGAGGATGAAACTGCGAACCCCGCCATCAGCAGAATATTTTGCCGCATCCACTCCCTGCAGCCGACAAGAGTGAGGGTTATATTTATGGTTGTGTGAGAAATGATCCATGTCTAGAGTTACCATGTAAAAGTGATCACCTGCCTTCCTTTCTTAATTAAACCCGGCTGTATGGCTGTACTATAGCTGTTATTTCACAATTCCAGGGGCGTAAATGGATTTGCACACCCCCAAAAATCTGAACCAAGATGAAGCTCTGCTCTGTTGGAGGTGAAGGAAAAAGGAGAAGTGAATATGGACTCTGTTGGAGGATCACGTGTGGATGCACGAAACTGGACAACTCTACCATGTGGCCTGGAGTTAATCACTCATGTGTCATCTATGAGTAGTGCCAGATTGCTCTCACTCACTGTATGTTATTGCTGTAAACACTAGAGCCACTAGTAAAAGGGCAAGTAAATGGCAGGGTTGTTACCTCCACCAAGGAGGTCATGTTTTTGGCAGGGTATTTTATTCATTCTGTGTCCGTGTGTGTTCTTTGTTAGGAGAATTACTGACTGTATAAAGTTCTGAAAGGATTTAGGTGAAATGTATTGGGGAGGCGGGGTATGGTCCAAGGAACAATATATATTAATTTGGTGGTGATCCAGATCATTATGTGGATCCAGAATATTTTTAAACAATTCTTTAACATTGCATGATGGGGCAATTACAAGAGTTTTGGTTCATGGATAATGCTTAGTTTGTGCCGAGGTCAGTGTCAGCGTCGCATCGTCAGCTGTCCGTACTGTCATTGACTTAAGCAAGCAGCAGCCGTAATTGCAGTGTAATGCAGAAGTTCCTGAATTTTCTATACCTAGAAGGTGTTCGCTGCTATAAAACTCAAACTTTTCAACAGTAAATCCACAGTTGACAAAATAAGTGTGCTTAAGCGCCCACGAAAAATGGTCTAAAATCACCCATGTCCCAAACAAAAAATAGGTTGTTCGCTTGGCACAATTTGGCAGCTACGAGTACTAGATTGAGTATTGTATTTTAAGTTGCAATCCTTCAGACTTCAGCCCTGGTCAGTGTGGCAATCCAAGATGAAGGAAACACTCATTCAACAGCTACTATATCAAATATCTAGAAACAGAAGAAAGACTGGTGTATCTGTTTGCATCTAAACAGGGTCATTTTAATTAAGATGTCAGCTAACACTAATTGCATTTGTGGAACAACAGCATTATATTTCATTTTTTAATGAGCAGTAAAATTAGTGATGGAAATAATACATAGCTCTGACGGAGCTTTAGGAACGAAACAGTAAGCAGCGAGGCTCTCATCAATGAATTAAAATGACAGTGGATTGCATGCATGCATCATTTTCTTGTCAACCCCTCATGGCAGGTCGAAGGCAGTTTGAGGCATATTCAGTCTATATAGCTCCTTGTGTATCTATTTTGCTAAATAATGTGCACTAAAAGCACTAATAATTTGACAAATGCTGACGCAGACATTTACATGTCATGACATGTCACCTAAACCAATCAACATGTACATGCCACGTCTGCAGCTCCGCTTCATATGCAATAATTTATCAGGCTATTATTCTTTTATTCACACATCAGCCTTGAATCTGCTCAGCCTGGTGGTAGAAACACTCCTATTTGCTGATGAAGTACTGTAAGTCATATCCATCAACAACATGTCAGCAACAGAAAGGTAGTGTTTATTAAAATGTAATGTGAATGCCCTTGTGAAAAAAACAAACTGTTTCTCCTACTTCAGACATGAAATCTAACCAATATGCTCTCCATATAGTTGATGGTGGTAATGAGCTGGCAGCTAGAAATATATATATGTGATTATTGATCACAAATCCATATTAAATCCTAATCATCACACCTGACACAAATGATAAATATTAGACTGCTTGTGGACCCTGGAACACTGTTGTCACATCTACATATACTTACAGGTGTAAATCAGTTAAAGTGAGACTTACAGTATGAACAAGCTCTGTTGCACTACAGTGTCTCATAATATCCAGTAACAGGCTTAGTTTCTTTTATTCTGACATGTCACTTCACAGTGTAGCATCTTTTATATACAAACAGATGTTGGAGCACTGATCTAGACAATTAGGTCTTGAACAAAAAAAGAGTGAAAGAATACACAACTAACTTTTCCACTACCACCGCCGTCGACTTTGCCACCTTGTGCAATTAAGGGGACAACAACCGCCTTCAGATTGTCAGCGCTACAATGCCATTTTTAATTTGGTTAAAACTTGAGGTTATTTTTCATTGCTGCTCATTGTTGTCAGACCATGAATTTGGATGAAATGTCTGAGCCGAGAGAGCAGCAGCTAACCCTGCTATTAATACAGGGCGTCCAATCAATATGCCACTGGCATTTCTGGGTTTCATTGGCCTGCAGCGCTTATCTTAATGGGAATGTGCTCCCATTTTATTTTATTGTGTGGACCCATATATCATTACCTACCAAATATCGCCGGTTGTGCCATGCTGAACTGGAAACACTGAGGCTCAAATAAAGAAAAAAAAAAGTGATTTATTTTAACCTTCTCTTCGCTGCTTATGGTGATGGTAGATCTCAGGAATGTTTCTATACTGTGGCTACGGGGGAGCTTTCTTGAAACGATACTTTGTCATATGGTGCAATATCCGGTGAAGAGAACTTGAGACATGAAGACTTGCAGCTGCAGCAAGGTTGAATCATCAAAGTGATGACTGCAATTTGTACGACGAAATTCCAGCACATCACCTGCATCTCTTTCATTGATGGTGAGGCTGAGCTATTATATCAGCTCACAAAAACCCAGAGATTCTGTAAACCACAGGCCCACAAGCCCACAGAGGCATAACCGGGCAGTTGGGTAAAAGAAGTGGAACCTGGTATTGACATTCCCAAGGTTTGATGGACAATATTTATTTTTTAAAATACTTTTTAGTTGTAATAAAAACTTGTTGTTGTGGCCGCTGTTAGCTTGAGCGAGTCTTCTCTGACCTCTCATCAACAAAAGCATTCATGCACTCAAGCCTGTGACGGTGACTCACTGTCTGGAGGAGTGTGCTGTTAAAAATATGCCGTCTATTTTGCTTTACTATGTGACTGATTTGCTATTATAGGGTAACATTTATAGTGATGCATTATCCTATGGCATTATTGATTTTTTTTTTAAGCTGCATGCAACCTTAAAAAAAATCCAACAATAGAAACCCAAACTAATGTTACCTCCTAAAGACACACTTTAATGATAAACTATCACAGTTAATGTGGGATCATTAAAAAAATAGGAAATCAATAACCCCCTGATCTTGATTCTCTTGTGCTACATATGGAATAATGATGGAAGTATTAATGATTTTAAATCATTAAAAATAAATACCTGCCCCATTAAAGAAAAAATGGACAATTTGTATTCTGTTTGGGTGATGAGAAGGTGTCCATATCTCCATGAAATCACCCTGGTTCTGTTACCGTGTTCACAGCGTCGCACTTATACTCAGTGTCGCATATAAAGGAGCGCTCTCTTAGTGGTATAAAGTGAATATTGGCTTTTTCTGGGGGTTTATATTACAGTAGAATTGTTCTTTTGTACATTAGGGCTGTCACAGAATCATGATGCTCACAGTAAATGTTTGCCTTTAGTTCATGTGCAGAGCATCCACCCCACACTGACTTCCTTTATCAGCCTACAGAAGTCTAGAGGTGGTCTAGAAGATTTGATTGATGCCTTTGTTGATCTGTCATATGAAAACATCACATTTCCACACCGAGGAAGCCATAGCGCTGTTCCTCATCATTGTTCAGTTTTCAGAGCGTCTCTCCTGCTGCCCGCTGGCTGTGATCTCAGCAGAACACTCGCTGGATGGCAGTATAGGAAATTGTAAAAGCATTTGGCTCAAAAGCAGTATACAGTAGCTGATTTCAGTGACGGTCCTCACCAGAGCGGAGAGCATTGGAGCAGCCAGCAGATATGAGTCATGCTATTCGGCATCACACTGAATATTTATTTGATTTGGTAAAAGAAAATTTCAGGTTATCGTTTACATGAAATCAGACAACCTTAATGGCTCGTTTTCAATAAATTTGTAATAAATGGTGGTGTAATAAACGCTCACATCCAAATTACATGAACTTATTAAGAAAGTACACCTTGGAGAAGTTAGAGTTTTGACTGTCAAAAGTGTTCAGGATGCTGGGGAAATAATTTTGTTTTAATAATAATTAGCTTTTTATATATTAGAAATATTTTACTAATTGGTAATTTTATCTATCTGCAGCAAGAGCCCCATTTGAGAAGGGTTATAACGCCTACTTATTTGGCTACGGGACAAGAAAACAAAGAACTTGAGTAATGGCATGCTCTCCTCCTTGCTGAAGTAGACCACAGAAATTGGCATGTCTTGCTTTCTGCTCCTTTTTCTCAAAACAATTTGTCATTGCTTCCAAGGTTCTGCCATTTCTATCTGTGACAATCTGTAGGGCGATCGCCTCAGAGAGTGACAAAACCTGTCACACTGCGTCACTTTCACTCTCTCTCCGGCAAGCGGCAGGGCATCTTTGAGTCTGCAGCACCTTTATCAGATATGGCAGTTCCTAAAGCTCTGACTATAACAGCAGGCATGTTGGAGAAAGAGAAGCCGACAACTTTACAGGGACCTATTTGCAAACAAAATCACTGGGAGACATTTCCCACAAGGCACCATCTGGCCACCACACATACCTGCCATCATCACTCCCTCACCATCACCTGTTTCTCTATTTATAGGCGCTCCTCCATCCACCCAACCACACACTGCGCATTGTAAAACAACACCCAAAATCCAGCGAACTGAAGAATCTTCTTCAGGCAATCAATCAACAGGGTGACAAATGTCAGTACATCTCTCTGTAATGCGTAGATAACATCTTTCTAAGATGCTGCTGACTGTAATAATAGAAGTGAACACTCTGCCGGCTCCTTGCCAGACTTTGCGGAGATAGCAGGGTTGGAAATGACATTCTTTATCATTATCTGAACTCTTTGCCTATTTATGGCTTGGCGGTACTTAAAGTAAGTCGTGCCCTGAGCTGTGAAACAGAGGGAAGGACCAAAAATATGAGGTAAAACCTTTCTGTGGTGACTCGAGGGGACAGATGGCGAGGGTATTGGGCGTGATCTAATCCTTGTGTGGTCTAGGTTGATACAAGCAGAATCTGTTATGAAGTGAGATATCAGCCATCCACCACCAGTGGGCTATCAGAGTTATCAATAAAGCAATTAGTGTCTCATCTCTGGGGGGAGTAGACTGAATTCTGGTCATTGGTATTATGTTATTGAACAAGCATTCCCACTGAGGGAATAATATTGAGAGCCCCAACAAAGATTGTGCTCTTGCAAGCTAGACAGACATGTTGCTGCATTTTGATAAGGTCCACAGTGAGTATTTTTTGAATGCTATAAGATCGCTCACAGCAATTTTATTCTTTGATTGCAAGGCTAAAATTCCACATGTAATTAAACTTAAGCAAACAAGGGCTGCAAAATACAGTCTGATTAATAGATGTTCTCTTTGCATACAAAACACAAATTTTCTTGTTTTTTTTTTGTTTGTTTTTTTACATTTAATTTCTAAATCTTTCAATTTATGCTCAATCTAAGATCAGTCCTATTACAGTAAGAATGAACTTTAAAAAAAATAAAATCCCAACGTAAAAGAAACCGCTTATCAGCCTATGAATGTGAAGTTAGTCATAAAAATCCAGATGTGCTGGCACGTCTCCCTCTTAGCTGCAACAGCCTCTCTATCTTTCTCATTTGGATGGATTTAATCAGCCATCTCATTGTGAGAACAATTAGTCAATGTGCATAGATCAGCTCCTTTAATTACATATTGAAGTATTACTCATAAACTCAAAAATATATAGATTTCTTGCTTGAAAAAACAAGAAAACCTATATGTTCCCCTAGAGCAATTACACAACATATTTTCCTCCCAACAATTCTCTTGATTTGCATTCGAGTGTGTATGTGTGTGTGCGTGTGCATGTGTTTGTGCGTGCGTGTGCGTGCGTATGTCTTGATAATTATAGGTTGCACAGTCGGCAGGGAAGAAGGTGGTGTGTGGAGAAGTGCTACCTCACTCACACAAGCCCTTCTGGCAAGAGAAACCTGTAAACAAATCTCACCAGTGTGAGAGAAAAACATTCTATGTAACTAGGACAATATATTTGTGAGCTATTAATATATTCTAGTACTTTTTGGATTCATTTTGGATAGCTCTTGTCTGCCCAGTGACAGGAAAGTAAGAGCACTCCAGAATGGATGAATGTAGATTGTCAGACTCATTTAAATATAAAGCAAGGAATCTCTGTCTGTCTATCTGTCTGTTATTCCCCTATTGTGAAAGCTGTTCTCGACTTTGGTGCAATTCAGTTATTTGACATGCTCACTATCAATACATGTAGAATAAACAGGTGAACAGCGCTCTGTGCAGCTTCAGGGCTCTGCTGAAACAGCAATACCACCGGAGCAAGGCACGACAAACGTGTATGGAAACAATAAAGAAGAAAAAAGATTATGCAAAATGAAAGTTAAAAAACTCTCCATCCTCATGCACGAGTACATCGCTACCTCCGAGGTTTGTATTTATTATCACAACCTCCTCTACTGTCGCCATATTTGTTGTTGATGAAACCTTTGACCTTTCACTCCCACAGCGTTTGATACGGACGTATCTGTTTTCGTACATAAATGGAGCGGCTGTGGCTCAGCAGGTAGAAAGGTCGGTGGGTCGGTGGTTCGATCCCCAGCCCCTGCAAGTCTACAAGTTGAAGTATCCTTGAGCAAGATACTGAACTCCAATTTGTTCCCCAGGAGCCACAATGTAGCGACAGCCCACTGCTCCTCAGGGACGGGTCGAATGCAGAGAAAGAATTTCCCACTGTGGGATGAATACAGTATCTAAAATAAATATAAATGAGCCGTTTGCTGCTTGATACGTTACTAACATTAGAATCCACTGACTGTCGTTGGCCTGTTCTGTTTATATCTGGATCAACTACAACCAAACTCTTCTTCACTTAACAACAAATTGTGCAAGTTTATCACTAACTAATAACATTGTTTGTCATATAACACTAAGGTTACCATCAGCATATGCCTCCGCTAAAGCAGAGCACTGCGGCACATTGACTGCAGGTCACTTTTGCTGCTGTGTTTACTGTCATGTGTTGAGGCACATTTAGAACGGGCACTGCACTAGTATAAATATAAATGAGAAGTCCAAAGTGTCCAACCAGGAATATAGTCCACTTTTAGCATGCGACGTTCACCAGATTTTCTCATATCTGCTACAATCTGCTCTACTGTCTTGTTAGAGAAAAAGCAGAACACAGTGGGGTTCTCTATCTGAATTTCCCCAGTAACATTAAAAGGGCCAATTACCACTGACAAATAAGTAATGTACAGTGAAGGTGAAGGACAGGAGAGGCAATTTTCTATTCTTCTCTCCTCTCACTTCATCTCCTGGTCTCACTCTTTAAATTGCCAGTCCATAAACAGCGGGCCCATTGTACTATAATGTTGACGCAAATTGGAAGGAGTGAATAATGGAGATATATTGTTCCATGTAAAGCATATTCATCTTTTAAATAAAGTTGGCATAGGTTGGAATGAGAGAGTGTGAAGTCAGGCGCAGCATGTAATTAGCAGGTAGAGGTATAGCATGGACGCTTCTTTGAGCCATCTGTGGGGAACATTTGTGAAGCCTCTCTCGGTGACGAAGCCCCCCTCACTTCTTTATCTTGCTGCTTTGTCTTCACCTTTGTTTCTCTCCTTATATATTCAACCTGCCTGCAAATCGCCTCCTCCAAACCTAATGCCTGTTTGCAAGTCTGCGTGATGCAATAATTGGTGTTTGCCAAGGCAAGACTTCTTGCGGCAAGCTCCTTGCTTTCCACATACCATTCCACAAGGTTCCTGGAAACATTGAAAAGTTGCATCTTTAATAATCCATGGATTCTGTGTCCATGCATAAATGCAACTCCAACCTACAAGGACATGTTAGTTGGCCACTGTTTTGACACCTTTCAGGGTTCTCCCCCCCCTCTTTCTGACAGTGCTTTGATTGATGCAACAAAACGAGTGGTGGAATCTGAGGGCTACATGGACAGATAACTGACCGTCTCAGAATGACTCAGTCTGTGGCAGGGAGTCAGTCTGCTGCAGCCTGGAGGAAGAGAGTGAGGCAGGAGTGAGAGGGAACAGGCAAGGGAGAAGGTATCATGGGGGGAATGAAGCCTTGCGGTTGGCTAGAGAACCTAGCTTGATCATCCTTGGCTCATGTTTGGGAGGCAACGACGCATGTTGCTTTATTTGAGAGGCCTCACAGACATGCAATGTGATGCGATCAAAAACACACAGCACAGCCTCGCCAACAGGATTCTATCTAATCAATCTACTGTGGGAGGATAGAAAATGCACACAAACAATGTGCACTTATGCGAGAGTACACACAAATAATACAGTGTACTGCATACACACACACACACACTCCCTTTCACACAGGCAATCTCATATCTTCTGACAGATAATCATACACCCACGCGAACACATGCATCAATCATAAACTCTTTTTTACCCTCTCAAATAAAAACACACCACCATACACAAGCAGCAGATTCATATACAGCACACTGACTCAGTCTGACTGCCAGTCTGTCTCAAGACACTTCGATCCTGATGGAAAACGGTGATTATTCCGATGGAGGCTCACACGTCTAACCTAAGGTGATAAAGTTGTATTTATGAGCCAACAATAACCCTTAGAAGTGTGTACCGCAGTTCTAAGTGTATCTCTGACAGCATCAGGCAAATTCCCTCTCGTGTGACCTTGGCTTTTATGCGGTGAATCCACAATGTTGTAGAGAACTTGCAACGTGATAAGGTCAGTCACGACAGAAGAGAATTCCCGCCTACCCATCGTCTTTGTAGCCATCTTTTGCAGCTATTTTTTTTTGTTGTTGTTTTTATCACATGGTGATAGCTGCCAATAATGGTGAGGGGTGCAGTGTGGACACCGGCGTGGGGGGCGCTTTGGCATATTCTCCCTCTTTAAATAGCCCCAGATCTAATCTGCAGACAGCAGTAGAGTTCTGACAGATCTTGCCTCGGTGCCTCCTCCCACTAGGTGACACATTCTTTATTTATTTTTCCTCTCCTCCGCTCTGTTATTCACTCCATGGAGCACTGGCCCCTCAAGCTATTGTCAGTTCTGTTCTCCTTCTATGTCTGAAAAACCAAATGGATTTACAGGGTTTACTGTCAACCCCTCCCTTTTCCCGGGCTTCTGAATGTGGCACACTCCTCTGTTTCCACTTTACTTCAACCCCATCCAATCCTTTATGATGACTCGATCATTCTTCTCCTCATGGGGAGATGATGTGGCACCGGCTTTACTTTCTCTTAATATATCTTTTCACATTTAACATCATAATATGTCTTGACCTGCGTACAGACATGGTTCTATAGTGCAAGTTGAGGTTGATCACGGCATATCATGACCGTTTCGGCAAATCTGAATAGTTTACTTCTCCAATGAATCTGAAATAATGGCAGAAACATGCATGTCATCCTAAAACAACATATGTTTCGGTTCAAGCCACAAAACCCTCTGGCTGCCATAGTAATTATGACTCATCTGCTTGGAGCGAGTAAGGGTTAGGTCACAGAGAGATGAGGTCAGGTTGGATGAATGCCTGGGTCAACCAAACATTTGACTTTAACATGGAATAATGCTGGATGTTTTCCTTCTCCCAAGGCAGGTCAAACATGTTTGCTTGTCTCTTAACCTTCACGTTTTTACTGAAAAAATAACAAACATTAGCAGAGTAGTCATTCTAACCTCAAAATAATTTTACCATGAACTTTCACTAACCAAGTCTTTTTGTTGGGATGAACCCAGCCTTAATCATGGCGTTACTACATTACAAAACTGCTTTTAACATAGTTGCTCCTAAACATCTCTTTGTCTTATCTAGAAAAGGGAAAAATGACAAATTACATATCCTTTGTTATCGAATACCTTTGGGAAGCCTAGTGAATCTGCAGCTCATCAAATCAGGTCTACCACGGGCCAACAATAGACAATTATACTCACACAGAACAGCTCAGAACAGCAAAGCTCTATCATTCATTTAATTAATGTTACAAAGCTGTTATCTTGCCAGAGCAATGAGTTATTTTCCTCATATATTAAAACTTATGAACTGTGTGAAGAAAAATGTTCATCGTAGTCTTAAATAAAAGTGCTCCAAAGATTCACTGAACTAGACCTAGTGTTACTTCTACCTATGTGACAATTGAGTGCATCCAAGAGAATTAAGTCCAATCATGTAAAGACAGTGGTAATATAACAATAAAAATATCAGCACCAAAGCTGAATTCAGCTTGGAAGTGCCTTATGATGCAATTCTGTTTATTTAGAGGCTCCAAAGAGGGAGATGGCATATGGAGAGGTGGATAAGAAAACCCCAACTTGCTCAATCCACCTCAGGAGCACTTGGCGGTGATGGTGATTAACCACACACCAGGCTCCATCCCTTCTGAAACCTCTGAGAATCATTCCAAATGTCATATCCAAGAAACAATTGTTTATGTCTTATGTTTCTGTGTTTATGCAGAAGACACCACTGCACCAAAAGACTTCAAAGCTGTGAGTATAATTCTAAATCAGCAATGCCATTACATGTGGGCTTGCATAGCAACTTCAGTGTAAATGCTGTGCATACCAGTCCTCTCTACACCATGCTGACAAGCCTGGAAATTTGCCAATATAAAATGTTGCACCATATCTGTGCAGTGCATTCTGCATTCCACTGGAAGCAGCAGCTCTGTGGACTTTGCTGAGATGAAAAGGGAAGAAAACAAGGAATAGAGTTTTGCTTTATGCAATTGTGTGATGACATGGTGAAATCCGCTGCTATTAGATATTCTCTCGACCCTCCCCGCTCCATGCACAATTAATTTGATACAAGCGAGAAGCATATATCCTGGATGATTATGCTGTCTTCAGGACAACAGCAATGAATATTTTCATCTTCTCAGGACTCAAGAACAGCAGGAGACGGGGAAATTAGTTTTGTTGTATTATGTAGATTCTGATGCTTTCTGCAGCATCGACAGGATTCAGTTATATTGAGATGTATATGTGTGTGTGTGTGTGTGTGTGTGTGTTTTGAGGTCATTTGGGTGTCTCTTGAGCAGTAATTCTGTTGGGCAGGTCTCTTTGAGACCCTGGTAATAATCAAAATGTAAATGTAATCATAGCAAACCCCTCTTCCTTTCCCATAAGCACAATTAAAAGTATAGTTGTTCGGATGGGAAAGTGGTCAGCTATCCTGGGTTAATAGATGAGCTTGTCCAGACATCTGCGAGGTGACCGCTAGCTGGCAGTCTGCTGGGATAAGTTTGAAGATTGTAAGTGGACATGTACTCTGCTTCCTTCTGTGTGCAGCTGTCACTGGAGATGATGAAGCACCCTGAATCTCCCTCCTCCTCTCTCTTTAGCTACCCCATTCTGCCTTTATTCTAACCTTCCTAACCCTTCTTTCTCTCTCCAAGGCTGGAGCCAATTTAGTGCTGACACATGGCTACTATGTCCCCGGCTCCCTGATTTTAGACCCCAGAGTGGTGTGACTCTATTGAGTCAGGAGAGATCAAGGACTAAGGGAGCATGATAAAAAGAAAGAGAAAGATGGGGAGAAAAAGGACCCACAGACCATGCCCTTTGATAACCCATGCCGCATCTCTCTGGAGAACAACGCATCTTGTAATCAGTGCTTACTTGGCACTACTCGACTTCAACATGCACATGTCCTCAAACCCAGAGTTAAGTCAGGACAGGCACAGAGCAGATCCGTTTTAAACTGGATTGACATTAAATAACATGCTAAAATATGTATACTGCTCTAAATATTCACCCAGTGTGTCCCTGTTGCAGCTATTTCTTGTTTCAGTACAGCTCTCCTTGGTGGCTTCATTTGGCATCTGCTCTAATTTCCAGAGGAAAAAAAACTGGGGGGGTGATCTACATGCTTGGTCAGCCACAAAAGTTACTCTAGCTTTCCCTGTAATTTATGGTGATCGTTGGAGTAGAGCGATGTTCCATCTGTGTTGTGGATGTTGATGCTGCTCCTCCATAAGTAGCTAAGAAAGCCTCCCATGCAAGCACTTAAAGGAGCATGAATGATCCATGTGGTGCTGTAAGTTATTAAAAATCAATGCATGTTCCAAGCATTGATTTTATGCTTGCTTAAAAGTATCAGAGCCACCAAATCACAACTAAAATCTACTCTATAAGTTTGCTGAAAGTTTGTCAACATCATTAATATTTGCAAATATTGGAATTAAGCAGCCAGTACTCTGAAATATGATTGATTGAGGGGCACTTGAAATGCATTTTTTCCATCTGCAACTCAAACTGTTCAATTATGAATGTGAACAGTATACTGTACCTACTCAATAATTTATATAGTCAAACAAATGACTGATCGGGCACAAAAGCATCCAGTCTCTAATGCAAAATGACCTGAGTATGTGATGCAGGGCAATAAATAATAGGTGATGTTTGCAGAAGGATCCCATCAAAAATGCTTATGAAATATTAATTTAATGAGTCACACTTTATTTGGATAGTCTGGTGGTGGAAAAAAATCGGCATCCCATTAAGTGACTTTAATGTGCCTCTAAAATGCCTTGGGTGCTTCAAATGCTGCTCATAATTGTGTGAGAAATAGTCAATATATCTCTGGGCTACAGTTAAACTTATGGCTAGGGTTACTTCAGTAGTACAGTGTCCTGAATGCCTGAAAGCTTTAATGCAGTAGAAATGGAGGAATGCAGGAGTGAAGTCTCTCTCTGTGCCTTGGCACTGGCCTGATTAGTATTCTATCTGCAGCATATGACACTGGTCTAAATTTAACCAATAGAAAATAAGTAAATGGACTCACCCCTCCTACTCGGAGAGAACAGAGTCGAGGAGAGGTGAACTGCTTCTTAAACTTGTTCCAAGACCAATATTTGTGTTTTCTTTTGCCTCTGGCCACAGTTCTGGCACTTGAACCATCATCCTGTGTGTGGGCTTGATTGGGTGTTTCTAATAACATGCCTCAATGTTGCTTGCAGAGAGCTTTGGGCTCATACTTATACAAGTAAAGCCCTGCTACTGTATTGCTAGGAT
The DNA here is from genome assembly GCA_037577475.1 of Chaunax sp. Z400. Classification (NCBI taxonomy): domain Eukaryota; kingdom Metazoa; phylum Chordata; class Actinopteri; order Lophiiformes; family Chaunacidae; genus Chaunax; species Chaunax sp. Z400. The sequence goes on along the minus strand of CM075184.1, from coordinate 28,424,582 downwards.
CCTGCACAGAAATGACACATCAATAATACTTAGGTTATGATAATGCTCAGGTTGCGTGGCATTAGGGAGGCACTTTCAGTTGAATGAATAAACATGAAAACAAACTTGTATCTCCAGAGCTCTCATGCAGAGTTGCCATTAAGCCAACTGTCTGTAGCGAAATGATTAACATTTGTCACTAATAAAGAAATAAATGTGTAAAACACTGCAAAAGAGAGAGAAGAAAGAGATTCATATATTTGTAATAAGTCATAAAGCAGTTCCTCATATCTCTGTTGTCACTCTGAACATGTCACTTAGTGTCCCCAGACAGCGAAGGCAGATTCTCCTGCAATCACTGCAGTCCACCCAATTCATTAGCCACCAGACACCCTGATCTCAAAAAGTCACTGTTCTGCTCCGAGTAATGAAAGCGGTAATAAATGGATAAATGGATTGTTGGGAGTGGGAGAGCGTGAAAAAATACAGAGTGTGCATCTATCAATTAAGTGAGAGGGGCAGAGTGTGTACAGTGAATTAAGAGAATCCGATTGCCTATATTTGCTCCCAGATTGGAAATCATCAACTCTAAATACAGCAATAGCAGATACAAGAAGGAAATCCAATAAAGTATGAAGTAGATGGAAAATGCAGCCACAGGCTGTCAGAAAACTTTGCAGCGGGTTTGTGCCCAGAAAAATTCTCCCCTGCTTCTTAATGGAGTCTTGCTGTTAAGAGTTGCCAAGGATTTCTGTGACGCATATTTACAGGATAAATAATATTTCAAAATTGAACCGTTATGTCAGATTATCTCTTTCTTTATCATCCTCAATATAGCGATTGCAGAGCACCTCCCACAATGTCTACCATTTTCTCCAGCAGGTCTGAGGCATGAAACCCTTCTGACAGATATTTTGTATTGTGAAAGGAGGTCAAGAAGTGGGTGGGTGGGCTGAGTGATGATGCTGTTAGTGGGGCCAGCACTTCTTTTTTTAAAACTTTCTTCCTTGATGCTTGTTTTCGCTTGTAATCGCTCAGTGACCCACAAAGAGATGATACCCATGGCTACCTTCAATTGTTTCTTCTTTTTCCTTAGCTTAGAAAAAGTGAGCAATCTGAAATTACCTCTCAATTTTTTTTATTTGTCAGTCCAACAGGAATGACAGGCATATTGAGACATGTGTATTGGTAGAAAATAAATTAAAATTTGTAAATCTTCATGGATTAGGGTTTTAGTTTCCAGACCATTTGAAGCCAATCATTCTAAAATAATACGGTGCAATTCAGGTTTACATCTACACACTGTTACCATTTTTACTGACAGATAACTTGCCCTTAAACCCCATGACATTGCTGAATTTTGATATAATAGATGCTAACCAAAGTTTAGGCAACATGAATGATTGCATTGATGGTGGCAAACAACATGGTAGGTCATGCACAAACAATACATGTATTAATCCTCAACAAAAACTATATACTGGTTTAACAAGAGTCAATGCACCTCAGCTATGGGAAACACTTTCCCTGCATTAGGATGCATTATGACAACCTGCATTTAAAGAGGAAATGAGTTCGGGCTCATGGGTGGTTTGCTGTGCCTTTTCTCTTCCTGAGAACTCTCATACATATGTATAGTGGTGAGGCAGGCAGGAGTAGGTTGAGAACAGCATGAGGCAGTGTTTTGCACAGTGTATATCTAATTGCCTGACCACCAACAGTTAAAGCCAGATTCAAGTCCAACACTAAATATTTCCTGAGTTTTTTTCCACTTTCCTGGATGAAGGCCAACCTCCCCAGAGCCCTGTGGAGGCAGGGCATGTGGCTTGTCTACCTGTGGTAAGAAGAGGCCGCAGTCAAACTTTATCAGTCTATCAATCGCACAGGGACTGTCAGTGAATTTCAGAGCATTAAGTCCTTGTTACCTCTCCTGCAAAATTTGGCTTCGGAACAATGTTGTGTCAGTGCAATTAGACCTCCTCCAGGTGTCAAAAAAGGGCTGCATCTGGTCAAGCAGAAGAGAGGGCATTGCAGATTCTGATGTGCACTAGTCCCAAAGTGCCACTAAGCTTTCACATGAACATGTCAAAGCCACAGATTTTTTTTGTCTTTTTGCTGCAGGCATTAATTAGTTGAGCTGGAGAGCTTCATGTGAGATTTACATTCACAGCTATGTGCAAAGGTCACACTGTCTCCTGCTTGTGAAGAGTATGAAGACAAAGTTTTGAAACTTGAATGTCTCACATGTTTCTCACTCTTTTATATCATTCCTCTACAGAGACACGGCTCCACTGATGAGCACACATGGGCATGGACTAAATGTCAAATCTGGTTTATCTTCAGGTATTAAGATTCCATACAAAACTTTGTCGTTTTAAAATAATCACCAGGCGTAGCGTCGACTATAAGGAAAAAAAGCTCTGCAAGGATGAGATATCTTAGAAAAATGACAGTGGGGCAACATAATGACAACTTAGCCATGCATACAAAGCACTGTGGGACATGCTCCTAAACAGAAAGAGAGGGAACATTGATTTGAGCAAAGTGGTATGATAAGTGGTGAAATTAGGTTTTCATTTGCATTGAAAATGTCAACTGTTAACTGTGAGAATGCTGATTCACAGATGTATGTGGAGCCAAATATGGTCAAAGTGTGTGGGTACTGCTACTTTACTGAATTAACAAAATAATAAGGGTAAAATTATTGAAAGTAAAAAGTTACCAAATCGTAACCCTATGCTAGCTCTAGGTGACCTTAAAGTATTAAATCTGCACCACTAAAACAGTGGTATAGGCTAGGCCTTTACTACCTCACACCACCACACAAGACACACTGAATGCAGACACAAACAGGCCAGCCTTCCCAAAAGTGCAGTCTGAATGAACTAATCTAATGAATAGTGCTCGGAAGCAGAATTATCCCAAAAATAAAAAACTGTTACAGACTTTAAAAATGGGAGCAATTTAAGAAATTAGCTTTAAAATAACATACAAATACAAATAAAACAACCAACCTGTACAAAGCAACTAAAACAAGAGTAACTAAAAACACCAGCAACACCAAATAGTAGCAATGCAAAACAGTAACAGGCTACACTAAAAATGGGAGAAAAAGCATTATTTAAAATCCCTGGTTAGACTATAATATTTAAAATACACCAGAGAAAATGTTAATTATCACAAGCCTTTTTCACACAGAGATTGCACAACAACGCCACAACAAAGTCCCTTCTCTACAACGCCTGTTTGTTCACACTGAGCAATACAGGTCTGGAACAACACCGCTCAATGTGTGATTTAAAATAGTGTGCTGGCGATCCGTGAGCAAAGAAAGCGTGACGTTTAACGCTGCAGTATTGGGGTCTAGTGTTACGTCTAACACGGGGTGAATGTTATCCATTCTTTATGTAGCCCAGTCTTAAATATCATTTATAGACACAAATAAATAGCTTAAATAAATTGTTTTAAAAATATTTTAATAGATTCCAGTCCATTTACAGTTCATAGTAAAGTTAAAAGTTGAATAAAAGTGCTAATATCAAAAATCTTCATTGTTTGTAAAATTAATTAAAGTTATGTTCAATTTAAATAGTTTGCTATGCACATCCTGGTAGCATGGTCAGTTCACTACCTAACCTCAGATAGCATCTGACTTTTGTTTGTTTGTATTGGATGCCAATGAGCTGTCAGACCAATCGAAAGTTGATGGGGCGGGATGTCAGGAAACCCCGTAGAGCACAGCTAACGAGCAGTAGAGGGAAGAGACACGTGAAGTAGACATACAGAATGTGTATGTTGTTGAAGCTACCGTTCTATTTTGCCCCTTACCACGGTGGATGCAGAGCGAAGGACATTATAGGATTCGCAGAAGGTAAATACTAATGTGTTGTAAATTCTGAACTGTTTCATCAAGATACAGTGTAGTAAAAATGTATATGCTAATCGCGATAAGCAATGTTAGCCCGCTAGCAATGTTAGCACAGGTTGCAATGTTGTATCTGTCAAGGTTACCAAGTATTGTTAATGTGTGTTGATGTTGTAAGCTACTGTGAAACTACAATGAACTCGGAATGAATTTGCTAAAGGACTTTTAGACCAGAAAATGGACTAAAATGAAACTGTGTATGCTCAAGGAAGGAAGGAAGGACCAGGAGATTCCTTTGACTTTTTTGGAGCATAGAAGATCCCGGTTTCTGCTATCTCCACTGGTTTGATGCCATCAGCCACTGGTAGTTCTCTTGCTGTTCCACTCTTCATTGCTTTGCACCAGCTCATCGCCCTACTATTCTGCTGACTGCTCAAAGGAGGTTGTGAGTAACGTGCTACTTTATTTTATTTTTTTTCTGCTTGCTTTGCAAGTGAAACTGTCACAAAGTTTTCAGACCACAACACTCGCAATCATCGACACATGCCTGCAACGTTTATTTCAAAGACCATTATTTGGTTAAGCAGTGTGTGAGAGAGAGAGAGAGTGTATCACAAAGTACATTGCATTGAAACATTTCATTGGGTACAATTGATTTCTGTTTTTTGATATCATTTCCTAACATTTGCTTTATTATTTATATTACTAAATTCATAATTTGCATTTAAAGTACTGTGTGTGAGTCCTATTTGCATTTCATATATTTGATGATGTTAAAAACCTGTTAAAAGAGAAAGTGGTTAAAATAGACACGAAAATAGTACATAAAACAATATTCTTAGCTGGAGTTAACGCTTTTATTTCACGTATTCAGCTAAGTGGAGGCACCGACCCTTTGTCAGAATTAAGATTCAAGCCTAAAGAGTGCAAGGATTCATTTTGTAAGGTGTTCATACAGGTTAGTACGGCCAGCCATTAAATAAAAGAAACCCAGGGCCCCGCCCATAGTACTATAACATTCCGTTAAACTACATGGGACGGGTGCTACATTTACAAAGTTCCCTCTTACATGATGGTTGATTTCCTGCTCTAATCTGATGATAAGTAGCTCCCAAATTTGAAGATATTTTCGTTAGATTTTCTTCTTTTCTGAGTTAGCTGCTAAATGCTACTGGCTGCTTTTTAAGCCTTCCGGTTCAGGCCGTATGGATAATACGTGGCCAAAGCCCCGCCCTGCCTTTCCACCTCGCGTTCACAACGGATGTGCTTTTTTTTTTTTATCCTCTTGGTTAATTGTGTGTCATTAAATGCTGCACCTTTAAGCCCTCAATTACATACAAACCTTTTTTTCTCCTCATAATAGATATTCAATTGAATTATATCTCTTAATAGTCCTAAGTCGTATTACATTTTGCCTTCATAGTCCATAACGACTGAATATACGGCCTCATCATAAGGAAGTAAGAGGTAAGAATAAGAGTATTGTGACTCAAAAGGCATTATAAGTGTTGTAGATGTAGGAAGCCCCCTAGATTGTTTTCCTCTTTCTTTATAATTAAGACATAAGGATGCACTGAAAACAGATCACCTCACAGAATATGTGCCACCGTAAATTTAGTGAGTCGCAACCCATTTCACATTGCCTCCAATTAGGTCATAGAATATCATTGACATTGTCATTGACTAAATGTAGACCAAAGCTTTTTTTTTTTGGTTGTTATAAATGACTGCAAAGCAATAGTGATGCAAGACAGATTGGTCTGAGGCAAATGAAATTCCAGGGTCAGTTAGCATAAGTCATCTTTAAATAAATACATTTAAAAAGTACAAGCAGACAGAGCGATAAAGAGAAATCTGTTGTGCTCCTTTGTGAACTTTGGCTAACAGGCATTTCACTCAACTCACAGAATAGTTGCTGGAATGACAGGTGTTAAATGGCCAGACCCAGGTCTTATTGTCATATATTTGCGACTGACATGCAGACATAGAATTATGGGATGAACTGCTGGCCCCCTGGCTCACACCCCCCTGAAGACAACTACCCCTCCCCCCAGCCCTGTGCATACAGCTCCAGCTCTGAAAAAGAACTGTTGTCTGCAGGACGAGAGATAAGCCTTCTCTCCCTCTGTCTGTCTCTATTTTCTTTCTCTCCTAGCTTCTCCTCTCTCTCACTCTGACTCTCCCCCTGCCTCCACCTCTTTCTCCTTCTCAACATCATCTCTTGATCCACGGTCTATAATTTTTTTTTTTCTTCCTCCCTGCACATACAGAAACCAATTCAGACCGCAACAGACATCAGATGTCTCGCTGTTCTGTGGTTTGTTCTACTGGTTTTGTGCTGACAGAATCCTCCCTACTCAAACCAGACAAAGGACCTGACTCTGAAAGTCCTGACTTTGGGAAAACAACTCCATCAAACTGCCCTCTTTGCCAAAATGAACAGCTGAGTCGAGGAGTTATATTTCTAGCTGTGACCTTGATAGCCACTGTTTAGGTCATATTTGCAGCTTCTAATCCAAGTCAAACATGTTCTGTCTCTAAGCATAAGGTCAATTAGTCATGTAGTTTATTTTTGGCAAGTCACGGGTGCACACAGAATTGGTAATAAACCTCAGGTTGCTGGCAGGACAATGTGATTGTATGTGGTGGTGCATGAAAATGTAGATCTTTGAGGGTCATTGCAGTCATGATTAACTTTAAGTCCTTGATCACACACAAATTGTAACACTTTTTCTTCATGCTGGAACACACACTGAATTGATCACGACAGCGTTCGTTGACCATTAAAACCACAAATGTCCCATTTTACATGAAGACACTTGCAAATGCATACACGGACAGCAGGATGGAGCAACACAGTCATCGTTCTTTACAGTAACTGAACAAATCAGTCCACATCTTATCCCATCCTGAAATAGCCATTCTAAATACCTTTATCAACCATCCCAGAATATGTGTGCTCACACACTGGGAGCCACAAACTGAGTGAGACATAGTGGAATTGAGGAAAGTGGAGCGGCTTTAATTGTCAGACTTTAGACTAGCTGTTTCATAATTTCCTTACCACAGACAGCATGCAAGTATGGATTTTACTGTGCTGTGAATGTGCTGCATGCATATTACTTGCAGCAGTACACATGAATCAGTGTGGACGGACATGAGTATGTATTTCATAATGGGGACAAGAAAAGACCGTGGTAAACGATCAAGTATGTAAATCTGCGGGCTGCACAGGACATATTGTATGATGTGTTTTTGTTTGCCAGCTATGGAGAGTGGTTGAAGCACTACTTCCATTAAGTCAATCAATCAAACCATATCAATTTTAGTCCATCTTAAAGTGCATGACCTCACAGTGTTGCAAACTTTAATGGCCACGGTCAAGGTGACCACACCCCAGATCAATAAAATCGATTAATAACCATATAGTCATCAAATTGGCTTTTTGGGTTGAAATTTGTCTTTGACGTGATCAAATAAATCATGCAATCAACCTGGGTTATGACTGGAGGTTTGCCCCTTTTTTCTGTTGGGACAACATGTACATTATTAGAAAAGTCTTTGCTCATACTGAACAGGTTTTAAAGGAAGGCCTAAAATTAAATAACCTGCTGAGTAAAATACTGAATTTCATTCACAGCTGCAAGACATTAGTATATTTGTAGTCCAGATTCATGTGCAAAATTATCTAGAAATCTGGAAACGGTAAAACAACTGCACAATTTCCTACAGAGATGTCAAATTCAACTTACTATCATATAAGATAAGGAAAATCAACAGTCTCGTGTTTGAGATCTGTGCTGGTGTTTTTACATTAATCACTAAATGTTCAATTGATTGACTAATGGATTAATCAGGAAGGCTTATCAACCCAACTCTTAGTTATTAAATTAACATTTAAAATCGTATTAGAAGGAAACTACCTCTCTTAATGTATCTATATTCTCAAAAAGCAGAAAAGGCTTTAGAATGTCCATTTTACATTTAGTTGCCACAATACAAACGACTACTTGCCAAATCTATATTGCTACTGTATCCCTATATCTATATCTCATCCTATTGCTTCGGTTGAAAGTCCCACTATAAGATAAGATAAATATGGGATATGTAATGACTGGTGTATTATGTTTCTGTTGTCCAACTGCTGCATAGTCATAAAATACTGCTTATAAAATTAGCTACAGAGGTTAATTTTTGACTGTTTGTATTTTGATAGCTGTGATCAGATCACTCTTTTTATAATAACACGGCCGTATGACAACAGAAATAGGTTCTCACAGGCCACTGACAATCACTTCATTGAACATAGTTAAGTTCATAAGGATACTTCCAATGACAACATTGCATATTAAATGATATGGTCTCAAAATATGCGAAAGTATATAAAATATATATATATAGAAATATCCATACATAGCAAATAAGATATCAGGAATCCAAATGATGTAAAGTAGTGAATACTGTTAATAGAAAATGGACAAAATCATAAATTTTGTAAGAAATGGGGAAAATGGTTGACACAGCGCCAGAAGATTAATAACCTTGGAAATCTGTTAATGCATTTTCATCAGTAAATTCACCAGTAAATTGTTTTTTCCAATCTGTTTTTTTGCATAATTGTAATGAGGATTTTACTATCTAATCAAAACCTGCAGCACACGTTCCACTGCAGCCCAGATCAAGTCTCATCCCCAGTACGTCCTTGAGAACAACAACAGACGTAAAAGTCTAATTATATTTTTCACCCTTGTAGAACTTGCTGTATCTTCCACTTTGCATAAAAGTCAGAAATGTCGGGCTTCATTGTCTTGGCCTTGGACTGCAAACTACACAGGTGACGACTGCGCAGATGACAAAAAACATTAATCAACCAAACAGTTTGTTGACATGTTCTCTCCCCCTCTGCTCTTAGCTGTGTGTCTGAATAATTAGCCTGTCCTCTCTGCTGTGCCTCTTTCATCTTGCCCTGCCCTGCATTAGATTATGTGCTGTCATACGATTGAAAATGACAGTAGTGGCAGCCATCCATGTGAGTGTGAACTGCCGGTGCAAGGCAGTAAGAACGGAAACACGGAGAGCTGTTCTTTAAGCTCACAACAGGATTATTTGTTTTTGGATCTAAATCTTAGACTCTAAATGTGCTGCCCTTTACAATGAATCACAGTAACTGTGATGAAAAATGTAAAACATCACGCCAAAGGTCACTTATAAGCTGAGCAAGAAGCATTCTTTGCTCAGAAACCTAAGCATCACTGAACATAAGCTGGAGGTAAAATTCACCATCATGGCCAGCTTATTCACACATGCTGTATCCACACCTGCTGTATCCACACCTGTTACACTTGCTGACTCAAACCTCCAAGTAGGATAGACCAGTGATTTGCAAAACGGGGTACGGGTACCCCCCGAGCGTTCAAAGGGGTACGCAGCAAAATGGGTAACTTTTTATTTTCCATTCATATATTACACGACGGAATGTAATATGAGAAGAAAGACTGTTGGTCATACAGTTCATCCACTCTGTTGTGAAAGTAAAATTCCCATCAGATGGAGGACCCTGGGACAAAATCTTACCAAATGGGGTTCCACGGCCTAAGCTGTGAAAAACCATCCCCATTGAAATCGAACACCACCAGTCCAATTTGCAAACCAGCCATCTAGCCAAAACAAAATAGTGCACTTAAAATAAAATGATTCCCAAAGCAAAGAAAACATGAAATGTAAGTGGTCACAAAGGGCTATTCCCTGTGAATGTATCCAACTCCCAGCATGCAAAGAGGCAGGTGTTATGCCTGGATGCAGTGCTCTCTCTGTCACTCTTTTGTTTGGCTCATTATACTTGAGTGTGTTTAAATTTTGTGATTCTTGGGTTTAGTACGGCTCTTTATGGTGAGATTCACTGTTTTCTTGAGGATTATCATTTTCGTCTCCAGCATTAGCGATAGCTCAGCAATACGTGACGCGGCCACGTCACTGCAGGGTGTTCACATCCATACCAACCACTTTAAATTGATTAAAGCTGCAGTAGGTAACCTGTGTAAAAAGAACTCTTTGTCATATTTTCTAAAACTGTCACTATGCCCTTACAGTAGTACATGAGACAGACAATCTGAGAAAAAATCTGACTCTTATTGGCCCATCTTGTGCTCTTAATACCATTTGCTACGCCTGAATCTAAACCACCAATCAGAGCCAGGAGGAGTGTCTAACGTAGTGTCAGTCGCTCTTGTGCACACTCTGCAGGCAGCCCCGCCTTCTCCCGTTCATGCACTCACTCGGTCAAGCACAGTCAGGGGAGGCTTTGGAGGCGGGGCTAGCGCCAAGCGTGGTGGGAGGGGCAGATACCTCGAAAGCTGTACTCAAACTTTTTTTTGAAATTTTTTTTATAATTCAAATATTCAAGCTCAGTCTGCTCATATCTTAGTCTTACTGACTGCAGCTTTAAGATCAGTATTATTATTATTATTGTTGTAGACTGTACTATTCTATTCCACTGTGACATTCAAATGTTCACCTGCATGATGAGTGAAAACAAAAATAACTTACTCAATGAGACAGGTTCACTCAGGCCTATAATGCAGATTAACTATGACACCCTGAGGAAGACAGGCCCCTCACATAGGAATTAATGACATTTAAATGTTAAATGGATCTCTGTCTAGTTGGCATTAATTAGGTGGATTAGAAACAAATCCAAGTAAGAGAATCTAATGTATTGGCATTTCTAGAGTCTTGTTGCTCCCATCAGTGTGTGATCTTGCAATCAGAGGGGTTGATAATAAATTTCCACCAATCCCTTGCATTCAGCAATGTGGCACGTTCCTGCAGGATTGTGCACAAAATGTGAGCTTCTTTATTTGTGCTTTAAAATGCAACTACCATGACAATATCAGAAAATAATGTATTTCTTTTTTCCAATGTATTATTGTCACTAAGGCTTATATTGTTTCTTCACTACAATTACCACTCTCTCAAACTTGCAAATTAATACTTTAAAGTGACAAATAATTTCTGTATTTGCCCCATTTGAATCAGATTCGAAATATCACGCAGTCTTCATTGACCCTTGCTACACCCTTCCACCGTTTTCATCAGACAGTCAGGCTGCTGGATTTCTTTTCTGTTATACTGCTGAAATACAAACAAACCAGACTGAAATCATGACCTCCTTCGTGGAGGTAATTAGCCAAATAAAAATCTAGAACTAACTATTTTATTCATGAACTTCATGTGAGCACAACGCAGGCAGACAGTATAAATCAAATTAATAGCACTACCTTAATTTGGGTCACAAATGCTCCTTAAGAACAGTCAACTCCACGGCTAACTTTTGGAACTTTTGTCTTGTATAGACTGGAACAGCTGCTCTCCTTTTGTGCAAACACGTTAAAATTAATGTTCAAAACGGCAACCTACATACTTTATGGTAACTTCTTGTTTGACTAAATGATGGTTTTGTTTAGTAACAAAGAATTTACTTTTTTCTAGCATTGCACAATCTGATAAAGGGTTTTCACAGGCCAAATTCAGCTGGATTAGACGGAGAAAATGATTTGAAAATGTCAATTTGCAGAGAAGGTAATTTGTGTTTTTGCTTTCTGGACTCCGAAATAATAAAATCAAGTTGACAGACAACCTAGCAGATGTTTTGCCAAAATGTATAGTCCTTTAAAATTACTTTTCCATGATGGTGTGTCCTTATTGTGTGTGTGTGTGTGTGTGTGTGTGTGTGTTTCAGGATACAGAGAAACTATGCTTGGGTAAATGTGCTTACTAATGAAAGAACAAAGTCTATGCTAATGTATAACTCTGACAACTTTGTAATAGAAACATTAGGACTCAGCGCTGTATAACAAGGACGCGAAGCTTCATTCATCATAATCTGATGACATGTTTTCTAAAATAGATGAGGAAAATACAACAAAACTGTAATTACAATATTTTTCCTCCATCATAATCCTAACACAAACATCTCATAATAAATGACAAAGACGTCTAATGTGTCTCACTGCAAACACCTAAGTCTACAAGACATAAGGCACCTCTATAAGTACAGTAAAACTTACTCTTTATAATTGCATTTTGTTAAGTGCTTTATTTGGTTCGATGTTGACAAATTACTGACAAACAAGTATTTTACAATTGAGTATTTTATGGAAATATCCTCTCCACTACACAAAATGCTTCTGTATTTACTACAATTTTAGCTACTAACATTAACTGGAAAGTAAAGAAACCAAACATCATTCTAATATTCAGCAATGTCCACATAGAACAAACTACCAGATGCAGTATATTTTTTTTAATGGTTTGGTTTAATCGAAGCGCTACCTTTGAGTTATCAGTGAGTTACCTGCTTGACATGTGAGAATCAGCATGCTATATGCATCAACTTAAGATAATAAAAAAAAAGACCACAAAAAGCTTTTTAATTTTTTTCTTCTTTTTTTTTTAAGGCCAGAAGGTACAAATCCTCGCCTGTGTGGCTTCTCAGTTCATCCATTTCTGCTGGTTAATACTGAACAATCTCATTTGGAGCTGGGTTGATTTATGATGCATCACAGAGTATGGCTAAAAATAAAAGGAAGGACAAAAAAAGCCCTCTTATGATCCCTCAGTATAACAAAGATTGTGGCTGGATTAAGCTGCTATACTGGTGGCCCATGCTGCCCTGGGCACTTTCACCGGCTGCTGAAATGGTGGACAACTGTGGCTTCTCTTTGAAATCAGATACCTATAAAATTGTAACTCTCATTATGCAATATGTGCATCTCTACTCTTGGTAAAATTAGTACCCACACCTGGTAAAAGAGACAATCCGACATCCTAATGGAGAGCAAGCTGTCCCCTCTGTGCACAGTGTGTTTTGACACAATGAAATGATGGAGCTATTCTTGGAGGCTGCTTGTGTACCTCGATGGATGCCATCATTTTTCACACCATTAACTACAGCCTACTGATTTTATTCACAGCACATAGATGCGCCAAAACAATCCTAAACACGCCCACAAATTGAGCACAATTTCAACAACGGATCTAAACTGCTCCATCCTGTCTGTCGCCATCCTGTGCAGCAAGAGGAACTACCATCTTCATCTACGTTTCATCTATCCCTCACGCTCCCTTTATCCATCTGTCTCTCTTTCACACTTTCTCTGTCTTTCTTTGGGCCACCTTAAACTCCCATTTTTCATCCTATTCAGCTCCATCCTTGCCTAGAGACAAGCAAAAGTGTAAAAAAAAAATATTACTGCTTTATCTGTAACCAGCCCACAGTAAAGGCATGTTAGCTGATATAAATCAATGAGCAAGAGCGCAATTTTTTGAGGTGTTTACCTCAGCAGAGGTCTAACCTAAAGCCCTCATTACAGTCTATGCTGAGTGCAAGTTTTCACAGAGGGAGGCCGAGCTCTATAAGGGCCAGATAATCCAGTGGGTCTTACAGGCATTATGGGCTAGTCAATATGCTGGGCCTGCATCCTAAAGAAGTTTGAGCTCCACAGCAGGGCTAAGTACAAAAGGCTCAGGGGAATGCTTTGCGTGGCGCAGTTTTATTCTCTCTGCAGCTGTCAAGGTTGCTGTTGAAGTGTTAAGCGATTGTTTACTTCTTCTTCCTCCTGCTTACTTTTTAAGATGGGGATCTAGGAATTAAAGAATATTGTGACGTTCACACTATTGCAACCTCATCTTGGTAAAAGCATCGACTAAATGCACAAGACTTAGTTTGTTCTAGCAAGGGTGAGCATGACTGTGGCCAGGTCAGAATCTATTTTTAAATCAGCCAAACCAAGCGCTTATCTGACATTTTACTTCAAATCCCCAAAGTGGCATTTCATCAGCCCTGAGAGTAATTGAGCCTCGGATTCATTTTGGAAATGGGAGAATTTATGTGGAGCTCAGCTCGAAGCAGCAACACTGGTGTGGAGATTGTGCGGGGTGTTTCTTCATTCAGCGAAGAATAGATAAGGAATGATGAGCCTTGTTCTTGTTGTTTTCCTGAGCGGAGAGAACTCCACTGGAGGCACGTCACCGCGTTTAATTTAGGACTTTAATTCTCGCACACAAAAGAGGTCAGGCAAGGAGGAACAAATTGACAGATACACAGGCGGGTGCTTGTCATTTCCTCCAAATGGCTTTCAATGAGAAGAAACCCTTTGGCATAGGTATATCAGGTTGAAGACGCTTTCCTCTGTGAGTGGCTACATGTCCAACGTCTGCCTGCTGTTCACAGGATAGAGATTGGTTCAAACTCTGTCTTAATAGAAATGGAAATGGTGGAGGCTGGGCTGGGCCCTCCTCAATGGACATAGCTGGGCTGTTGTCAATTGGGCAGTAAACCCAAAACAGTGCCATCCAAGACAGAATGGTTGCTCTCTGGGAAATGATCCACTAAGGACACAGCTTTGTGTCTGAATGTAATTTCTGATTCTAGGCCTTTATTTGGTCAAACAGAAAGAACCACAAACTCTATATCAAGTCATCATTAATGGGTTTTTATTCGGAATTTACTGAAAATATCTATAGAGATAGATCGACTAAATTTGGGGTATAGATGTATCCCTAGTTTAAATGAAGGTAAATCTGGAATATGTAAGTAATGACTTGTGTATTTTAAAATACACTAAAACACTCTGGGTCTTCCATGTTTCTGCAGAGACTAATTTCCCCCACACGAATCATCAAATTTCTTGAAATATTTTCTATGCCCTTAACTGCCCCCCCCCCCCAAAAAAACAAAAAAACAAAACAAAACAAATTCCAGTAATAGGAGAAACTATTTCATGCAATGAGTGTGTATCTATCACATGCCTTTAAACTGTTCTACTCCGTGCTTGAAAATGCTAGTGAGTGCTAGTCCCCTTCATAGTTAAAATGTTGAACTGAGTGGAGAGAGAACGTGGCCCCCCTGTAGAAAAAAAAAAAAAGATGGCCCTTTGATTTTTGCTTTGGTCTCCCTTGGGCTGCCTCTGGGTTTGGAACAGATTTGGTTCAGTGCTGAGCGTGGCAGTTTCAGGAGAGAGAGGGACAGTGGATCCCCCCCTCTCGAACATTAACGTGTCATATCTGCTTTGGGTCTTTGGATGTCTTCGTAAGAAAACGCTGCTGGCTGGCTGATCTGGGATCCAGCTTCTTCTTCTTCTTTTTTTTTTTTTTTTGATCGTCTAGCATCTTTAACAATGAAGCATCTGGGAATGCCTCAGACATATTAAAGTGCACTAAGTGGTAGTTTAAAGTCATGCTACGGCAGGATGTGTTGCTGTTTGTTAGAACACAAGTAAGCCAATCTGGAGGGAGATAATTGATCGTTCAGTCTCATTCCTAAATCATTAAATACCCACAGACTTAAAATGTCTGTATGAGAATGTGACTGAACAATCGACTGTCATCCTCCCAGAAACATCGTGAACACAGGAAAATACTAAGAAAATAAAATGCAGACAGAGGGCGGGGTCACTACAGATACAGACATGTCCACACACTTCTAGTGGATTATATCTTATAAGAAGAACTACAAGAATTCACACATTGTCTCTTTAGGAAAATCTCACATAGTATTCTTTTCACAGAAGGTGTAAAACTCTATTTGACACCCAGACTACTGGTCACAAGTCTCGTATTGGTTAATAAAAATAAATTGAAAAGACCTTCATGATGCTGATTATTTTGCAGTAACTGTAAATGAGATGTATATGTGCACATTTAGAGAAACCATGCTTGTCGAGCTCCAGGTTGACTATTTCTCTAGAACCGAGCAAAACCCTGCAAGGAGAGTGCAGCTGTGATTTTCAGTCCATTAAAAAAACATGCATGACACACTTTCAAAAATCCATTATGCAGATTTCAAACTGCACGTTGGTCACTCCCATTCTTAAAAAGTAATTGGATGATGTAGTTTTCACTGGACACTTTTATCTGCTTCCTTCCTCCTCTGTCTTCAGCCGGATAAAAACAGAATGCTAGTCTCTGATGGAGGCAAATGTCCAGAACGTTCTGTACTCTTAATTGCTCTTTGTCCGGTGTGCTCTCAATTTGAGCTTTAATTGTCTAGGTCCAGACTGCCTTCCTGTTTTCATTTGTCTTGAGCCCAGCACAGACGTGCAGCATCGTCTGCTCATTGTGCAATTCTGCATAACAACTACATGCACATTATTACAATAGTCCATCATTCCTGTTGTGTTTCATATAAAGATGTGTAACTCACAGTTAGCCTCCTTCCCCCAGTCTAAGTACTTCCTCTTCTCCCCGGGCTATTTTTTTTTCTTCTTTTTTTCAGTGCTTCATTAAATTCTTTCAATTTGCTTCAATCTCTCCAATAACCAACATGAGTGCACTCCCACACTTGCATTTCCTTAGTCACTCTAATTTCAGTGGAATTCAGTTTTAGCAAAAAGGTTCAACTCGGCTTCAGAAATTTCAGATGCTGCTTTGCATCGTTTGGTATTGTTTTTGTCATTGTTTATCCTCAGCCTCCTCAGTCAAAGGTTGTCATGATACCTAATTAAATTATTTCCTCTAGAGTCACCACTCCTGCCAGTGTAACTATTACAAATGGTGTAGTTTAAAGTATGTTACCTTCCAATGTCCTTCCTTTAGAGCCTCCTCATCTTACCTGTCATGAAGCCTTGTAATGGGATTTCCAAGTAGGACAGGCTGCAGTTTAACTGAAATAGGCTGAGACAGTGCTGTTGACTGATCAAGCAGCTATGCTGCTTTAAATGCAATGATTAATCAGTGCAGCGCATTTATGTATACTGGTGTAAAGGTTTCTTATAAAACTGTAAATGCACTGTACGGTAAATTGGTGGCTTTCTAACTGGTCTTTTTGAGAGCAAATTAGGGAATACAGCTTTATGTTATTGACTGCCATAATTCTGTAGAATGAAGCTAACTGCACTTAGCTTTGTACCAAAATGCAAAAACCAGGATTAATGTGGTCAGGGACCAGAGTTATATGATGGATAAAACTCTTGTATTCTGTGAAGAATAATTGACAGAAAAAGGCAGAGGCCTAACATGCAATACCAAGGAAATTTCCTAGTATTGCTATTCAGATTAACATTCATTATTGCCCATTTATCAGGTTCACCTAAAATGACTTTTGATATTTTGCTGACATTTAAACAGATATAAGCATGAAAAATATGAGAACATTAAAATTAAGGTTTTGTTTTGACATCATTTTCAGTGTTTTAATATTCCACATTTGTGAATGCCACGTTCTAACACACAGGTGACTATACTTATTTACAGTACATGTAGACGACACTGACTAATGTTTAATGATGCCTTCACTGCAGGGTTTGACTGTAGAGGTTTTTGTGGGGAGCCTCACCCACCCCAAAAAAAAAATGAACATGTTTTTGCAAGCATTTAAGATTTTTTTTTTGAGGTTAGCACTTGTTTGCCAGTGAAGGAAGAGTGAGGATGATGAATTATGTCAGACGAGACTCATGGGTGACCCCATTTTCAGACTTCTTACACCGTTATGAAAACAGAACGCCACTTTGGTGCACAATAGGTGGGGTGAAAGTATTTTTTCTAAAAGACAAATTCTGGTTAATTTGAACTTGTGCTGAATTTGACTACATTTGGGATAAATCATTCTCATGTTTTAACGAGCTCACATCTGTAGCAGTGCCTCTAGTAGCTTCCTCCTGGACCTTTTTAAATCTTTGCTTGGGACTAGAAATATTTCTCCAGTTAAAAACTGGCAAGCTAATTTCAAATTGAACAATTAAAAGTGTTATTCTCGACATTCTAATGGCCTAAAAATCAGCAGAATATGTTTTTTTTTTTAATGGTTGTACGGTAATGAAGACCAAAACCTCCTAATGCTTCACATTTTAATTCATGTAGAGATACGGACTGAATGCCCGAAATGAACAATGCAATGTACAATTCAGGCATGTTGGAGGCCACAGACAGATGGCATATTCAATTGCAGTATGACTAATAAAGGGGTTGAAATTAGGTATTTTAATTACATTTTGGATTCAGCATTTATCGGACTGGCACATTGACAATGTATATATGTGATCTGGAGCTGTGAACGCGGTCCTGTGAAGTAAGTTTAGCAACAGACCAGTACATTCTTAATTACTGGGCAGCAGTGTGCTTTGGACTGCCAGCCTTAACTCCTTAGAGAACTATGGTATCCCCAGTTTCCCCCAAGACCTTGTGGGTGATAATCAGTCATTATTGCTCCTGCACAGTTATTTATTTCACCACATTCACACAGCAATTCATCATTTATTTATGTGACATTTGTTATCTATTATGTTCTTCCTTTTATGTGGCCAAGAATGAGAGATTTTATGGAACATTAGGCTTCCATGTATCTGACAGTGCAACTCTGATTGTGTTCCTTCATCTCCTTTCGATACAGTCAATTATGCAGGTCAGTTAATCATTGGATATTTATACCAGAATTTAGGACCAGCAACTGCAGCTAATATGATTCCTTAGCTATATATGTGGGATTGTGATCTCTCAATGAAAAATGACATTTGATCCACTGTGCAGAGCCCTCTCCACTGGGGTCTGGCATAAGAATGTTAATACTGGCAGAGGCGCAGGCTGTGTTTTTGTTTATAAATAGCTCCAGCCAGCATTATTCCACTTGCAGTCGTCCCATAATCATCAATCACTCTGGCGCGCAGGCCGGCTTCTCCTACTCGCCAGAGAGAAGGTGAACTGTGAGTTGTGCCCTTGCACCTCCAACTGTGCAAGTACATAAAGTACAGCTTTGTGTGTGTGTGTGTGTGTGTGTGGTGGGGGTGATGGAGATGGAGTGAGTTATGGCAGCTTCACCTTGGTTGCTCAAAACCCTCCTTCAAGTCATTAAATGCGCTAACATCTACCATTTGGCTTTTACACATTTAGAAAGACACACACACACACACTCCCTCTGCATGCCTGATCAAGAGCAGGAGGGGGATTAATCATGTGATGCGCGTGAAGGATGTGGGGTGGGTCAGATGCAACTGTTTGCTCAGGTTTCATTTGTCTCCTCCTCTCTATCGGCCTACATCTCTTTCTTTGGAGGAGCTTTTGCAAGAAGAGCTCAGCTCTGAGAATGCTGCAGGAGGAAGAGCCCGAGGAGATGATCAGTACCCTTTTTGTACTGTCACACACACACGAGCAAATGTAGTCTGATTTTTAGCAGTCACAGTCTGTACATTTGTAGACGCGTGTAAAAACATATGTGCTCACATAGACACACACCCACAGGTATGTCTCTGTTGATCCTTGCTCAAACTCTGTACTAGACACACACACACACACACACACACAAATCTCCCAGCGTTGCCATGGCAGTTGCAAAAATACTGTAAGAATCCAGCTGATCCTTAACAAAATGGTTATATAACTATTGCAGTGCAAAGTCTTGTATCTTATCTAAGCCTGCTTCTATGCTTCCTTTCAGCCTGGCTTTGCTGCTTTTCAACAGCTTTTCACATCTGCTGTACTTCTCACCAGACACCACTGAACACGAGATAACACATGTAATTAGCAATAAGCAAATGTTTGATTGGAAAAGGGAAGACAGCCTTGCTGCGGCTGTAATCAACAATATCCTCCTGCTAGTAAAAAAACAGAGAAAAAAAAATTCAAATCTTCTAAAGGAATTTTGCACTTTATTAAATGCAGCGTAGTTGAGAAAAACAACCACCTGGACCCACATTCTCTCCTTGACTCCCTCTCTTTCTTCCCTTTTTTCCTTTTCTAACAACCCCCCCCCCCAAAAAAAAAATCTGATATGTGTATTTTGACTTTGAACCTCACCTCCCGGAGTTCCTTGGCCACATCCTTTAGCTCTATGAGGATACCTTCCAGCTGGCTGATCACCATCTTCATGTGGCTGCGGATGCGTTCTCTCGGGCTGGGGGTCTCAGAGGTGTCCCAGGCCGGAGCTCTGCTGAGGGACATCCTTTACAGGGCGACGTGGGGCCAGTGGCCAACAGGCTGAGGGTGTGGGGGAGCCGTGTCGGAGTCCATGTCTTTGGCTACGAGGAGCCTCAGTGCTACTGATCCGAACAGGGACCCCAGCCACGCAGGGAGACCTCAACATCTTAAAAGCACCTGGGCAGCCAAAACACCTTGCCTCGCCCGCACACTCGGCACAGGGTCACGCTCTGACATCCATGCCCTCTGGTAGACAGTTCCGAAGACAAAAAGAAAATGGGCATGGGGAACGTCAAATGCTGTAAATCCGTGGAAAAAGAGGAGGCAAAATATATGGGCTAAAGTTGGTATGAAACTCTTAGATAATGGTGTTGAGCCAACTCATCTTATGTGTCTGCAAATTTGAAATAGTTCCCAAGGAGATGCTTTTTTAAACACTTTTCTACAAAGGGAAGAGACGTTTTCCTTCTTCCACTTGTCCTGTTCAATCTTTTTAACTTGTGAAACACAGTGGCATAATGGAAGGCTAACGTACAAAGGTGAAAGCAGAAAAAAGGGTTCGTATTAACCGTTAAATGACAAAGCTATCCAAAAAAAACCAATAGAACTCCCAGCAGTGGCTCAGTTTTAAAAATGATCGTGTTCTACATTATTGGCCAGTGGGAACAAGATTTGCCTTCTAAATATAGTCCCTCAGTGAGGGCTACTGTCTTTCAGGAGAGAGAGAGGACAGATCCTGTTTGGAAAAAGGGGATATTCCTCTGTGTACTGTGCTGTTTCCTTCTCCAGCACGGATAAAAATGATTAAAGGAGTCAGAAAAGAATCACATCAAGATAAACTTTGCTTCAAATCCATTTTCTTTGATGACGACTTTGTCATGTCGCCCTTCATTTCTTGTCCACGGAAGTGAAGAAGGTAGGTGTGGGTCACAAGAGTGTCCAACGACCCCCCCTCTAAAGCAGGGCTTATTCCAGGTGGCGTGGGATCAGAACGAATTGATTTCCAAGCCAGCGGAACGTGACTTGTAATGAAAATTTATGGAGGAACAAAAAAATCATGGTGTCGATGAGACACAGTTCCAAAGAGGCTGCAGGGTGAATGAACACCTTCAGCTGGACTTCGGATGGCAGCTTGTCTCATGCGGTGGCGAAAAGCGAGTCCTCTCAAAAACACTGACCCAAAGCAGTCCACAGGGGTGTGCCCCAAAAAAAACAAACTAGGAAGCAGAAAGAGAAAAGGATTATCTTCTTTCCTTCAGTTGTTGCTAAGGGAACCCGGTCTTCCTCCTTGTGCTGTGATTGGACAATTATTTTACTTCTTATCCATGTAGTGTTTTTTTTTTCTCTCTGGGGATTCTTTTCAGAGAGACGGAGATCTCTGTGCCATCCAGCAGGACCGGATAAATCCTATGAAAGCTTCCCAGAGGAGCCCCGGAGAACAACCAGGTAGGAGAGCCTCTCGCCAAAACCAGGGCGATGCCAATGCCACTGGGTGTGCTGGCCAATCACACATGGCACCTGGACGGATGCAAGGAAAAGCAATCACTTATTCTCGCATGTATCTACCACCCCACGTTTTACATGCCAGAACACACACACACACCTACTCACCTTTCCCGTGCATCACTTTGCTGTTGCTATGCCCAGAGCTCACTGTCCACGTACAGCAGCATCATTCATGCTACACACAACCTGCTGGTTCTGGTCCCTCTGTCGCACACACCAACATCTTCTCTTCTTAAAGCCTTGCTGTTCCCTCTTCCTCTTTTTCACACAAACACACACACACACACACACTCTCTCTCTCTCTCTCTCTCTCTCTCTCTCTCTCTCTCACTGTCACACACACTGTCTCTCTCTCTCTCTCTCTCTCTCTCTCTTCCTCACACACAAGCAGTTCTCTCCCTCCCTCCGCTACTTACTGTCTTGACAGAGAGAGAGAAGCTTCTGTCAGCAGGGTTATTTCACTCCGAAGCTGTGGCTCATCAGAGGAGGAGCAGAAGTGGAGGATGAAGCTTTGGAGGAGGAGGAGGCAGGAGGCATGAGATGGGAACGATGAATGGTCCTGATAGCACTCTGAGAAGGGAGAGCGGAGTCCGAGAGATGACTAACAGCCAGAGTGGTGAGGAGAGCTCCCTCTTCGGTCTGCGACGCTGCAGCGGCCGCTACCATCACTCAGATAACTGTACTGCCAAAAGCACGCCACCTGTCATCCCCATCAGCATTTGCCTGCATCAGGAGGCAGCAGACAGAGCGGCTGAGTTGCTGCTGTGAGAAAGGAGCTGTGTGATTCCTATGACAGCCTCTCCCTCTGTCTATCTCATTGTCTTCTCACTCTCTCTCTCTCTCTCTCTCTCTCTCCTTTCTGTCACTCGTGCTTTTTCCCTTTCTCCGTCCCCGTCTCTCTGCCCCTGCACCCTCACTGTGTCCTCGCTGACTGCCGGATGAAGGGAAGCTGATGCCAGAGTTTATCGTGGGGTTCAGGCTCCTGCCAGCATCACTCTGTTCTGGTCAGCTCTGTGGTGGGAGGGGCTTGGGTGCTTTAAAGGCACAGTGTGCACACTTACCCCTTTCCTGGCTTCTCCTCTTTGCTGGTGTCCACACTTCCTCGCTATCTCCTCTCACGCTGCCTGTCTAGCCTTTGTCACAGTTCTATCAAGGGTGTTATCTTCCGTTTAAATCGAGACGAAGTCTTCCTCTGCCTCCAGCCAAGTCGTCTCCAGGGATAAGGTGTCCAAAAAAAACCCCTGACTGTTACATCATCAATGTAAAAACAAAGGTTGGTGTTTGATGACCTCATCTAACTAAGAGACAGAAAACAGGGAGTGGGGGGCCAACGTGGCTTTTTCTCTCACCCGTTCTCTTCATCAGCATTTTTTTTCTTCAACCTAACAGCACTGCATAACCCCACCAGGCAAATTAAATTAATTTTCTGAAGACCGCCATATAACAGTAAAGCAAATTCATAATGACAACTACTTAAGCAATGCACATCAGTTTCCAGAGGGTTTTGGCTGATAAGTGTACTGAACAGCCAGAGGTTCAGTGTATTCCATATCACAACTGTAAAGGGAAAGGCAGAGTGGATTCAGGTCAGGTGGAACTTCCATGCAGATAAATTTGCTCTGCATGGGGTCCTGTGTAGTTTCTCTTACTAGGATCACAGTTGTTATACTGGTGCTGTAAGGCTAATTTGGGGAATATTCTGCAGTACAACAAATTCACTACTGTATATTTTCTTGGATTAATAAATGATTGTGCTTTGCTTTCAAGAAATACAATAAATGCCTCATATTCTATGTTATCCTTTTGAGAGTACACATTTACATTTACACATTTTTGTACATGTCATCACATTCTGAAGCACAGCGTGGCTCTGTGTGGACTTTGAGGACTGCAGTGGAATTTCATGCATTTCTTTGCATTTACACATGGCTGCTGCAGCATTGCACGGACAAGGTGCTTTTCAGAGAGCTCCCTCAAAGAAACGGGTGTCCTTGAGCATGTTTCCTTTGTAGCTTCACTGCTTAGCATTTCTGCACATGGGAGGCTCCCGTCTTGCAGAGCAACATGTTTCAGCACTTTATTGTGCCATTGTTAACTTTTTTTTAACATTGCAATATATGTTTTTGCTGTATATTCATGCATTGAGCAGATCTTTGCCTAAAAGAGAATATATACTAGATGACTTCTCAGTGAAAAAGGGCCAGGTGCACAGCACAGATAGCCCCCTGTCAGCGATGCCTTCATTGGAGGGGAAGTGGATGATTTCCCCTTGTAAATGTATTTTGTATTTATTTTTTATTGGTAAGGTCATCATGACTCGTGGGTTTTACCAGGAATCTGGAGTGAGTCCAGCAAAAATATTGGTTCCACTTAATATTTTTGCCTTGGATTTATTGTGCCATGCTGTTTATGGAGACATTTTATAGAACATTATTTTTTTTTCTAGTCGGCCACAAGCTAACAAAACAAGGAAGATGATGCATGAACACACTACATACAGCTACACATACACAAGGAGTTACAAACACAAATCAAATACACACACATAAAGACTAAGCTGGACATTCATATCCAGAGGAATCTATATTGACAGTTTGCTACCATAAGAATAAAGCCTAGAGGTTTTATATGGCTTGCATTGTTTACCTCTCAATAAGCTTGCATTTATTTGATCCATCAGGGATCGGTCTTCTTTTTTATGGTTAAATTTACAGACACCAATACAAGATGTGCACAGGTTTTCTTTATAATAAACTAGAGAGAGGTGAATAACTGATCAATATAGATACTCTATATCCTGGCTGTCTCCACACATATTTACTTATTTTTCTCTAAAGTAGATTTTATACATACCAGAAATGATTTGGCTTTAAGAAATACTACATAAAACAGGCTATGTCATGTCTCACACAAGAAACATTCACCAAAATGTAAAAAAGAAAAGAAAAAAGAATCAGCTCAAAAGTACCAAATAAGTAAGTCGGTAAATAAACCGGCTCACCATCAGAGCAGCATGAATAGTGTTGACAGCAAGTCACTTACTTACAAGACAATCAAGGCAAAGGCCTAATTCAGGTGTGCAGAAGACAACGCCCAAGCAAAGGGACAGATACAGAGAGCCAGGCTCCAATAAAATACGACTTGGCCTAACAGGAATACAATACTAGAACTTGTTTAGTGATATTTCAATTAAATGTTAGGTTCTATGGGTACTATTTGCTTTGGTGCTGCACACCTTTGTTCACCTTTTGAGTCCCCCCCTTTTTTCTTTCTTTCTTGTTTTTACTTATATTGACACCAGTAGAAGACATTTCCATATGTTCAATTGCCAATATGGTCCATCCTTTGACCTGATTGATTTTATGGATATTGGTTAAAATCAGTAAATCGACATTTCATATAGCATATATAGGTAGCAGTTCGTTAGCTTTTGGTTAATGCAGAGCTAATGTAGGTTAATGTTTAAAGAAAAGACTGACACTTCAGGAATATGTTTATTCACACTCAAGTTTGTATGGTAAATATGGAGCTACAGCTAGGAGCCAATTAGCTTAGCTTAAAATAAAGACTGGAAACAGGGGGAAACAGCTCTGTCCAAAGTTTACAAAAAACAACCATACACACCACTAATGCTTGCTAGTTAACATGTTACATCTCCTTTGTTTAATTCCTAAAAAAACAAAAGTGTAAATATTACCAATTTCAGTGTTGTGTCTTGTCAGGCAAAGGAAGACATTATTGTCCTTTAAACTGGGCCAGTCTAGCTATTTCCCCTTATTTTGACTCTTTACACTAAACTGAGTTAACTGGCATCTTAACTTGAAAATGTGTTTTATATTAACGATGTTTGGAGTAGAGCGTTTTGTATAAAAGTAATATAATTGTTTGGCCAAACATTTGAAATATCCCAATATGACACTTAAAAATCATATGCATTTCAATGTAGTACCAGTGTAGGACCACATTCCCTCCCTGCTACAAGAGCAAAACCCAGCCCTCCTCCAGCAATACATCACTCTTTTCTCTTCACTAATTAGCTCTCATTCTGTCCTCAATACTCTCCATTCCCTTGAGTGCTCAAAAATCTGCAAACACACAGAACCTCCTGTCTTCTGCAGAAGATTTTGCTCTTACTCAAACAAAACTATGCTCATCAGTTAAGCAGCTTTCTTTGTCAGTCTCTTGGACCCGTCTTTGAGGGCGGAATTCATTTGCAAATGTCTGACACACATTGTCACCATGTGCATAATTGATAAATAAGTACACCAATGCAGAAAAATATGCAGACATAATACATGAAATTTATTTATTTATTTTCATTCATTTAGATTTTTTAGACCACCTACCATATTAGTGTGATGTTTAGCCCCCATGATGGACACACTCAGCACTACCAAAACTTGTTTGTAAGATGTATTCTTTTTCTTTCTTTCTATGAATTAAAAGAAATGTTTGGGAAATACAAACATAAAGACAAGAGAGAAGACACAATCCTTTCCCACTTTGTTAAACCACACTCTGAAATGAAACCTTCAATTAATCTGCATCCATAATGCTCTTCCTCTCTTGGCCATGGTGTGGCACTGCGGTGTGTAGTTGTGACACATTGGTTTTCCTGTGCTCTGATTGAAGACTAAAATGGTGGACAGGCAGAATAAAAGTTAAATATTGTTGATATTTGACTGATGACACAATTACTGTGTGAAGACATCACATAGTGTTGAACAAAGATTAATTGCAGTTTTCGACTCACATTCAACACATTTAAAAAATGTTTAAATTGATTAAATGATTAGATTAAGTGATCCTTGGCAGTCAGCTCATGTCTGGTATAATTTATTTAAAAAGATGTATTGTCAAATGATTTCCACTGGCAAAATACACTCTCTCACTTAGAAGATGAAATATATTCCCCCTATAATCTCTCATTATCATTCTATAGTTGATTTGGTTTCATGATGACTGAAACCAAAATATTATTGTGAACTAAAGGAATCAAAAGGCACATCTGGTGTCTCCAATATGGATAGGCAAACACAGGCACTGTGCCCTGTTGATTCCCAGTTGCATCATTGATTTCACACAGACAAACACAAAGGGAACAGAGAGTTTAGAGGGCCCACCTGTCTTACAACGACACCAGTCTGTCCTCTTGCCGTCCTACTGACCTTTTGATATTTCAGTCTGGATCCTGTGCATGTGTTTGTGTCTGTATGAGTGTTTTTTGCATAGAATGCAACTGCACTGAGGGATCCTTAATCTGAGGGGACCTCAGTGAAGAGGCAGGGTTTTGTGCTGAAATCCCCCAACATATGTGAATCGGTATGAGCCTCTATAATTTAGACTGCGACATGACCCACTGCTGAAGTGCTGTATTGTTCACATATATGGGAAATCAATCCAAATTCAAATAAAGAAGAAGCAGCTTTATTTTTGTCACATACAATTATACACAGTACAGCATAGCAAAATTGGTTCTCTGCATTTGACCCCTCCCTGAGGAGCAGTGGGCTGCCATTGAGGCGCCCTGGGAGCAAATTGGGGTTCAGTATCTTGCTCAAGGATACTTTGACATCTAGACTTGGGGGAAGTGGGAATCGACCACCGACCTTCTGATAGGTGGACGACCGGTCTTACCACCTGAGCCACAGCCGCTGCACATAAGAATGCTGTGTGCCATGAAAAAAGGGATTTGAGGCCATTTCATTCAACTTCATAAAGTTACCGCAGAGGACGTCTGATTAAAGTCAGAAGTCGACTGTGAAATATACATAATACATAATAGTCGCTACACAGTTGAAACGGCGACGATGGTTTCCAAATCAGAACTAACCAAAATGACCAAAAACTCAGGACGGTTGATCCTCTGAGAGGATAACATCGCACGGTACAGATGGAAAAGACATTTAGGACACTTTTAGGTTTATGAATGTTACCAGTCCGTTTTCGATATGATACAGGAAGTTTGCTTACATCATATCTCTTCAGAACAATAAAGGACCTCGGTGACCTCAATGGTGGGTATGGCCATGACTCTCTACTGTTCAGGCCTCTGCTTGGAGATTCTTCATAGGACAACAACAGTAGCTAATTTAGCATTACTTGCAATAATATTGTTGGACTTGTCCACTACAATGGACAGTTTTTTATATATTATATATATTTATATTTTTTTTTAAAAACCATCAGAATCAATTCAGCAGAACAAGATATAAGCCTTTTTTTATTCCATACATTCTGTTTTTGGTCATAACCTTGCATCTACAACACCCACATTTATAGCAAGACTGCGAGCCGTTAGGGCAAAGGTTCGGGTGTTCTGTGAATAGTGGCTAATGTAGCATCGAGCTGCTGTTCTCAAAGAGGAGCAAACAACATAAGAGTTCTGTGAGCTCTCTTCTTTCTCACTTGACACCCATACATTTTATTTTAATTAACTTTCTTCTGGCCCTACCAATGCTGTCTCAAGTGGCGTACATCACTTAAGGCAATTTACCAGACTTCTGCCAGCTCCCTCTTGAGTCACAGAAAGTTTTTAAACAACTTTTTTTTTCCACACTTGTAATGGTACTCGCCAAGACCATAATCAGTGGTGTTTCTCTTTAAAGGTCCCTTAGACTGCAATTATAGTGCCTTTTGTCTTTGTGTCTTCATTTTGCCTGCATCTTTACCATCTTTGTCATTGGCCCTGAAACACTTTAAACACATCCACCTATTAAACAAGTGCTACAAATGTCCAAAATTAGATCTTTGTTCAAAGGAGGAGGTTGCAGTTGTTCATCATCATATCCTCAATATGCCTCAGTAACTACACACTAAGTGAACACAACAGCTTTTCTCCCTGAAGTGGTTTGTCGTTGCAAAGGTTTTAATGTGAACTAGCAATAAGAAGTGTTCAGATCCCATTAATACCAATCTAACAGCATAAACATACATGTTAAGTCAGTCAGTTTACTGTGACATGAGCACCACACGACTGAGGATGGGAGCTGTCACGGTTTGGCCCTCCTTATTGTGGGTCACTGTGGTTGTCTCCTGCTGTGAGGATGCAGTGGAAATAGAAATGGGCTCAGCATGCCAAGATTTTCTGTGGCTTCCATTATACATGCTTCTACTAGCCTAAGGATAGAAAGCCATGTGCAGCGAAATACCTGAATACAACAACATTCCACCATCAATAACTGCCACTGGTTGATGTATCACTTGCTAATTTATTTATTGTTGCACCAGAAATCCATCCCGCCGCTACATTCACTCACAAATGCATGCGGTTGTGATCTTCATCTTCAAAGCAGATCAGGCTTGTGCATTTCTTGATGGTTTCTGTTAAAATAAAGTAATAGCATGACATGGGTCACGAGCAGCTACTCACTCGGAAAAGCAAAAATGAATTTGTTCCACTCAGCCATCTGAATAATCGCTAAACAAATCCTCAGAACTCGTAGGGTTGTCTGACAGGTTTAACGTCGGATCACTGAATACTGCCGAAACTGTTTGTCCAATTTGACGAGTTAACTGGCTGGTATGTTCACATTTCTGTGATTTCAGACTTTCTATACAGCATTTATGGGCTCATTTTCACTGCATGGTTCTGCATGAGCTGCTAAGTGTTGTGTGATTCCTTGGAACTTTATAACATGGCTTTAGCTTGCCTTATCGGAAGGGGATACAAATATGTAGATCATCAGATTTTCACCATGTTGAAGCAAACTCTAATGTTTGATTGGAATATAAAGGGGAAGGGATGGCAGAGAAATTAGAAGCTGCAGGTCACACACCGTATCGTCAATATAATGTCATGTAACCTATAAATTATTCAGCAGTTTAATTGAAATGTTTAAGCTTTGTTGTTCGTTCATGAAAAGTGCTTTATTGGTTATTGTATTTTTCACCATCTTGCATTGTAGTTTAAATAATTTACAGAAATAATTTGGACCATAAGAAACCTGTTAACACCTGTACGTCATAAGCAATGGGGATAACATAGTCGAATAGGTCCTGTCTTTCTAAAACACCTTAACCAATCATGTTGAGTGCTGTGAGGTAAGTTACATCGTCTTTCACACACGTGTACACGTATACACATGGGCGTGCGCGCGCACACACACAAACACATTTACATTTTTTTTGATAATTGTTTTTATTAAGTGGACAGGGTCTCAGCACAAATTTCATTTCCCCTGAGCAAGATGAGGGAAGTGGAATAAAGGAAAATATTATATAACACATATAAACACATACCTAAACACACACATATATATATATATATATATATATATATATATACGTATACTAATACATAAATGCACATGCATATAATATATACACATCCCTGTACATACAAATACACATACACACACATGAACACATATTTTATGGCTAACCCTGATTCAGTTTATGATCTGCATGTTAATTGTCTTCTCAAGTGATGACATGATCCCCACAAAATCAATTGACCGTTTTGCAACAATCCTCACGTCTACCCACCCAACCACATACACAGTAGAACTACCCAACATAAACTTTTTCCAACAGCCTTTCCTTTCCCTTCTACTAATTCTCACACTCCCTAGACTTAGATTACCCACACGGATACACACAAATATACTTTCCGTCACCCTCCCACCCTCAAGAGTTGCTAATTTGCAGGTTTCAACTCTGCTAAACAAAAAGCCAATTCTGCTTTTAAATTAGTTGTAAGAGTTTTCATCTCTCAAACCTGCACAGAATCAATTTTCATGCAGATGAGGGGGATATTTACAAATCCCCTCAAATAGACATAGGGATAGGACATATATATTTTATCTCAGTGTTTTTGGTAATAACATAACGGTCAGCCTGGGTTTATTTGTATCTGGCAATCTGTTCTTTCCTCATTTC
This sequence comes from Chaunax sp. Z400, assembly GCA_037577475.1. Taxonomy (NCBI): domain Eukaryota; kingdom Metazoa; phylum Chordata; class Actinopteri; order Lophiiformes; family Chaunacidae; genus Chaunax; species Chaunax sp. Z400. The sequence goes on along the minus strand of CM075184.1, from coordinate 28,394,446 downwards.
CCTTGCGTTTCCACTTTGCAGGGATGCCCTAGCTTTCTCCTTGTGAACTGCTAAATAGTCATGTGCCTTTAACCCTGCCCTTCTTTCAGAAGCTAAGGTATCTTCGGTGTGCTGTTTGCCAACAGCTCTAAAACAAGTGTAATAGAATTGCAGAGGGGTTAGCTGAGATAGCCGACTGTGCATCTCCCGACACCCCGAGCTCTCCAGCCGTGTGCTAACAAGCCCTGCAGCGTCATTACAAATTCACGATGAGTCACCAATGTGTGTCATCTCCGCCGCCCTCGTTGCCCCTCCCTCCTCCCCGTTTTCCTCTCCCTCCTTCCTCTCTTGCACACCTGTTGCATATTTGACAAGCATTACTATCCGCTGTGCTGAGCAGGACTGTATATAATTTGTACTCTCCTGTCTTCTTCACTCAGTGAAAGTAAAATCATCATTGCTGTGTTTTTTTGTGCCTGCACAAGAGAGAGCTTAATTAAAGAGTGCTCATAAATAGGAGATTTTGGAAGGAGAAAATCCATCTTTTGTTGTGCAACACAGAGAATCTTCTGTACTCTGCGGCCTCAGATATTACCTTCAGTTGACAACATCCAAAAAGCTGAAATTAAACCATATAGGTTAAAAAATAAATATGTTTTTTTGGATTAATGGACGTAAAACATTAAGTCTGGCAAAATGGCAGCTGATGGGTGTTTTTACGATGGTACAATGGCATTTAAAAAAAAAAATACACTCTTGAAACGTGTACACCGTAATTGCTATAGACCTTTGCTGAGGATATATCTGCATTATGATTTCTGTTTGGGTTATTTGCTATCTTTACCCCCCACATAATGCAGAAACAGTTGCTGACCTCCCAGACGTCATCCTTTTGATTCAAGGAGAAAGAGTCGGAGGGAAGTCAGTGGGATGAACAGAGCTGTGACAGGGGAAAGAGGAAAGAAGGCAATAAAGAGCCGTTCTGCCAATCACGTTAGCTGGAGAAAACCACATGCTTTGCATCTGAATGAGTGAGCCTTAAAGAGCACAAGCATTTCAACCACACTAGCACCTTGTTTAATTTAATGGAGACGAGTGGAAGAAAGACGAGGAGGGACAGGGAGAATCCATCCTGCAGTTAACAATGGAGGTGCTGGGCTGCTGGTGCCAATGCACAGGAGGAAACAGATGAGCCATAGCTGAGAACGTGATGGAAAACAAATAGACAAAGCAGCCTCTAACATGTCTTTAATATTATCCTAAAAAATAGAAGAAGAAAGTGAAGACGACAAGCAACTTTGCACAAAAGTCAGTTACATAAAACTTGAACAGACCAGAAATATCCAGTTTAGGAAACAGCACAGATCTTATAGCAGCATGACATCAGCAATTATTTACAAGTACTGGGATTAGACTTAGATTTACATTCTTTGTGTTTTTTTTAAAAGCTACACACATTTTTCTAATGATGAGAAATGTAACTTTGACAACATCCCTCATACATGTTTATGACGTGTAACTCCCTTTGTACTTTGTGCTCCGACAACAGCATCCATTGATTCATATCTAAACTCTTGTCTCTTCACCTTGGATTGATATATCTTTAATAGTTGATGTTCACTTTCAGATGGACTGATGCAAAGTCATCGACTCTTTTTCAAGGTTCAATGCAGACCAGTTCATTCTGCTCTGTCATGGTCTCATCCACATCATCAATAATACAAGAGGAGACAATACACCTTGACTCCCAATGCACAATCCCAGGTTATTGAATTGCCTCGTGAGACAGGGACATGGTGGACTGTCCAGGCCGCAAAAAATTGGTCTTCACTACTGTATAACTTATAGTGTAAGGAATACTTTTGCTCTAATGAATACATTCTGAGTGAATTATTTATTTATTTATTTTTTACTGAAAATAGCTTTGGGGAAAAAGCTAAGGAGATGCAAATTGCTTAGAGTTGGAGTTATTAATGAACATGTTTACCAGAGTGGTAGCAAGGCCTCTAACTAAGAAAAAGGCTCTTGTTAAAATAAAACAAAAAAAAAACAGCTGTCAGTCAGGTAATCACCTGGTTAGTTTTTACTTTAAATGAAAATGTGCTGACATGACGCCTTACATGATTAAATATACCTAATTTTGTTGTTAAAAACTACAAGTTCATATTTTATGTACACCTTCATTTTTAGTGAAACTAAGTATTTTACAAGGGGTAAATAATTTTCCAGTGCCTGCAGTTACATCACTGTAGCAGTGACACAGTGTGGTACTTATATTATTCAATCATTATGGGATGATACACTGCATAATGTATTCACTAAAGCAGGAGAGAATGCGGCATCTTACACAGCTGGTGAACCACATCTTGAGGTGGTGTTCTCTCTTTCTAATGCCTCGCAATCGGTAGAAGTTACCAGAGCAAAATAAAGAAACAACAACAGGAGTCAATATGTGTCAAATAAAATCAATTGCTTCATTAGGGGAACAACTAGGAGGATTTTGTTTTACAGACAAATGAAATGTAATAGCCTGAAATTCACTATACTCCTTGCCTTTTGAAGTTTGCTATCGCTGTAATCACACCGAGACTGAGTAATTGTTTAATTAAAGGGAGGGAAAATTAACCAAAGCCTTATAATAGACAGTCAGGTAGATTTATAGATTTAAATACACAATTTTCTTGTCTTCGAATCTACCTTTTCTTTTCTTTTTTTTTAATCAGGATGCACCTCTCCACAGTTCTGTTGAGTTGAAACTGGTGTCAATTGCATTTGATATTTTAGGCTTATTACACTGTAGATTTGAGATTATTATACTTACTTATATGGCAACTATGTCTAGATTTTACATGGTGGTCTTGATTGACTTTACAT